>CM031386.1:14544478-15144478 GCA_018350135.1 Citrus trifoliata | reverse complement strand
TGAATTTGGGTTTGTGTTGTTATCCTCTAAAAAATAAATTCAGCTGTTGAGGTTATTTTTTAGCATAAACAATTAGTATACTTTTAAGGGAATAACAATACAACTTCTACCTTGTACTTAACAGTTATGGATACTATATATATATATATATATATATATAAGAATAATAATTAAATTTAGTTTTCCTGCATAATTGTAATTTCAACTTTTATTTTCCCCCACTTTTTTCTAATTGTTCATTGTTTTGGACTATTTCAGGATGCAATTGTGACCAATTCGCTGTTAATGTTGCATATTATATCAAGATTATTCCGAACCTTGGACGTCGAGAACTCTTGCTACTCACTAATTGCTCGATTAAGAATGATTAACTAGCAAATTAAAAAATAAATCAATCTAAGAACAGTGATCGAAGCAAAAACAAAACATAAGAAATTTATAGAGGTTCAGCCATAGTGGCTACATCTTCTAGAGAGACAGGGCTATGACTTTTTCTATTTATGCAAAATCAGGGTACAAGCCTTTTAGGAAGTTGCAATGAATTGAATCATCCAAATCACAGTCATCAGGATATCATATATAAGTCTGGAAGCCGCTAGAAAGTTTGTTTAGAAGCCAGCATTTTGTTTTGGGTTTGTTGTCATAAACCTACCATTTTTAACTCTTTTCAACTGATATTCTCACGTTTCGAACAGGTGCATAATTTAAGTGAGCTCAACAACATTCAAGCTATTTTGTGTCTAAAGTTCTTAAGTTGTCATGTGATGAACACATGCTTAACAAACTTATTTGATATAGGATTAATGTCATACACGTAATTAAAGCTTCCATCCGACATTTCATTTTCTATCTAATTGTGATGTTGTTTAAAACTCATAGCTGTAACCAACAATGTCTTCTCTCCTTGTATTTAAATTTTGGTTCACCCTATAACAATCTCCATCTATAACCTAAATCCATGCATTCCATAGTTTTTTCTTCTCATCTATCTGTAATTTACTTTCTACAGATGCTAGCTAAGTTTAAGCAAAGCTCAAGCTTAGTAGTTGGAATTGATTTTAGTCAACATATAAGCTATATTATAATTGGTATGGATTTTTACTAGTTGTACAATGCCTTTAGAGCCTTCAAGTCTGATGAAATGGAGTTTGATGTTAATATGTTTTGTCTTCTCATAATGAACTTGATTTTTACTCAAATAGATAGCGCTTTGGCTATTACGAAAACATAACTAATGTTTGAAAGTATCATAATTTATTCAATATGCCTCTGAGCCATATTGCTTCTTTAAAAGCTTTTGCAGCAGCCGTATACTCAACCTCTGCGGTTGATAAGCCACTACACTTTACAATGTCGCTTTCCAGTTGTTTGGTGCAATTGTTTATTGTAAATAAGTAACTTGTAAAAGACCTTTTTTATTGAGGTCCCCTACATAATCAAAGTCAACATACCCCATTGCTAAGTCATCATCTTGTCTTTTAGCATGTGGAATAAGCCATGTTTGAAGTTCCTCTCAAGTATCTCAATATCCATTTCACAGCCCTCTAGTGCTCCTTATTAGATTTAACATGAACTTATTGACAACACTGATAGCATAGGCAATATCTAGCCTTGTCAATACCATTGTGTATATAAAGTAGCCTACAACACTAACATAAGGTACTTTTGACATTTTAGATTTTCTTGTTTTGTAATTGAACATTGTTAGTTTGAGAGTTGAAAATGGGCTGCCAGCGGTGTCTGCATTGCCTTACTATTCAACATTCCAAACTTTTCCAACATTTCAGTGATATAACTCTTCTGAGATAAGAATAAAGTTTTATTTATGCTGTCTCAAATTAATTCCATCCCCACTATTTTCTTTGTTAAACCAAGGTCTCAAACTCATACTTCAGCTACTGCTTCAATAACCCTATTTAATCCATATCTCCATTGGCGAACAACATATCATTAACATATAGTATCAATAGATCATGTCACTCTTATTAATCTTTTTGAAGTAAACACAACAATCAAAATTGCATCTAAAAAAATATAACTTTTGCATTCGATTGTCAAACCTCAAGCATCATTGTTTGAGTGATTGTTTCAAGCCATTAAGAGACTTCCTCAGTATGCATACCCAATCTTGTCTTTTTGAATCAATAAATCCCTCTAGTTTATCCATCACAATCATTTTTTACAGTTTATCATGTAAGAAATTTGTTTTAACATCCATCTATTTAAGATGCATGTCTTTTATAACTATAAGTGACAAAATTATTCTGATTGAAGCATGCTTGACAACTAGGGAAAAAACTTCTGTGAAATCTATTCACTCTTTCTCTGTGAATCCCTTAAAACCAGCTTGGCTTCGAACCTTTTTGGTTCAATATCACGAATTCATTCTTTGATTTTATAAATCCATTTGCAGTCTATAACCTTCTTGCTTTTAGGTTTCTGTATAAGCTCTTATGTCTTGTTCTTACTAAGAGATTCTATTTTTTCCTGCATAGCTTTAAGCCACTGCGATGAATATCGACTTGCAATAGTTTATATATAAGTTTTTAGTTCTTCAGTATCCAATTCATGTGTTGTTGTCAAGGCATATGTAATTAAGTCGGCATATCCTAATATCTTAGGTGGTTTTACTGTCCTCTTCTGCCTATCTCTTGGAAGTCAATAGTCTTATATAGTAATTTGACTTGTTGTTCTAGCAGCATCCCCATTCGATTAATTACTATTAGGTTTATCTTTATCTTTATCATGTGTATTCTCATTCAACTCCACCTCAAAATGTGATCCATCAAGCCCTAGTATCTGTAGTATATTATTGTTAATAGATGCTTAAGTCTTCAATATTTTAGTTACAATTCATCTGAAAACTAAGATATTTTTTCAGCAATGTATGGTTGTGGGATGATGTGTCCATATTTGATGTGAAGTCCCCTATAGCGACACATTACTGAAAAAATATCTCAATTTCCAGATAAATTATCAGGCAAAAAGTAGATCTAACAATTTTTGGGGATAATCAACTATGCAGCTAATTATATCGAGAATCTCTCAAAGCATCATCGATGTATACCAGACATTGAATATTACATCCTTACTGACAATACATCTTGGTGGTTGTAGATTAGTATGCCAAAGCTTATAGCCTTTAATTCGTTCATGGTATCTTAAGAAATCACATTTCAAAGCTCTGGGCTTGAGTTTTCCTTACTTAGAGTGTGTATAGGTAGTATAGCCAAATATTTTTAACTTTGAATAATCTGCAAGCTTATCTGACCACATCTCATAAGGGGTTTTGAATTCTAAGGTTTTTAAAGGGCTCCTATTAAAAAGGTAATAGATTGTGCTTAAAGATTTAGCCTACATAAATAAAAACAATATATACCGAACCTTTTCCATTAGGATCCTATTCATTTTTTCAGCTAAACCATTTTATTGAGGTGTATGCCTTACTGTCTATGCCTTATGACACCATTCTTACCACAAAGATCATCAAATTGCTTATTGTAGAATTCCAAACCATTATCAGTTCTAAGCCTCTGACTTTTCCATTTATTTGAGTTTCAACTAACACTTTTTAGAACTTTCAGAGGCCTAATCTTTACCCTTTAAACTATACATCCAAACTATCTTAAAGAATCATCAATCAAGGGTCGAAAATACTTAGCTCCACCTAGAGGTTCTGTATGTAAAGGTCTCCACAGATCAACATGCATGTAATGTAAAATACCTTTAGTTGTGTGTACTGCAATATGAAACTAGTTCTTGAGGACTTACCTAGGATGCAATCCTCACAAAACCCCAAGGTATTTGTCTTATCTTTTCCAAGAGCTCTTTATTTTTCTTGTTCTTTTATCCTCATTTCACTCATTTGTCCCAATATGGGGTGCAATAAAATAATTTTATCGTGAATATGATTTCAGTAACACTAACATCACCAGATAATGCTATACCTTGCAATATATATAAGCCATATTACATGTCACTTTTCATTAATGCCATTGACTCCTTGATGACTTTCATTATACTGGATTTAACTCTAATGCTACAACCTACCTTATTTAGTATGCTTAGAGAGATTAGTTTTTTTTCAAGCTCATATACATGTCTCACATTAGACAGTTCTCTGATTATGCCATCATACATTCTAAGCCCTATAGAGCTTATTCTAGTAACCTTACAAGATGTATTATTCCCTAATATTACTTTACCACTATCATATGACTAATAAGTAGTAAAAAGATGTTTGCTTGGGCATATATGGCATGTACAACCAAAGTCAAGCACCCATTTACATTCAGTTTGGTTCAAAAGGCCACAAGAACTCTAACTGAGTCATATTCATCTTCTTGTTTATTAGAAACAACAGCAGCATTGCCATTTCTGTCTTTTCCCTTCTTAAGCTTGTTCTTCCTATTAGGGCAATCCCTCTTAAAGTGACATTCCTTATGCTAATGAAAACACTTCAAGGTTATTTTTTGGACTTGATATTCCTTTTTCCTTTATTTTCCAGCCATCCCTTTTTTTATGTTCTTCCTCTTGATGTCAATCCCTAACTATCTATTGTTTCAGATTTCTATGAACTCTTTTTAAGCTTAAAGTTTCCTCGACAACTTGCATAGTTGAAGATTGTTCCCTATACAACAAAATGTTCATAGGATGGTGGTAATGAAGACAAAAGAATAATTGGTTTGTCTTTATCTTCAATCTTCACATTGATATCCTCTAGATCTAAGATGATCTTGTTAAAAACATCAACATGAGTAAATAAAGACTGCCTTCGTTGCGCAAATTACCTAACAATGAATCAAATCAACCACATAAATCAGAGAGGAAAAAAAATAAACTTTCTTAATTAAGCTCATGAATCATGTCGAGGCTATACCTTCAACCCAAACTTGAAACTAAATTAATCACTCATAATTAAACTAGGGGTAAAATGATAATTTTGTTAAAATACATAGAAAATACAACATAAAGTGAGAATTAAAGAAAATGGAGTTAAAAAATGGATTCAGAGGTGTTAAATTAAAAAGAGAAGCCTTTTATTTATAGATACAATGGGTAAATCATGACCATTCGATGAAAACAATTCGGACGCTTAAAATTGTGCCGCGTGGCAAGTTTTGATTGGTTGGAATACATCATCAGTCAACACGACATTAGCATTTTGGTTTAATAAGATGCTGCTACGTCATCGGTCAACGCTACATCAGTATTTTAGTCCAATAGTATCCTGCCATATCATTGGTCAACACCACATCATCAGTCAATACCACATCATTGGTCCAATAGGATATTAGCACGTCATCGTACCGTATATGTGAACAGTGCTACACTTGGGAATAATATTATATATGTGAACAATACCTCATACATGAATAGTATCGAATACCCTTTTATGCTCCTCTTAAGGTTTTCGACCGTTCTGAGTTAAAAAATGTTATCCGTTTTGCTGTCCGACTTCTCATTAGTCGTGAAATGACTAAAATATTTTTGAAATACATAAAATACTTAAATTATAATAAAGCACATATAATAAAAGTTTAGAGGATTTAAGCACATAAAGTAGAAATGTTAGTGAGATTTGGAGCACGAAATGACAATTTTACTTTTTATAAATATGTATTTTTTAGTACTCAATAGCCTTCTTCCATTTGGAGAGTGTATAATCTTTTCTTTATACTTAGCCTCTTATCTAGAAACTTCTTAGTATATAGATCTTTCAATTTCTTCCAAAGATCAATAGCTGTAGTTTGATTCTCCCACCTCTCTTAAAACTCCTCCACCTAGACTCAAAATTATTGTGTTGTGTGCCTTGTCCATGGTATCTTAAAGATCTTCTTCTTTAATCTTTCTTGCTTTTTTGGAGCTTTGGCTATCCTCTAAGACTTCTTCAATGCCCTGATCAACCAACAAATCCCTCATTTTGAACCTCCATACATGAAAATGATTCTCCCTAGTGAACTTCTTCACATCCAGCTTCTGAGTAGTCATTCTTAAATCAATAATCAGATATGTAAGCTATGATACTATTTTGTTGCAAATTAGATCAAGATTATTCCAAACCTCAAATCCTAAGAATTGTTACTACGTACTAATTTCTCGATCAAGAATGATTAACTAGCAAATTTAGAAACAAATCAATCTAAGAATATATACTAAAGTAAAAAAAAAAAGAAATTTATAGAGATTCAGCCGTAGTGGCCTACATCCTTTTGGGATAGAGGGCTATGAATTTTTCTTTTTATATAAAATTAGGGCACAAGCTTTTTAAAAGGTTACAATGAATTGAATCACCCAAATCACAGTCACCAGGACCTCATATACAAGTTTAGAAGCCATTAGAAAAGTTTGTTCGGAAGCTAGCTTTTTGTTTTGGGTTTGTTTCAACAAACCCAGAATCATTCCCGCTCCTTTTAACCGTTTTCAAGTGATTTTCTCACATGCAGAACATGCACAAAATTTAAGTGATTTAAAGGACATTCAAGACTTTCTAATTTGGGTTTAAAGTTGTTAAGTTGTCACATGATGAACACGTGCTTTACTTAACAAACTTGTTTGACATGGGATTATTGTCACACACGTAATTAAAGCTTCCATTTGACGTGTCATTTGGCGTCCAATCGTGATGTTGTCTAAGACTCATAGTTGTAACCGACAATGTCGACTCTCCTTGTATTGAGATTCTGGTTCACTCTATAACAGTTAGGATGACTTCCAAAATATTTACGAAGAAGTTAATTACCATATCATTCTATTTAAAATGTTTTGTAGACAATTATTGGAAGACGAAAACATTTCTTTGTAGAAGATAAAGAAAATGAGTAACGATTGCAATAAAATTAAACTTTCAACCGACTTTCTGACAACCATGGCACATGTACAAATTAATGTGAGTTTTAAACTACTTTAAACAACTGAGTTGAAAGTATAGATGGTGATAATTGAAATTCCATTGAGCTACAAAGATCATTTGGTAGTTATTAAAACTCTTTTATAACATTAGCTGTTATTCGGCTTCCAATTTTGTTTGAGAGATTTCTCCAATTAATTTAGTAAGGAAAATTGTTACTTTTTATATTCTCTATATTTTTCTTCCTCTCTATTTAACGGTATAAATACATGACATAAAAATAGGGGCTAGAACATTGCTTGACCCTCAAATTATAGGTAGAAATATTTGTACTCTAGAAAGAAGCTCTAACACTCATTTACTAAATGTATTCGATAATTAAGTTTTAAAAAAAGTTAACTTTATGTTTTACACTTTTAAAATTCTTAACTTACCTTCAAAGCTTCCTCTTGGTTTCTTCATTCGTTTACGACTCTAAGTCACCCAACCCAAGAAGTTCTTATATGATTTTAACATTAAGGTCTTGCTAGGTTACAACAAGAGTAACTTACAGCTCATATAAAAGCATGCAAAAACTTGCAACATGGAAGTGGGTCCTGCATGTTTTTGTATTGGCTGTAAATTACTCTTGTTATAATTTAAGAGCTCTCCCCATTGTATAATAATTATTGTGTATATTTGCACATGCTATCAAAATATTGAACAACAAATTAAGAGAAATGCTAAACGTTGGGAACGCTGAAAGAACATTGAGAGAAACGACAGGTTGTGCTGTCGTTTCGTAGTCTCTCAACTCCCCCCCAACATGACTAAGAAAGCGAGCCCCCACGTGAAAAAAATACTTCAGCTCAAGTCATTTTTACCAAAAGCTGCCGTTTGGTCCCACACTCAAGTCACTTTTGCCAAGTGAATTCTGCCCCCTACGTGAAAGTTTGAGTTCTCTCCTAGCTCACAACCAAGCAAAGCTAAGTTTGAGTTCTCTCCTTTTTCCTTTACTCGTTCACTTCTCTTTCGTTTCTCGTTCACTTATTTGCTCATCACAAACCATCACAAACTAAGATAACTTGCTCCCATTAATTTCAAATATTAAACTGCTTTGTTGAGTTCTACAACCTAAAAGTACAATTCTTTCAACATTCTAACAATATCCTAGTTCACAGTTAGATATCAGAAACAAATGTTAACATATTTAATGCTAATCTTTATTCCATGAGAACTTAAAATATCCAAAAGAGATGTATCTACCCTACATATCTATTTACACAACAAGTGTCCCTTCAATTCCAATAGAATATACATGCCTCCATCCTAAGATTTCATATGGCAAAATATATATGTTTATTATCAAAGAACAGAAGGCATCATTTGAGCAAATTAAAGAGACAACTATTCTCAACCATTCTTCTCAATATAGGATAGACTTCTTGTATCGTCATATCCACTCTCAGCACCATAGGCTGGTTGTTCCTTATGCAATCGGCGCCTTTTACAATCACCCACTTGAGGGATTTTTGCTCGACACTTTGGGTGGAGCCCTCTCTTTTCTTGTCTCGGGAATGATTGCATGAGCAACCATGATATTTTTCTACTTTGCCGTGATTAAAACTGTTGATGATCACTCTGGGCTTTGGTTGCTTGGCAATATCTTCAACTTGTTCTTCCAGAACAAGACCTCTTATCACGATGTCCACTATAAACTTCAGGGCTTGAAGTACAACTATTCTCAGCCATTCTTCTCAATATGGGATAGACTTCTTGGAACTCACATGCCTTACCATCTAGTCAAGCTACCTGAAGGAGGTTTTGAGGCTCGGCTAAAGAAAGACTAGATGCTATTAAGACAATTTGACTGTATCAACAATATAATTACCAAAATAATTGTGTGAGTTGGAGTTCATGTGGGAGTGCTGGAGAAGGAGTTGAAAATAGAAAGGAAAATGAGTTGAAAGGGAGTGAAGGAGTGTTGGAACGGATCTGTTGAAAGCGAAGAAGGAAGTGTAAGAAGGAAAATGATTTGAAAGTCACATGGGGGACATATATCTGTTACTCATGTGGGGGGGAGGGGGAGGTGAGAGATCGAAACGGCAGCACAAGCTGCCGTTTCTCTCAGCGTTCTCTCAGGGTTCCTGATGTTTAGCAGCACTCACAAATTAATAAGTAACTTTTCTTTTTCTTTTTCTTTTTTAATCAAGACAACAAATAAGAAAATTTAAAGTAATAAAATATGAATTTTTTGTAGTCATGATGAGATGATTTTCTGGGCTTTACCAAATAGATATCAGTCATTGGGTTTGATGATTGATATGACGTATGACCCATTGACCCTCTACTATGAAATTAAATAGCAGACACCGATTCAATTTGAAAGAAAAATTGGTTATTATGACTTCCACATCATAAAAGCAGTGAATGATTTAGTTTTATGGAGTTAAATCTAAATATTTTGTGTGATGGAATGGTTTGACGTTGAGAATAAAAAATATGATAGGTATACCTTATATTTGTGTTTAGAGTAATTATTTATTTATTTATATTAAAATATTTTTAATGGTAATTGACATTATGAAATATTAGTAATATAAAATTTTATAAAATTATGAGGAGGTATAGGCTACTTGAACCTTTTTACACCCAGTACCAAAAAAATATATTTATTTTTAAAGAAAATTATCCACCATTCACCCGTTTTTTCACCGTTTTTAAAAAATACACAAATCATTTTTTTTTACTGGAATCCACTTAATGTTAACATTTTTTTCATTAATCCGCTCTCGTTATAACACCGTTAGAACTTTGCTGACATCATAAGGGTAAAATTGTTATTTCATAATGACATAGTGGTGGAAATATGCAAAACAATATAACTTCAAGTGGAGTTCAACAAAAAAAAAATTAAGAATTGTGTATTTTTGAAAAAATACAAAAAATGATAGTCGGTAGATAATTTATCTCTTATATTTGAGGGTAAAAACGTCATTTATACAATATTCCGTTAGTTTTCTTAACGATCTCCAAACAGAAGTCGAAAAGTGAAAAGAAATCTAACTTCAGGTGGATTTCAACATTTGAAAAAGTTGGAAAAAAAAACGGGTGGACGGTAGATAATTTCCCTATTTTTAAAATTTTAAATGTCAAAATTATCCTTCAATTTTTTCTTTCATTTACGGGTGCATACACCCTTTCTACCATAACAACTTGCAAACTAAATTACCACTTGCACTCTATCATGGAAATTAATTCTTAATCTTTCTTATTAAATCATAATTGCATTTTCAATTAATCATGACTACATTTCTTGAATTATTGAAGTAAAACTCTCAGGAACCTCAACCATATGCATATCTCTGCTGGGACCATCAATATCTTTTAGGTAAGGTTTACAATTCATGTAATCATAATCCATGCTCTTCAATAAGGTCAAAGGATGTAAATGTCATTTGCATCATGATTTCCCTTTTAAAAGATTTTACGTGAAAAGAAAATTTAATGGCTTTCATGGCTGATAAATTTTGTTTGAAATTTATTTTTGAATGCTGGGTTTTGTTTCGTTTTTAATTGATGATGGCATATAGGAAATTATACTTATCAATTTTTGATAGACAAACATTAACATTCACTTGCAGTTGAACATTGAAAGAAAAAAACATGTGAAGCAGTTTAACATTCACTTGCAATTGAACATTGAAAGAAAAAAACATGTGAAGCAGTGGGTGAGAAACTGAGAAATATAAAGAGAGAGAAAGTAGGGTTTATTAGGTAATTTCATCAAAAAAACTTTAATAATAAAAACTAAAATTAAAAGTGGATGTAGAACGAAATCGGGTTCAAATATCTTCACCCAATTATGAGTATCCATTAGAGATGGGCAACGGGCCGTGCTGTGCCAGTAGCTCAGGCCAACCAAGGGAAACCTATGCGTACTTGTGCTCATACCTTGTCGTGCCCACTGTGTGCTTCGTGCCGTTCTTAATTTTTTTTTTTGCTTAGGCCCGGCCTGACAAATACTGTGCCCACACATGCCGCGCCGTGGGCCGTGCCATGTTTAGAAAAAAAAGAACAGCCCACTAAGCTTTTTTCTTTTTTTATTTTTTAAGAACACATGCCAAATTGTTTTCTTATTTTTTTCAAGCCAATGTATTTATTTGGATCCATGTGTCTTTACTCAAATTTAATGGAATAAAAAATTCAAAACTCAAGACCATATTCAATAATAAAAAAAGAGAATGTACTATTAGTTACTAAGTTTGACTATGAGGTATTAGAATTCTTTTTTAGTACTTAACAACAACAATAATAATAACTTTTTTTAAGGGTTAACTTAATTGTTAATTTAGAATTACGTAGAGTTATATATCATAGTTTATAATAATATTAATATATATTTATAAAATCATGATATTTATAATTTTATTTATTAAATCATGATATCAATTATTTAGTTAATCAATTATAAGCATAAATCAATTATAATTTTTTTGAAACTAAGAATTAAATAAAATTAAAAAACTTGAGCTAATAAAATATATTAAAAAATTCAATTTTAAGTTTACTTTTATTAAAAAATGAAACGTGCTTATTGCGTGCTTTTTCACGTGTCGTGCTTTGGCCCATCTATAATCGTGTTGTGCTTTTAAAGCACACGTACCTAAAATTCTAAGCCCGGCCCAGCCCAGCCCACGTACGTGTAGTGCCGTGTCACGTGCTCTACCGAAATGTGCTCGTGCTGTGCTGTGCCGTACGGACACGCGTCGTGCCTTATGTCATCCGGCCCATTGGCCACCTCTAGTATCTATAGTATATTTTTCAAAGTGCAAATAGATCTACCCAAATTTTATTACTCCGAACAATGAAAAAAGACAACTCATTTTGCATATTTTAAAATGATTATAAAATATATTTCTAATTTTTAAGAATATTTAGAATTTAACAAAAAAATAATCTGTTGGTACAATTAGTTCATCATTTCTTATATATCTCATTCTTCAATAATAACAAGAGAGAATTTTTCAGTACTCAGAAATCAACTTGCTTCTAGTTTTTATAGGTATAGGCACAAGAATTCGTTTCTGTTACATGGATTGGTATTTAAAGAACAAATGTTCATGACATTTTATCCATCATGACCAACATATGATTAAAGTCTAGAGTAGAAAGTTATATATGAACATTCAGAAATCCAATAAGACGTCAACTATACTAATTTTACTTATAAAATACAAAATGATTTACCCAAGCTTGATAAACTTCGAGAGAGCCAGTCGTAGAATTTTCACGAGTTCCTTGACCGTCAAGCAAAATTCAACCTCCATCTGTGCAATAAGGAACTTATTATGTAAGAAATGCATTTCTTCATCAAATATGTGTGCAGAGTGTCATTTTCATCACGCTTAGAGTTGATTTATAATTCTTTTGGGCTCTGATAAATTTCTAGTATCGATTTGGCCATCTCATTTTGCTCGTTAGAAAAATAAAAACAAGCGGACATTGATGAATGGTGAGTGCGACATTTTCACGAACAAATTGATTATTGAAAATCTTTGCAGACTAAAACTAATTAACTTGTTTGTTGAAATTATATATTTACTCAACATCATATATGAAATAAGGTGTCAGAGACCAAATAAAAACGCTAAAAATCAATTATAAGAGAGGGTCCTAAATGTTAATCTCCCAATTATGTTGGACAACTCACCTGAGCAACAACTGTTATATCCAAGGCATAATTGCCGAATGGGATAGTCCTGCTGTTAATCACCACTAGATGAAGCTTCTCAATTTCGCTCAAAATATTTGAAATGAAGCCGATGTTTTGTTTCTCACAATGGATTCTAATGAGCACATTATTATCTGAAACTCTTACTACAATGTTAAGGAGTGTTTGCTGGGATCCCTTCACTGAAACAACTGATTCCGGGGCCTTCCTTTTAGTCTGCTCCACGAGTTTCTTCTCCCTTTCTTGAAGCTCTTTCAAATGCTTGATAGTGCCTTCAAGAACAGAAGCCTTGTTCATCTGTTAAAATTCTTTAAAATGTTAAATATACACAAGTTAAATAAATTCATCTCAGCTCCAAAATTCCGCAACTTATAAAGGTCGGATTTGCACCATGAATACTTTGCTACAGTACTACTAAAAAATAAGCATACGGTTGTGTAGAAAATGTTGGATCTTTAATCTAGCATTGTTAGATCTTTAATCTAATTTTCGGTTTATATGTGGATAATTATGTATTGCGGATTGTCATGTAAGATTAAGCGCAATTAAAAGTAATATATTAAGGGTATATAGTAGTATGAGTTTCAATATATCTAATAGGATATGGGTCTTTAATGTATAGAGATGTAAATATAATTTTTATTTTTATGATGGACTAAGATAAAAATACCTTAAGACAACAGGAAAAATTGTTTATATAAGTGGTTATGATTCCTAAATCACATGTATCTTATTATTTTTTCTGACATCCCATCATCAGAGAGAGTATATAGAAACGTTTCTCTAGGAGAATGTATTAATTTGGAAGACAAATCATACAACTCAAAAGAACAATTAAATATTTTGTATTTAGGTACACTCCCGCATATCTTGTTATTGATTCTTGATAATACAACATGAATATTTTTGAATTATGAATGATGGCTTTCACTAAAGGTTTAATTATTATTCCAACAGAAAATCCTTCATATATAATAGAAATCCGTGATTTATAAGTTGTGGACGCCAAAAGTCAAGAAGCCCTCATAAATACACAATGTTTTCTTTTTCCCTTTTTCCTTGTGGAAAAACTTGACTATATATATTTTTCTTCTAAAAATTGATATTTAATTTGTTGAATATATATATACCATTAAGCTAAAAAGCTTGCCCATAACAATGTATATACATTGCTAAAAAAATGCTTCACACGTTGCATGCGCTAGGATTTAGTTGACTAAATAAACTAACATAAAAGTTTCACCAAACGTGTTAATTAATGATCAAACTAAGCAATTCAATTTTGTAGCTTCTAAAGGAGATAAAAGGAAAAGGGATTAATTTAGGATAAAGATTTAATATTGAGCTGAGTTTTTATTAAATATTGGATTAAAGGTTGTTAAGTAAGAAAAATGAAAAATATAAAAATATAAAATAAATCCTGATCTTAAATTTATTGCTTGGGAAAAACTCATCTCAACACTCCATTTATTTAACCTTTTGTTTCTTTTTGTCCATATGTATTGATATTTCAAACAAATATTATTTACTGTAAATTGAATCATATCCAAAATTCATAATATAAGAAATTAGAAAACCTTAAAAAAAAATAAAAATCATTCAATAATATTGAAAATTATTACCTGTTTTATGCCAGGAATAACGGCTGAAAGAGCTATGAACTGCTGGTTCATCTTTTCACGGCGCTTTCTCTCTGCTATTACATGTTCTTGAGCTTGCAAAGGGCTTCTACTTGCTACTCGATTTCCCTGACCAGGTTTGTTAACTATTAGGGTTTTCATTGCCATTAAGTTTTCATCAGAAACCCTTTTATCCTCAGACTTGGTGGTGCAATAATATTCCGAGTTTGGATTCGACATTTGAGAGTAGTAGGAAGCTAATGAATCTGTATCTTGAAAAGAGATTAGCCCGGAGAAAGACATAGAACCATGAGTTGTACTGTTGCTTTGGGAGTTTCCTTGGTATTGATGGATGAAGGTAGAATCCTGATCCACATCCATTGGCTGTGTATTGATATAATTAATTAAACAACTACATTATAGTTAAAATCATTTAAGAAAATTGAAAAAAAAATTGGAACTAATTAATAATAAGCTGTGCAATTAAATGAAATAATTAATTATGTTACCTGTTGAGACAACCGTTTGGTGAATGAAATTTCCATTTAATTAAAGCACTTTGCTTGTTTCCTTCTTCTGCCTGAAAAATTCTGAAAAATTAATTTAAAAAAATTAAGGGGAACAAAAAGAAATTAAAATGTATAAGGTCATAAATTTTTAATTTTTTGGTTTTCTAAAAGAGGGAAAAATTATTTGTTGTATGAACTCTGGTAGAAATACTGGTGAAAATGTGAAATGAAAATAATTTTGAGAAGAAAACAATCGAAACATTTAGGAGAAAATTTTATATACATAAAAAAAATGTACAAAAAACTAATAAAATCATAAAAGAGCTAAAAGTTTAAAAATCAAAAGAATGAATTAGCTTACCTTTTCAATAATGATATATGACCAAAAATTTTCTTTGTCAGCTTGTGAATAATAGAAATCCTAATAGCTTCCAAACCCTAGCTCTTGTAGATGCATATATAGCCACATCTTTAATTTTCTCCAATATTTTGGGTCAACAGTATGAATGCATCCCAGTCCTTTAAATGTTTTTATAAAATATACAAAAATAATAATAATTTCTGTCTCATTCATTTTCTGACTTGCATAACAAGAAATTACAATATATTTTTTTTTCATCAATATGTAATAGATAATGGGACTATTGAGAAAATGGAAAAGCATAACTTAATTACTCTATCTTCTCATCATAAAGCTTCAACTCAAGTATAAACATAATGAATATGATGGTTCTGAAAGAGTAATAAATTAATAGTCCTTCTCAAAAAAAATAAAGAAATTGTCTACAATTTAATTATTTTGGTTCAAGAGCATTTAAAAATTAGCATCTTAGTATTTTTCTATTCATTATTTTGTTCATTTAAGCACATCGATTTCTTGACAACTGATAACAGTAAATTAAAAAAAATTAAGAGACAGAGGAAATTAATTGCCTGAAAATATTAAAATATGTGTATTTAATTTTTTCTAGGTGTGCGAGCTGTACTTATCCTTTCTGCATGTCAAAGGCACCAAGGGTTTCGAGAAGCGTATGGATTAATTAATTAATTTTTCAGTTGTTAAAGAATTAATTAAGTAGAGATGGTGCAATACCGCCACGTGATAAACGTTGTTGATTTTTAAATTTATATATATATACAGAAAAATTTTTCAATTCCGGATTAAATTTTGAGACCGATATACGGTGTCGTAAATTAACCATTATAACGCTATAAACTAATTTACAATACTGTAAATTTATTCCAATTTTAATCCTGAATTTTAAATCCAGATCTGATAATTTTTTGATAAGAATATCCTCATTTTGTGTAAATTAAAATGCTACTAACAAATAAAAAAGATATAAATTTTAATTTTTTGTTCTCAATATACTAAAAAAAATGTGTCTTTTAATGTCATCATCACTTTATTAAAATAAGAATCTTCTCATTAAAAACTTAATATTATTATAATACTTATATGTGTGTGTGAACATGTTACCTGTGCTATCGCTATTTATAATTTAATTCAAATTAAGACTGCGTTTGAACAAATTTTCTTGTGGGGGGATTATTTTATGATCATTTTGAAATAATCTTATCTTAGGCCCGGCCATTGACAATACTCATAATTGATCATTTTAAAGTTACCTGAGGCATGATATATATCCAAGGCTTAAATTAGACTTATTAAAAATATTATTATTCAAAACGATAATAACAAAACGGAAGAAGGTGTTAAGACAATTGCTCTTCACGTTTTTAAGTGTCCTTATTTAAATTTGGGACAGTAGTTATTTCTTCTTTGCTTTGAGCTCGAATTTAGTGGGAAACCTTTCTCTTGTTACATGGATCCATTTTTCCATTCCAATATTTTTCTATTGGGGCTTCCCTCATTCCTTTTATTGGGCATAATTATGAGAATCATGCTTTAATTAGTTCTAATATGCAACGCCAAGCAGTTTCGTTCGTTCAGTCCGAGAAGTGCATTTTGGAACTGGGTTGGAATGTCAAAGTGGTTGTAAATTCAGGGGTTCCCACTATAACCGAACATGAGGGAAAGATCATTTATACTGATATTGACAAAATCATTTCATCGGCAATGTTAATACCTATAGTATCCCTTCTCAAAAAAAAATACCTATAGTATCCCGTTAATTTTGTATCAATGTTCAAATAAAAACACCTGTATGCATCAAAATCCCTAGATTGGGAGGGGTAAATCCATTAAAAAAGGGCCAATGGATTTCTCCGTTCCGGTACTCCATTAGAGAGTTTTCAATATTTATCAAATATGTTCCTATCTAACAAAATGCTATTTGATCAAATGACAAAGATATTGTAGAGAAAATATGACTTCTTCTAGATAAAATAAAAACTAGATTCATGTAATAGAAAACCAATTACTTTCTTAAAAAGATATGTGGCCATGAAATAGGGATTAAGTGGAAGAGAATTGACTGGGTGGTAGAGTCGTGGAAACACCTGTTTCTTCCATATTTTGGACCTTAGCTCCATGGAACAATATGCTACTGCTGAAACATAAAAGAATTGAAATCTTAGATGAAAACACAATGCATAGATATATATAGAATTATGTGGAAAGCCATATTCGATCAAAGTCGTATGTATAACTTGGAGGGAAATCTTTCATATCTTTCGAGATTCACCCTACAATATGGGGTCAAAAAGCCAAAACAAACATTTTATCCCTTATAAAGAGAAAACAAATTCTTGAACCCTTTTTACGCTCATGTCATCTCGAGGTGCTACAAGGGAAAAAATCTGTAAAGTCAAATCCAACTTATCGTAATCAATTCATTACCATGGTGGTTAAGGCCAACACTATGTTACGTGCAACGTAACATACACTCAAAAAGTGAAAATATTTACTGACACCCCTAAATCTTATGGAAACTACGTTAATAGAATTAAAAGAAATACTTTTAAATCTTAAAGAAGAAATAAAGGATATAAAACAAGAAATAGGAAAAATAAAAATAGAATTATCTGTAATTCAGATAAGCCAAAAGAAAAATAAAAAATTAGAAAAATTTGAAATATTAAAGTCAGGAATAATTGGAACAAGTTTTAAGGAATCTATACAAAAACCTCAAACCGGAAGTTATGATGATTGGTTTATGAAAACTCAATATCTAAAAATACTAGAAGAAACAGAAAAATTAAAAGCAAAATTAAAAAATAATAAAGGTAAAGAAAAATTAGAAATAAAAGATACGACTCCGAGTGATTCAGATTAATGGAAGATACCTTGGAAGAATTAACTGAAAAATTTATTGATATAAACCTCAGTGATCTAGAAGATTTTGAAAAAGAATGTCAAATAAAAATGAATACTGCTGGTGGACCAGAAATGAAACCTAATGTTGCAGAACCAAGTCATAGATATGAAAGTAAAAAGAAAAATAGACCATTTTTTAAATATTATCCACCCACTAGAAATACTTCTTGGAAAAAAGAATACCAACTTAATAACGATAAATTAGTACCTATAAGTAATATAAGAACATTTTTAGATTTAGACTGTAAACTAGACCCCTGTAAAGCTTTAGTTGAATGAGGAATGCAAATGAAATTATTTTTTACCTATAATGGTTCTAAGGATGATTGGAATCTAGATACAGAAGAAGAAAAAATAAATCTATTTGCTGATATCCTAATAGCAAGCTTCACAGGAGATGTATTCAACTGGTGGAAAGGACTAAGTGAAGATACGCAAAGATTAATAAAAGATTCAACTAAAATAGCTTTGACAAGAAGTAAAGCATTAGGAATTGAAAGCATAATCGAATATATTGCTAGCGAATTCTTAGGAGAAGACTGGTTAGAAAATACAACAATGGAAAAAAAATGACAAATTGGAGGCAAGAATGAAATTAATAAATTTAACCATTTGTAACATGTGCTTTGTGAAAAAATACACTTACGAATTAAAAAAATATTACTATACACAATTCTTTAGTAATGAGGATAAGAATGTTTATAAAAATTTGTACTACTCTAAATTACCATACCCCTGGAATGGATATTTTTTGAATGAATATGAAAAATAAAGTACTATTAATAGATACCCTGACACGTTAGGATCTAGAATAAGATTTTAAATATGAGACTAAGTGAAATATGTATCCAAAGAAATTTAATAAAAAAGAGTCGAAATATAGGAGAAATATGTTGTGAGAAGACAGAAATGCCAACCCAATGGGGTTGTTATACTCCTTATAAACGAAAAAGAAAGTTCCACAAAAAAGAGACAACATATAAAAAATATAAAAAGTATAATCACTTTAAAAGGAAATACAGAAAACCAGAAAGGAAATATTATAAAAGAAAGTATAAAAATAAAAAAGAAAAATTAGATAAGTCCAAATGTAAATGTTGGAATTATGGAGAAATTGGACATATTAGGCCAGATTGTACAAAAAAGAAAGTTAGACTCCTAAAGGAAGATTTTGAAAAAATTAGAAATGACTTAGAAGAAATAAGTGATTTATCATATTATGAAGGAAAAGAAGTTTATATGGTAATAAAATCCGAAGATGAATCTGAATAAAGAAAAAGAAAGTACTGAAATAGAAGAAATTGAAGAAATTGAAGAAATAGAAAAGGAAGAGAATAAAACATGATATAGTCTTGTAGCCACTTTTAATAAAGAGAAATATAACAAATTTTTAAAAATAAACATGGAGAAACCGGAATATGGAATAATATATAAGCTCAGAGAAATGTTTAAAAGAAAACGAATAGTGTTACATGAATATTATGAACAAGAAAAAACTGTAACCGTTACACAAGTTGAAGGAAATATTAGATTTAGTCTAATAAATAAAAGATCTATAGACTTAGCCTTGAGAAAAGTAAAAAATGAGTCAACAAAGGAAAAAATTCAATATGTATACTTAGCAGAAATACAAATCTTAGTAAAATCTCTTTTTAAAGAAGGAATAGATAGTCCCATAGTCTTATCTCTATATGACCAAAGATTTAATTATCCTAGTATAGGACATTTAGGAACAATAGAAGGAAATTTATGCTACACTAAATTATTATTTACATGTCACCCTAGATATTGTGTACACATCAAAGATAAAAATATAGATGAAACATTAAGTTTACACTTTAAATTATTAAAGAAGAATTTAATGAAAGAAGGAAATAGATTAATGACAATACATTATTCTGCTCTATATAGTTTTTGTAATTCGAATTATGGAGAAATATATGGAAATAAACCTTATATAGAAATAAATAAAGAATGTGAGGACATAGCAACGTTCATAGAACCCACAATCCAAGACTACAAAATACCTATGAATTATGAACTTAACATAGATGACAGAAAACAATTTTTAAACAGTGATGGTGAAAACTCTATTATTCCTATTAGTTTTGTAGGAAGAACCCTAGTAAGAGGAAGTTCATCTAGAAGACTAAGTACTGATAGACAAATAGTTAGATCTACAACAACTAATAATGTAATAAAAATACTTGGACAATATTTTAATGGGATCGACTATACAACAAAAATACCCATACTAATAGATACTGGTACAAGTCATAATTATATGAACCACACTAAAAATAAAGGACTCTTGATTAAAGAAAAAGAAATTTCGTATGAATATACTGATTTCAACGGTAATAAACATATTTGTAAACAAGAAGTTAAAGTCCATATAATTATAGAAGGATTGAGAATAATACTATCTTGTTATATAGACTCTTTCATGACTACAGATCTAGAAAAACATATAGTATTAGGAAATAATTTTTTAAATGATTTGGAATATTATAAAATTGAAAAGCATAAAATAACCCTACACATAGAAGGTCAAAAAATAATATGGGAAACATGTTAAAGTAAGCTTATATAAAATACCCTATGTCCGTTTATATACAAATAAACATAATTGTAAAAGATATAAATATTTGTGCCCTAATAGACACTGGTAGTGAAATCACGATTATGAAATCCTTCTTATCAGATCAGTGGAAACCAAACAGAAAGTTAAAAATTATTGGAATAACATGGGATAAACAACAAGTAAATCAATCATTAATAACCTTTGAAATACTTTTAGGAAGTAAAGTAGTACGCATTAATCACATTTTTCAATATGATCGTATGGATTGCGATATAGTCCTAGGAAATGACTTTCTACAACAATTTCAATATTACCAACAAACTACATATATGATCACCCTTAAAACTCCTTGTAATCATATTCTTCGCGTCCCTCGAGAATTTAAACCTTACAGATCTCAACTAGCCCAGCGTGGTGATACACTTATTTACGAAAAATATTATCTAATCCAAAAAGGACATAGTTATAATATACAACTAGAAACAATAAAGGTACAGCTTGAACAAGTCTATAAAGATAACCCCTTAACATTATGGAAACCAGACCATCCTAGAGTAAAAATAGAATTAATCGAAAATAGGATCATAAGACTTAGGCCTATGATGTATACATAAGAAGATAGAAAAGAATTTAAAATCCAAATAAAAGAGTTATTAAATTTAAACCTAATCAGAAGCAGCAATATCCCACATAATAGCCCAGCCTTTATGGTTAGAAAAAAATCAGAACAAGTAAGAGATAAAGTAAGAATGGTAATAAATTATAAGGAATTAAATAAATACACAAAATTTGATGGATATTTTCTTCCAAATAAAGAAGTATTAATCAATCTTGTAAAAAATAAAACATACTATTCGAAATTTGATTGTAAATAAGGATTTTGGCAAATAAAAATAGAAAAAGATAGTATTCCTTATGCAGCTTTTAGCACCCCACAAGGACATTATGAATGGTTAGTGATGCCCTTTGGACTTAAAAATGCCCCTCAAATTTTTTAAAGTCGAATGAATAAAATATTTAGAGATTATAAATATATCATAGTGTATGTTGATGACATATTAATTGCATCAGAAACAATAGAAGACCATAGAAACCATCTGAAAGAATTCGTTAATATATGTATTAAAGAAGGTATAGTACTGTCAGAAAGAAAAGCAGTTATAGAACATAAGAAAATAGAATTTTTAGGCATGATTCTTGACAAAAAGGGAATAAGACTCCAAAGCCATATAGGAAAAAAGATTGCTGAATTCCCAAATAAATTGGAAAATAAACAACAAATACAAAAGTTTTTAGGTTGTTTAAATTATGCAGAAGGATTTATAAAAGACTTAGCAAAAAAGAAAAATATGCTTCCGAAATTGCTTAGAAAAAATAATACTAGAGGATGGAGCGAAGAACATACAGAGACTGTGAAAAGCCTAAAAGAAGAATGCAAAAATCTCCCAACATTATGATTACCAGAGGAAAATGATAAGTTAATAATACAAACTAATGCATCTGATTTGTATTGGGGAGCAATACTTCAGACTGATATAAATGAAATTTACCGATATACTAGTGGAACATTTAATCAAGTACAAGTAAATTATCCAGTTCATGAAAAGAAACTCCTTGCGATATATAAAGGAATAAAGAAATTCTCATTATTTTTACTTCAAAAATAATTTATTGTAGAAACAGATAATTCTCAAGTAAGTTCACTCATAAATAAAATTTTACCAAATGAACCCCAATATAGAAGGTTACATAGGTGGCAAGCCTAATTGTCTTATTATAATTTTAAAATTATACATATAAAAGGATCTAACAATTTTCTTGCAAATTTTCTAAGCAGGAACATAGAATTCGGGGAATGAACGCAGAAGTAAATAAAACCTTATATGTGATAAACATAGAAATACAAAGGCTCAAAGCTGAGGCATCAGACATGCACGATGCCATAAATTATATAAAAGAAGCCGCAAAGGCTCATGAGAAAGGAATACATTTGTTAGAGTCATACATAGACGACCTAACAAAAGGGCTTTCAATAAACACCAGCCCAATAAAACTAGAAAGCAGTAGTGGACCACTCCCACAGTAAGAACCAACTTCTGATCCATCTTTCAGCCGAACCATATCCATAGAAATTGAATCACCAAAAGCAGCTACTTCTACAAAAAAGTTTATCAAAATAAACAATACTCCTCTAGAAGAAGAAGAAAAACCTTCACCTCTAAATCTAAAAGAAAAAAAAATATAAACAGTTTTTCGCATGGATATATTGTACTTGTTCACATAACAATACCATTTTTAAAGCCCCAGGAAAAAAATTGTATCCCAGAATGATAGCCATAAAAGGAGCAGATCCTCTTCTTGTTGGGAAAATAGCAAAGTACGGATATCTAGATTTGGTATATCCAGAAATAGAACTAAGAGAAATAGCTTATTTTGATGAGTTATTAGTCAAAGAAGTTTCGAAATTTGCCCAGAAAAGGTCAATATACATAAAATTCTACACCATTAGTCTAGAAAACCACAAGAATGTAGAATACCAAGTATTTTACATGATCTCAATAGGTCACCTTTCAAAGAATTTCCAGATAGCGGTAGGAACTGAATACACAAATATTCCTCAAATAACTAAATCATGGATCAGGACCCGCAGAGCTCGGGGAATAAAAACAATATGAAGTATCGCCAAAGATCTTTATAAAAGAAATTATAGAACAATTATCCGTTTTCAAAATTACATCCTTGTAACTTCAGAGGATAGCCATACACCTTCAAATATCCTTCTAGAATTCATCAACGAAATCAACACCATGAGATTTCCAAGCAGCAGTGAAACCCTGCAATAAGCTTGTCAGCTTATAAAAATAAAGATGCTTGAAAAGTAAAGCAGCTCTAGGCAGACAAGATAAAAACAAGATGCCCGACAAGATAAAAGCTCGTGGCAGACAGGATAAAAAGAAGATGCCCGACAAGATAAAAGCTCGTGGCAGACAGGATAAAAAGGAGATGCCCGACAAGATAAAAGCCCGTGGCAGACAGGATAAAAATGAGATGCTTAAAGGAAAAGAAGAAGTCAAAAGTTTTGTAATTATTGAAAGATTTGTAATCATAAAATCAGAATGATGGAAGCCGTGAGGTCAGAAACTAATCATGTAACCATAGACCAATAATGTAAGAAGAAGAGATAAATAAGAAGAAAGGGAAGGAGAACGCAAGACGAGTTTTTTCCCTTAGACATTTTTCAATACTTCAATTCTCCAATGAATCCCTAAACACTCACTTGCTCGAAATCCAAAAATAAAAACATCATCAACTAAAAACAAAAGAACCAGAGAAAAAGAAGAGGAACCTAAACCTAACCGACCCTTCTTTAATAAGACGATCGAAATCCACACAGGAAAGCCATTCAAGTCCGCAAATCCCGTTGAGGCAGGAGGCCGTGAAGGGAAAAGGACGCCCATGCTAGAGGTCACTGGAAGGAGATCAGAAAGTAAAGAAGAGAAGGTGATTTAGGTAATAATACTCGAGTTTTATCTCTTGGTGGAAGTTGTTGGCATTTGTTGGTGAAGTGATTTATGGAGGAAGAGCAATATTTTGAAATTGAAGCAAATCTTTAATATGAATCACAGATTTTATTTAGGAGAATCTAAAGAATATATGATAAACCCAACCACAAGAATAACATATAACGAGTATATAATGATAATAGATTTTAATTTAGGATCATATAAGCAAAGTGGAATCTGTTCAGTAAACAAGAACTTCATATATCCAAGATTCTGATAACGAAGAATTTGAAGAGTGAAAAGTATATAGGCTGGAAACCTCTTCAGGTTGCAGGCTACTGGTCCAAAGTGCTATTTTAATAGCTGTACCTAGAGGTATAACAACGCCACGTACTTTTCTGTTCTTAATAAATACTTAAGACATAAATATTTATTTTTTTACATGTTTAGACATACATCAATTAATCTTGTAAATCTGTGTATATTTAATTTTTCGTAATATATGAATCATATTGTTTTTTAAATTTTTAATTATTTTGTGTTTAGAAGTTTAGTTTTAATAAATTCTGTAATTTAGTTTTAATTTTGTAATTTTTGTAATTTTGTAATTTAGTTAAATAAAGCAAAGGCACCAAATGGTATCAGAGCCATAAGTATAGATCCAATACAAGCAATAGTTGATAGTTTATATACATTAAAGGTATATAATAAAGAAGAAATAAAAAATAATATAAAAGATATAGAACTCGAATTAACCGAGGAGCTTAGAGAAAGATCTATAGATACAACATGTAGTGAAATTTTAATAGAAAAGAAAATGAAATTTATAGATAAATTTATAAAATTTCTAATCTACTGGTATAAAACGGAAACACTATGAATCAAGCTGTTAATACAATACAAGAATTAGCAAGTAATATAGATCATATGATTTTAGGATGGGAAAACCTAGTAAACACATATATAAATTTAATCAACCAGAAAATAGATCTGTTAGAATAAGAAAGATTAGGACTAGTAAATTTAGGACCATAAATTTATTCTGAATTTGTAGACTTATATGAATTTGATAACCATTTACGATTGTTTAAAGAAATAAATAAAACTTTAGAGAAAATAAAAAATCGATGCAGAAGGGATGGAAGGAGACAAATACATCCACAACTATAAAAATTGGAAATAAAAAGAATTAAGAGGACCCATATGAAATTATCCAGGAAGAAAAAGACAAAAGCCGTAAGGTTCGTTAATTGTAACTTAGGCGCTCCCGGTGGTTAATCATGTTCTGAAACACAAAAGAAAAATTATTGGCTTATCAAATTACCTATCGAGCCTTGAGAAAGATTCAACAAAAGACAAAAAAAAATCTACTATCTTTTTATACATCAGGCAATATGCGAAGTAACTCCTAATATAACAGTAAACGTAAGACATGTAGGCGGATTGACTCATTAAGTTCGCATGGAGATAGGATTTACACAAAGAAAGGCACTTGCAATTCATCAGTTGTTGGGTGCATTCTGAAAATGTCTAAGTTGAAATGTGCCTTTCAAATTACGTTCTCAGCATGATTAAATAAGAATGAGAATGCATAAGAGGCTTGTGGGATTGATGAGTAGGGATATGAATGGCTATATTTTTTGGGGGCAAACTTCAAGAAAATATGAAGCGCATGGATATAAGTTATGCCTTGGAAGGAAAGACAATTTTGAATCAACTTCCTCTACAAAAAGAAAGCTATAAGTAGTACAAATATAAATCTCATGGAGAGTTCGATCTTGCCTCAGAATGGATGCTTGTGGCATGCTTAGCACTTGCAATAGAATGGGAACTGGTGCTTCTAGTGGAAAATGAGTGAGTGACACCTCATAACCTGCCCTTGAAAGGAGAACAATAGTTGGAAATAGTTGCTAATATCCATAAGCTGAGGAGCAGATAGAGGAATCTGCCCGAGGAAGGGCTTGCATCTGCTTAGCTAGTTGGTTAGAAATTTCGTTTATAAGAGGAACCTTATAAAAATCGTATTGATTCTTATCAAAGCAAGACAGGATTAACGGAGGCTGTTCAAACAGGTACAGGGCAACTAAACGGGATTCCCATCGCAATTGGGGTTATGGATTTTCAGTTTATGGGGGGTAGTATGGGATCCGTAGTAGGCGAGAAAATAACCCGTTTGATCGAGTATGCTGCCTTGTAGTGCGTGCCTTTGGGGGAGCACGCATGCAAGAAGGAAGTTTGAGCTTGATGCAAATGGCTAAAATATCTTCTGCTTTATAGATGCATTTAACACATTATATTATATTGCATTAGCTGCATTACATTATAGGGTGTGTTTGGTATATTGTATTGTAGCATGATAGATTATTGATGTTGGTATATTGTATTATGATGTATTGCATTAGCACCGTATTATAACAATATTATAAAATATTTAGTGCTGCAATGTACTGAATTACTTTTTAGGGAAATTATCATCCATATACCCTTAAATGACACTCGTATCAAACGTGTGTGAACACTTTTTAAGTGTATCACTCGTATACCCTAAGTTGACAAAACACTTTTGCTGTCCACCAATTCGTTAACTTCCGTTTGCAAGTGTTGACATCATAAGGGTAATCTAGTCTTTTAAGATTGGAGAAACTTTGATTAAAAAAAAAGTCATCCCATTTACCTAGTAAAAAATGACATGTCATATGATATATGTTGATAAAAATGACATGTCATCCCATTTATCGGATAATTGTTAATAATTGCTAAAAAAACTACTTTACAACCGAATCTACTCATTCAAAATTTAACCTAAATTTTTGAAGATCTACTCCTCCAAGCTCCAACTTAAAATTTTTATGGTATAATATGTATAATTGTAAATAATACGTTGTTAATAATTTTTTATGGTATAATATGGATTTTTTATGGATAATTGTTAATAATATGTACCATTAATAATTCATTTTTTAATAAAAAATGTATTGTTAATAAAAAAAATATTGTGTATTGGAAATTTACGTTAATTTTTGGGGTAAAATAATATTTTTACCTCATTTTAAGTTTCAAAAGCAAAATAGTTAATTTGCCACAATTCTGTTAACTTTCTAACGGAAGTTAATAGATTGGTGGACGGCATAAGTGTTTTATCAACTTAGGGTATACGAGAAATACACTTGAAAAATATTCAAACACGTTTGATACGGGTGTCATTTAAGGGTATATGTCTGATAATTTTCCTACTTTTTAATTATATTATATTTAGTGTTGTACTGTTAATTTTTTGTGATTAATTTAAATTATGCAATATAAACTATAGTATATGTAATAACATTTTATATCATTATTTATATTACAATTAATTTTGAATTTATATTATTCAAATTTATTATTATTTAAGTTATATTATATTATTTAAAAATAATTAATATTTATATATTATTTATTTATTTTAGTATAATTAAATAATGTTATATTATATTATATTTTTATTATTTAGGTATTTATTTTTAAATAATAATTAATTTTTTATATTGATTATACAAAATAGTATAATATTATTTTATATTGGCTTATGCAGCAATTGGCTATAGCCAAAGACGAGGTTACATTGCATTATTTTGGGGGGGCGCCAAACACTCTCTATGTGATTATCAATCAGATAAATGTTATTCTATATATAAATTCTTGCATCTCCTACTGGGGGTGGAGTGAGAGCTAGTTTTTGTATGTTGAGTATCCATCGTTTATGGCTACGACTACTGAGGTATCTAATCCCATTCACTTCCCTAGCTTTTGTCTCCCATTGTCAGTGTTGGGCCAATAGAGTGCTTTCGCCTTTGGTGTTCTTTATGATATTTGCGCAATTCACTACTCCACTGAAAATTCCCTTTATCCTTATTATACTCCAGCTTGATATTTCTACCGCTTGTCCAAGATCGAGCCATAGGATTTGATGATGGATTTAAAAAGCCACCTACAAAAATGCTCTATGCCCAATCATTTAGATAATGCTTGCATCCTCTATATCAGCGGTGTCATTTTTCAATTCTTAGATCTATATGAGGCATGATATATATCCAAGGGTTTAAATATTGGAAGAGAAAATTAGATTCATGTAACAGGAGAAAGGTTTCCCATTACTTAGCCGGAAAGATATGTGGCCATGAAATAGGGATTAAGTGGAAGAGAATTAACTTTATCGTAGAGTCGTGGAAACACTTGTTTCTTCTATATTTTGGACCTTATCTCCATGGAACAATAGGCTACTGTTGGAACATATAAGAATTGAAATCTTATATCAAAACACTATATATGGATGCTATAAACTACTTAAACAATAATTCTCGAACAATGGCTATTACTAATTACATAAAAGAATTTCCATTAATAAAAGATAAAAATGTAAATATATTAGAAAATTAAAAAGATACAATTTTGGATGAAGTAGTTGTTACTATTTACTCTAATAATAAATCATTGGCTTAACTGAATAACTAAACAAAATAGATAGACCATTCTCTTCATATCAGGTCAATAGTCTTCTCAATTGAAAGATCTTCTATATGGATATTCGATATTCTAATTGATTGAGCCTAATTTAAATTCTTTTCTTCCAAAAGAAACATATCCACGGGGCGATTTATCCTATTCAAATATTCACGACCAAGAAGAAGAAGTTTTGGATTCTCTTTCGAATATGTTTTGAAAGGAGAAGGAATGCTAGAATATCAACAAGCATCTACTATTGAATTCACTTGACCCGATAGTACCAATTTTAAGAACATCCAATGCTAAGGTCAGTGAATGGGTAAGTCACCAATCTCCAAAATTAGACTATGTAATGTATTTTATCTGTTAGGTTATAGGTGGGCATTTTACCAAAGGTTTATATTATATCAATTTACCCTTATGTGATTCTTGTTGAAGCCTATGCCTAGGGTTAAGTGTAGGGGGACAATTTCAAAGCAGATTCCCAATTCATTAGATACAGTAGATCAACAAGATTTCGTGATCTGTTGCCGAATTTCTTCCAATTCCAAGATTTGGGATCCAAATCAATATTGAGTTGTCATTTTTCAAGTCTTAGATATGTATGAGGCATGATATATATCTAAGGCTTAAATTAGACTTTATTAAGTATGATATTATACAAAAGGACAATAACAAACAAAAAAAAAGTATTAAGACAATTACTCTTCATGTTTTCAAGTGTTCTTACTCAAATTTGAAAGAATTGTTATTTCTTCTTTGCTTTGAGCTCGACTTTGGTAGAACGCCGGTGGTGGTATTTATAAAGGTATTTCGACGCTCAAGTCAAGCCTTACATGAGAGTGAATGAGAATTTTATAAAAGACTTACAGTGTGAGCAATTTGTATCAGCTCAATTGTTTCATTCTTACTTCTTCGAATCATTTTCTTTTCGGCCTATGCCTTAGAGTAGGATTATTGGCACCCCTTCCATAATTCTTTTAAAACCCCTCTTTTATTATAATTATATTTTAAGACAAATACTTTAATATATCTTACATATATTTTATCTCATTTCAAACTTTTTTTTTCTTTCTTAAAAAAAAAAACTCTTGTATTTTCTCTGCTATTACACTCACACATGTAATTTTTTTCCTCAAATTCTCTATAAATTTTTCTTCAATTAATAAAATAATTTATTGATAATAAACAAAATACATTATGATAAAATTATCTGACCTTTTTTTTAAGCTCATACTAAAACTTTTTACATCATAATCTTAGAAATAATTTATTTGATTCATTAATTTTTATCAAGAAATTTATCACCGATAAAAATTATATGTGAGGAGCGAGAAAAAAAATAAAAAATTAAAAGATTCACAAATTAAATGTGTTTACTTAGAAATAAGGATAATTTTGACATTAATTTTACTATAATTAAAAAAAAATTTAAAAATTTTTGGAGGAGTGCCAATAGTCCAATTCCTAGACTTAATGTTTTTGTAAGCCGTTTGCCAGTTTGGTGGGAGATTAGCGTCTGTTCTGAGGGTTCAATTTGGACTCTCCAAAGTAGCATGTCATGAGTTTTACTTAACTCTCCTTCTTATGAGCGATGACGCTGTGCTCTCCCACTTCGAGTTGTTTTTTCTTTTTCGCTTCTTGTTATTTTTGCACGCAAGAAGGTTTTCAAATTTGTTATTCTGACCAATGGCGGGGTGTGCATGTCTGAGAATCAGGCACCTACACCAAGCTTCATTCGCCCTTCTCACTTTAAAAAAAAAAAAAAATTGTGAAAACAAAAATTGATATAACGACGGCTCAAGTGTTATATTAAATACCTAAGAATTTCAAGGTTTATGATTATTCGCAAATAGTCAATTTAAAGTCACTTTCTTTGTTCTTGCCAAAAAAATATTTTAAGTCTTTAAAATGTATTAAATTTATGAAAAATTATCAGTCATATACTCTTAAATGACACTCGTGTCAAACGGGTGTAAACACTTTTTAAGAATATCACTCATATACCCTAAGTTGACAAAACACTTCTGTCGTTTACCAATCCGTTAACTTCCGTTAGAAAGTTAACATAATTGTAGTAAATTGACTATTTCGCCCTTAAAACTCAAAATGAGGTAAAAAGATAAATTTATCCAAAAATTAATGTAAATTTTCAATACACAATTTTTTTATTTTGTTATTAACAATACATTTTTTGATTAAAAAATGAATTATTAATGGTACATATTATTAACAATTATCCATAAAAAATCATATTATACCATAAAAAATCATTAACAATATATTATTTACAATTATACATATTATACCATAAAGAATTTCAGTTGGAGCTTGGAGGAGTAGATTTTCAAAAATTTAGATTAAATTTTGAAGGAGTAGATTCGATTGTAAAATAATTTTTTTAGTAATTATTAACAATTATCTGATAAATGGGATGACATGTCATTGTTATCAATATATATTATATGACATGTCAATTTTTATTAAGTAAATGGGATGACATGTCATTTTTTTAATCAAAATTTCGTCCATCTTAAAAGATTAGATTACCCTTATGATATCAGCACTTGCAAACGGCATGTAACAGATTGGTAGATGACAGAAATGTTTTGACCACTTAAGGTATACGAATGATATACTTGAAAAGTGTTCACATACATTTGATACAGGTGTCATTTAAGGGCATATGACCGATAAATTTTCTAAATTTATTAATGTTAATGGGTTTAAATGGACGAAATGGTTTTTGAAAATCAAACCCAATTTCCACCAATTGTGAAATGCGATTTAACAGATTATTGATTGAAGATTACTCCACCCGATAAACTCCCAACAATCATTTCTATTGTGAGTTTCAATTTGTATTTATGGGTGTGGAAACTTTTGTCATGCTTAGATATATTTCATGCTGTTAAGTTGAGAGAAAGTCTTAAGTGGATATATCACATTATCCTCATGTCACTCATGATTATTGGATGATCGTATTCATACTATATTATCAAAATCTTTTTCTTAGATATGGATGAGAATTTAACACAAATCTTTTGTATGGATAAAACGGATCTGTAAAGAGTAATGCAAAATTTTTGTCTATTGGGCGAATCTTTCTGTAAGAACTCTTATAATTTTTCTTTTCTATTTTTATGTTATTATTGTTATAAATGTATAAAAAATTCAAAATTTCTGAGAGTAATTGGATATTTGGATTGTTTTGTCAAGAGTTTGGGATATATTTAAGTATTAAAAAACAAACTGAGTCCACAATAGAGAAAGCATGAAAATCAAGGACCGACATGTTATTATATTATTTTTTGAAAATATAGCTCAACTTTTTTTTTTCAAATAATTTTAATTCCAAATCATCGAAGATAGGTCGGTTGAATTGTCCGGTGTGGGACTGTGCGTGTACGTTCCCGCAATTTCTGAAAGAGTCAATTTGTGGACGGCAACATGAGACCGTCAAGAAAAGGAAGAAGAGGAGGAGCAGGAGGAGGCAGCATCAGCGGCCACGTGTCCACTCTTCACCAGCGTCTCTTCCATGCTCTCAATCTAGGAACCAGGTTTAGTCATCAATTTATTTATTTATTTTTTAAAGTTTGTGAATATGAAGTTTTGGTGTCGAGTTTAATTTTTAATTTTTAACCTCGATTTTTTTTAAAGTTATTATGAGGGGAAAGAATTGAAATGGAAGTGTACGGATATTGAGATACAGAGACATGTAGTTCGATCCATAGCTGCCTTTCTTGATTCTGTTTCTGCTGAAACTTTACAAAATCCTCTTTTTAAGGTATTTCTTTTTTCTAATTATCTGCTTATATATACATATATCAATTACGGTTTTGGAGCTGCTTTTGTGGAAAATTTGTTATTAAGAGTGGGCTTGGTAGTTGGTGTAACACTTCAATTTTCCAAGAGATTTTTGTAAAAGCACTTCGTGCACTTGCTGAATAAAAACCTATTAAATACATTTTTATGCATAAAAATTGCTATAAAATTTTACATCTGTACATATTCCACATTTGCATTTTTGAATGGAATAAAAGAAAAATAAATAATGTGAGAAGTGTGCAATGATATGTAACAGAATAAAAAGCTATTAAATACATTTTATGTATACAACTTGCTAGTACGTATTCGACATTTTCATTTTTGAATGGAATAAAAGAAAATAAATAATGTGAGATTTATGTAATGTAATATCACACTGCTATGTCGAATTTGCAAAAGAGTTTGTATATATTATCTTACTATTTCGAAAAGGAACTTTAATTTTTTTTCTTTTGCTTTTCAATAATGAGGTTTGGAAAAGTATATTTAAGTTCTTCTTTAAAAAAGCAGTTAAAAAATTTCCTTTGGTAGTTGCTATTTAGAATAGCAGTTATAAAAAGTAGTTTAAGGGCATTTCTGATCCCAAAAATGTTTTTTTTTAGTTCAGCCAAAACTAGAAAGTAGATTTAATTAATAGCAATATTGCTGTTTGAAAGTGTTTATGATGTTGACAGCACTTCTAAACCCACCGGTAATATTTTAGCTACTGTCATTCTAATTTCTTTTTCCTTTACAACTCATAATTCTCAGGATTCAATTCCTCATATAGTTGGGGCTTTGGTATGGATTCTACAGTGTAAAAGTGGAGCTGTATTGAGTATTGCAGCAAATGAAGTTGTTAAGTTATTGAGCTGTGTACCCAATTCAATACTTCAACATTATGTGTTGGATCTTAGTCATCCTTTGTTGTCCTTGTTAACTTCCCATGAATTAGAAGTGTCTATTTCTTGTGCTATTGCTTTGAACATGATTCTATCAAACATGAGTGTAAAGAAGGAAAAACAAGTGTGGGAGATGATGAAAGATGCAAAAACTGTTGAATGTGTTGTTACAAACATAAGAAATTTTTCTGGTGAGACTATGCCAGTTGAGTATTTTCAAGAGATGTCTTCTCTTTTGAGTGTAATGTTATGGCGATGGCCTCCATCTCGGTATTCTGTTTGGAATGATGCCATGTTGATGAAAGTTTTAGAGGCTCTACTTCTAAAGCCAGATCTCTCATTTAAGGTTGCAGTTTTGAAGTTGTATTCTTCAGTAGGTAATATATTATCCTTGGTGAATTTCTTTTTTTTTTTTTTCCATCTTTGTTTGAGATTAACTTTTGAAATTGAATGGTTACCACATTCTCTGCTAGGTCTATGTGGTAATGGGGCCAACAAGCTTCTAGAAAATGGCAAGCTCCTTTTACAAACAATGGTTTATTGCATGGATAGCTCACATGCGCCCTCTGTTCGGATAGAGGGGTTTAGACTAGCTCAATGTTTAGCGGTAATTGTTACAAATTTTTTCTTCACTCACGATTCTAACGGGTAATGTTATACATATATATCTATATATCTATATATATATACATATTATTGTTTATCATCTATAATTCTTTGCTTAGACAGATGAACAGGGTTGCTTAAGAATGACAAGCTTGTGTTGTGATCCTTTGGTGAGAGCTATAGTTTGTGGGATGAATAGATGCAGCTTCCATTCTGGAAAGATTTTGAACGATCAGATGTCTTTGCTAGTGGAGGCATGTCGCCTGGCTTCAATTACTCGTTGGGCAGGGCAACACCACATTGTTTTTTGGAAGCAAGGGATTGACAAGGTCCTGCTTGATCTTCTTCTGGAGGATTTTCAGATTAAACCATCACAACATCTGTCATCACTAGAAGAACAGATATCCCTGGTGCAAGAGGGTCTTGGTGCAAATTTTCTTCTTACTTTGAGGCCATACATTTGGGATATCCTGGGATGGCTTGCAACTCATTGTGATGATGATTTCAACCATGAAAATGAGCTTCACATTGACATGCTTATTATGTGTGCATGGTAAAACTTCAACTTTTTATCGACTTTAGTTTTTCTTATACTAATTTACGTTTCATTATTGTGTTTATGTTGTTTTTCTTACTCTCTATGTTCTTTTCAATAGTTGATTGTCTTCTAGATTCTAATTAACTTTGTAATGATTGTATTTCTTTACAGCGTGGCCTTTGTTGATGCAATTCGCAAAGGGCGTCAAATATGTGAAAATGATGTGATACATGCCTCTAGAAGTGAATCAGCATCAAAGGCCGTTCTCATGATGATATATTCGCCTAGCAAGTACATTGCATCAAAGGCCAGATTTATTCTATCCCAAATTCTAAAGCCAAATGGCAAGGAGTACCTGAAGCACTTGCTGCATTTCCTAAATTATACAACATCAGGATTCAATATTGGATTGCCATATATTTTTCAAACAATCATTAACTTGGTGGGTTTGACATGTTACTTATGCTTGCCACAGTATCAAAGGTATGTTAGTGGGAGTGAAGTAATGAAGACACTTTTGGCTTTTGTGAGGTGGTGCTGGAGCAATCCTTTACCCATCAAGAGGCAGAGCGTTGCCCCTCATTTGTATAATAAGTTTTCAGAGAGGACTTGTTGCTGGATAAATAGAGAATGGGAGGGTGAGGATGTTCGTTTGCTTTATGGTTTGTGGGCAGTAGCTGAGTTGGTACACCATTTTTATTCTGTGTCTTCTTATAAGCTAAACAATATGGATGCTCAGTTGTTTAGCTTGCTCCAGGAGATCTGTATTAGCACCACCGCAGATGGACCACGATGGCTCGCTGCATACATTCTTAGTCATTTTGGATTTTATGGTTTTCTGAGTAAAATTGGGAAAAGGATTGGTAAAGCACTTTATCTGGAGGAATTTGCAGACGTGCAACTTATTCTAGCAACTGGCAAGGCTTTGAGTGTTCATGGTGTTGTTCTCGCGATTCGTTGCCCACCACTGCTGCCTCCTGGTAATGACAAAACATCTAATAATTCTTCCATGGGTGATGATACAGAAAAGCTGAGTGGAAATTTTCGGAAAACTGTTCGTTTTTCTACTCATGTTGATGGCCAGGCGTTGCAGACTTTGTTGGATTTTGTTTACTTTGGTTATTTGGAAGGAGAAGAAGAACTTGTGAAGAGGCTGAAACCTCTAGCTAAAAGTTGCAATTTGCAACCACTATCACTGCTGCTTTACAGAAAGCGTCCGAATTGGGGAACTCCTATTCCTAACTGTGATTTCGCTCTTGGTCTTGGACCAGTTGGGCATCAGTTTTCGTATGGTTTGCTCCTTTCTTTGTTGAAGATTGAAGTTGCATTAGATCAATATGTTGTGTTATTTTTATTCTAAACCCTAAGTTTGCACTTGAAAAAGAGGCTTCATGATGAAGAAAACCTATCTGTTCATCTCCCTGTTGTTCATCTCTAGTGCTATTTGTTTCATTTATGAATCATCAGTATATATTAATTTCTGGGTTCTTTATTAGTAAATAATATTTGTGTCTCACTGATACGAATAACTTCAAATTATTGATTTTCTGTTTTAAGGGCAGATGTTTGCTTTAAGTTCCCTCATGAACTTATGTAATTTATGGGAAAGTGTTGACCCTAAATGTTGTTTTTTGTTTCAGAGACATCATTTTGGAAGCCAAAGCATCTGGACTGAGCTGGACTTGCAGTGTTTGCTCTCTGTCAGTGCCCCACAAGCATGTTCATAAAGTTATACTGTGGTCAAGTTGTGATTATCTGCGGGCTTTGCTCGAATCAGGAATGCAAGAGAGGTGCTGGGATTTTAAAAATTTCTTTTGATATTTGTTCACTTGTCATCTAATAATTTGCTGAAGTAAATGGTCAAAGCTTTCATTTTGTTAGGGTACCATTGTTATGCTTTTCATTTGATTTAGGAAATGCTGGGTCTGGGGTCCCTGGTCCCTGAGTTGGTTTTGATTGCTTATAATTCATTTTTCATCTTATATTCGTATTAGAATAAATCAATTCTGAAACATACTCAAAAGATCATATATTTATCAATTTTTCATTAGAGAAGTATAGTTTTTCTTTACCTATGTTTATTTTTCTTGACTACATTTTTTTATCTCATTTGATTATATATACGCTTGCAGCTATTCACAAACTGTTAAGGTGCCTGTTAGTTGGGAAGGTATGATTAAACTAGTGGAGTGGATTTACACTGATCAGCTGCCAAATCCTCCTTCTGGGTGTTTATGGGATAATATGGATAATGAGCAAAAACTTCATGAGTTGCATCCGTATATAGAGCTTTGTTGGCTTGCTGATATTTGGCTCTTGGAAGATATTCAGGATGCCTGCTTTAAAGTTGTTGTATCATGTCTTGATTCTGCCCGAGATTTGTCCATTAAAGTTCTCCAACTAGCAGCTAAATTTTCTCTATGGAAGTTGGCTGATTTTGCTGCAGCTTGTATGGCCCCTCTATATTGCAACTTACGGGACTCTGGTGATCTTGAAGACTTGGATGAGTTCCTAGTTGACATGGTTCGTGCTGCATCTGTTCGACATTCTCAAGGAGGAGGTTAGTCATTCTAGAGGATCTGGGCAGGTTTCTCAAGCAGGGACGGTATTAGAATCTCGATGGGAAGTTGGGTTTCAGGTACGCAATATTTTCATTGGTTGATCAGTTTCATGGAGCTTCTTTTGGTCAATTCTCTTCATGTAAATCCTTTTGGGGGATAGGTGTTCCAAAATATTTTAGTGGGTATAACTGGTAATATGTTCCATGCTTGATATTTGATTCTTCCGTTGGTCTCTCAGACAGTTTTATTATTATGCTACTTCCTTTTGCTGTCCTCTGGACTAATGCTATCTGTAACTACTATGAAACAAACCTCTGCTGTCTGTGAGAGTTTTTTCAGCAACCTGCATTATAGCCTGGAGTTAGATAAAGTCATACGTAGTCCTTCCTTCCTTTCTTAGATTGAAGTTGCATTAGATCAATATGTTCTTCTATTTTTTCAGCAACCTGCATTACCCTACCCTGTTCCTAATTTTTTTCTCCTTCCTCCATTTGAGTCTGTATTTCTATTTTATTACCAAAACAATCACATTAAGGTAGCATTTACTTTTATTCATTTTGTAATTAAAAACTACAATTCTTTGAATAAGGGTGAATCTGTAATCTAAAACATTTCACCCCAATCCATATATTTGTAAAATAAACTATTTATTTTATTATTAATTTTAATTATAAAAATTACTAAAAATTATTGATATTCTTAATTATGTATATCACGATTTTTTATTAATTTTAGTTTTAATCAGTTAAATTAAAAATTATTGATAAGAGCAACACAAATGAAATATTATCAATCATATTGTACAAAATTGATATTTTCTTAGAATAATTATTAATTATTAATATTAAATAAATACAATGCTATTAGATCTAAATAAATATAATAATAATAATAATAATATTATTATTATTATTATTATTATTTTTAAATAAATGTAATATTATTTTATTTAATAAAGAAAGGGTAAAAAGGCAACAAGTAGGAATGGATGCCCACTCCCACCTCCCCCATGGGAATAGGAATTCTATTCTTTGCTTCAAAAATGAGTGGGACTTCTGCTCTCCTCCTTTAATGAGTAAGTAAATGCTTGAGTGGGAGGAATCTACATTCCTCACTCCCACTCCAACAAGTAAACATGGCATAATATTATGGAGGTTTCTCTTAAATGACTAACTGAACTCTGGTGATGTTGCTATGCTTTACAAAATCTGTTAGGAAACTGAAAGAGAACAAGAGAAATGAGTGAACAAGAGAAAGCTTATTGTAAAGTTCTGATAATTTGTTTGGAGTTTCTGGTTAGGATTTTTGTTGGTATTCTGCTATGTATTTACAGTGACAACATTGCATGAGTTGCCCCCTTTTTTTTTTTTTTTTTTACCTGTTGGTATTTCTACATTTGGAAAAATTCTGGCCATGTTCGGCCAAATCAGTTGATTACTGTGACTTGCTTTACTGAGTATTCTACATTTTAGAAGCACAAAAAGCAGTAATTGCATGAGGATCCTTTGACGTTTAAGCCGTACAACAGCCTATAATTCTGTGCCTATGTAGCATTGCTGCTTTTTGTTCTGTTTTTCAGTTTCTGGATATCTGCCTAACCGAGCAGCATCTAATGAACAATTATGCGAAGCATCATTGTTTTTTCACTTTGTATTTTTTATTCATGCAAAGATTTTGAGAAACAGTCCTGATTTTCATGCGGCATAACTATTGAACCTGAAATTATGTTGGTGAGGTTAAGTCTTCATTAAACTGTCTCTGAGAGTCTTGTTAGCGGGTTCAGCCTCATCCATGGTTGGCTTTTAATATCGAAACAAATTAAGTGTTTATTTATTATTATTACCTTTGTCTGAGTTTGAGTTATATTTTAGACAGCTTTTGTTTTCCCTCTCTTGGATTTTTGTATTTTATATGAGCAGCTAGTCCACATTATAGATGTACTCAATTGTCATCTTTAATTCACTATTCAGTTTATTTGTTTTTTCTTGTTTTCTTTTTATTTCCCCTACTTAGTTTCTGCTTCTGTCATATGTCTGTGCTTTCTTACTAACTTATGGCTTATAGATATTTGATAATTGTGGTTCCTACATCAGAGCTTTCTTATAGATATTTGATAATTGTGGTTCCTACTTCAGAGCTTTCTCACCTAGGGTTTGTAGCTGTACCTGTAAATTCCATTACTGGATAATCATATTGCAACTCTCCAGAACAAACAGTATTTAACTGGAGATGGCTATTAGGCGCTTGTGTGCTCTTAGATTGTGAAAACTCTACTCATTTTTTGATTTGTTGGTACAAACATTGCATTTGGGCCCAGATTGAATTAAAATGGTGGTGAATATTAATTAGAAGTCAACCTAGGATTTTTAATTGTTTGTTCGTTGTAAGATAAAGTTCGTGTGAATAACATTTCTTATTCTAGATGGCATATTAATAGCATATTTTGTCATGAAAAGATTTGAGTAAATGACACATTATGTGTTGATTATTCAATTTTCTTTTTTCTTTGTTGATTTTCATCTATGTAACAGGCTCACATGTTTTCTCTTTGTTTTATAAAACCTTCACAAAAAATATCTTTGTTTCTTTTGTTGGATTAATGCAGCAATTTAGGTGTTGAAGAAACATGGTGGATTGAGCTTTAGAATGATATCAAAATCCATCTTCATACTTTTTTATGAAGCATTAGAATTATAATGATCATGGAAAGTGGAAGTGGTGGAAGAACAAACTTATCCTTCAAGTTACCGTAGAATTTACTGCAGTCACTTAATTCTGTAAGTATCCGAGTTGACGTATCATTCTGGTTCTGGTTCTGAACTTTGGTTTTATTTTATTGTCTTTTACAAAGCATTGAATTTGGTATCTTTATAGAATTTTCGTTTCAGTGATTGATTCTATTGTACAAAACATGGACTTCACAATTTGGAAGTATAGAGCGCGAGCATATTCTGATATTTCTAAGTTGACTAGTTTTCAGTATTAATATCAACTAACTTTGTCTGGTAATTTTTTGGCTAGGAGCATGGAGTACAAAATAATACAGCATGAGTAATATCAGTGTAAATAGTAAAGGGCAACTATTCTTGCAAATTGCAATTTGCAACTTTACAGAATTAAATGGGTTAGTACATTTAGATATGATTATTGATAAAATATTGAAGAAATAATAATGTAACTAGCATGAGTAATAACCAGTTATTCTATCTATTTCAGGAAAATGTTACAGTGCCTCCGAGGCCCAACTATAGTTATTATTTTAGGCCCTGGTTTGGAGAAGCAGTAAAGTGGCATTGTGCTGGTCAAATGGCCAACTACACCTGCTCTACTAAGACCCGCAATCACCCCAGGGTTTGTGCAAGTCTGGTTTGGTTATATTGTAGTTTTTAATATTAGTATTATTTTTGTATTATAATTATTTAATTTGATTTTGTTACCGCTTAAAAATTGAAGTTTGGCCCAATGACTCGGTTCATTATGATACATATTTTATGGTGGATTTAAGCCACTCTACTGGTAACCATTGTGAGTTGTGTTTTGGAAGGAATAGATACGCTAAAGTGAAGTTCAATTCGTATTGAACCCTTAATTAAGTTCAAGGTATAGATACGCTAAAGTGAAGTTCAATTTGTATTGAACCCTTAATTAAGTTCACTTGAGGAACTTGGCCTCTAAGGTGGTGTTTGGTTTTAAGAAAGGAGAGGAGAGGAAAAGAGTGGAATGGAGAGGAAAGGAGAAAAAAAAGAATAAATGAAAATAATAAAATTAAATTTTGTGGTTTGGTTTGACATAAAAGTTGATAAAGAAATGAATTATAATTTTTTTCTTTGGACAAATTTATCCTTTATCTTAAATACTAAATTATCTATATTAGTAATAAAATATAATTTAATATTAATACCAAATCTTTTTGATTTCAAAAAGTTCTAAAACAAATCATGATTTATATTTAATATAAAATATAAAATAATTTAATATACTAAACTATTTAATATAATTTAATATTAAATATAATTTACTATAAATAAAAGCCAGTCAACAATAGTGGTCAACATAGGTCAACACTGGTTAACATCAGTAAACAGGGTTGGTGACTTTCTGGGGAAATTTCGACGGCTTTCGGCGATGTCTAAGGGTTTGGCGGAGGTCTGACAATAGTCCGACGAAGTTCCAGTTGAAGTTCGGTGACGGTTCGACGAAGTTAGTTTATATTTATATATTTTCATATTAAATAAATAAATAAGTTTATTTATTTTATTAAATTTCTTAAATCATTCATTAAATTTAATTAATATAAAATTATTTATAATATTAAATTAATAAAATAAAATTATAAATAATAATTATTAATAACATTAAAGAAGTTAAAATATTGGAGGGCAAGTTTGAAAGCTTGGGTTTTCAACATCAGAGGAATTTGAGTTTTTCACTCTTTGGTGTGAAATTCAAATTTTACATTATAAGAGAGATTAAATTTTAATCGAAATTAAATTCTTATATATTTTGTGCAATCAAATAATGAAATATAAAAGTAGAATTTGAATTATTTTCCTCTCCTATATTTTCTCCTCCCAACCAAACATCACCTAAGGAAATGACAAGCTAGTGAGAAATCAATCACCTTAGATGATTTGAAGTTGTACACAAATAAGAGACCTATACATATATAGTTAAATAATCCTTTGGGATTTGAAGAGTTAAATGATCTTTTGAAAGGGCTAAATAAGCTTTTTAAGATCTTAAGTGTTAAATGACTTTCAAAGGGTCAAATAACCCTTTGAGATTTGAAGAGTCAAATGACTCTTGGAGCATTGAAGAACCATGTACCACTTCACTATAAAGATCTAGTTCTATTCACTTATTAAGCAATTCAGAAAACATTTTATTAAAAATGAATTTTAATGTTCTTCCAAAAATAATTTTCTGAAAGAAAAAACATTTATAGATACATTTCATGAAACATTTCCTAAAACTGTTTTCAAATACATTACCATATTCAGTTTAAAAAAATTCTAAACATTCATATTTTTTATAATTACACTTTCTAGGTTAAACAATTTTAGAAAATTAATATTAAGCTACCGATCCTCCATTATTTACTAAAGCTTCTATTCTCACATCAGTATCACAGTGGGTGTCATTATTATTTAAGCTCAATCCATTTCTCAACAAAACAATAGTCGAAGTTGAAGTTGCAACAAGAGCTTATTTGAGCCATATTAATGTCTGAATAGCTCTTGGACTTTACTCTTCAAATCACACAATAGAATCAAGTATATCATAGGTTACCTAGCCTAAATTTTCGTTCAAGCCTAACTTTATTTCAATGGAGATCCTTGTGACACGTGACCTTATGAAATTCCCACCCTAACACACTTGGTGACTTCAGTGGGAAATTTGGTTAGGATTTTGATAATGGTTTCTAGTAGTAGAAAGAGTTATAACTTCCGCAAATGAAGAATCATATTCGGGAAACAATAGTAGAAATGTTTGTTTAGCAACAAGAAGCCATGCTATAAGGGCAATTACAAGTTAGCCCAGAAGATCAATCTCGAGTCATACTAAAGAATCACGTCTTAGATCAACCACAAACAAGGCCAACCGAGAGAAATTGAGCCTATCCTTGTCATAGACAAAGTATGTGTCCCTCAAAGAGAGCCGTTTATGCAACTCATTGTGATTGCTTTTCAAGAATTTAATAGAATGCTTCATTCTTGCAAAGAAAGCATTCCAAGTTCTTCTTCTTAGATTTTGGGTCGATCATCTTGAATTTTTATCGCTCGGTCTTTAGTTTACCACAAACAAAATGCAAACACACTTGTTATTTTAGCAGAGATAATGAATCTTTTGTGACGCCAATATCATAATATGGAAGATATTGAATTTTCTTCATCACCACCATATCTAAAAGAGATCATGTATATGCCTTATTTTAAAGGTTATTGTTGCCCACAAATTTACCTTGTTTGATGGATGAAAAACGAACTATAAAGAACACATCAATTGTTATATTGACCCTTTTTAGCCAATATTTTGTTGACTTGGAGTTTTGATTCGGGGAATTTTCCAAATACCTCACAGATCGTGCTTATACTTTAGTATACTAATTTGGAAGTTGGTTCGATCAACTCTTGAATGAAATGACTTTTAGGTTTTGCCGTAAGTATTTTCAGATTGAAGATTGAACAACTATAGAGGATTTGAATACGACTGTTCAGGAATCCAAAGAAGGTTTAGTGGACTATGTCAAGCATTTCAGAAATTTGACATTAGATTGCTATGAGTCCAAATCTAGAAAAGAAATAGTTCGTATTTGTATTTGCAATATAGTGAATAGCCAATGAGTATTTTTGGGGAATCATGACATCATGTTGTTTAGTTTGTTATTAGAAAATAACTAGCAAAACTACTTTATTTGTTAGAGCAATGCCTACTTTTAATACAAGGTGGAAGGCTGCTCAATTTGCCTTAGTAGAAAGATGTTTCTAGCCATATAAAAAAATGTCAAGAAAAGAAGCCCCAACTTCTTCTAAGTTGCCTTGCAAGAATTTAAAGCTATTGTGGATTGCAATTCCAGTCATTCAAACCAATAAGACTATTCCAATAAGACTATTAAATAAAGCAGAATAAAAAAACTCTAAGCTTTGTCACCTACATCAAAGCCTCATTTATCCCATAGTGCATTGCTACCAAATCATCAAATAAAAAAAAAGAATGAAGATGGATCGTTACCACTTCATGGAAGGGAATAAGATGTAGATGTTAACTTGTTACTTACCACAGTGTTTGAGTAGCCTATGACGATTGTTGTTGATTTTATTACAAATGATAATGGTTTAGTAATAGAGGTTGTGATGAAATATATTACTAAAGAAGAGTAGAAGACATCAAAAGATCATACAATGTTGCTACATAATGACCTTATGGTATGTGCTTTTTGGCATAAGAACAAGTTCAAGTCTTTATTTGATTAATTGGATTACAGTTTGAAGGCATGTGTGGCAGCTACCAAAACACTATTTAGAGTTTTTGCTCTGTATGGACCAAAGTGCTATACAGATGAAGCAAAAGTCAATAGTTTTTATCTTGAATCTACTAAGGTGGTCATATTTTTTTATAAGGATATTGAGGTAATAAATCCTGACCACCGACGTCCACTATTTTAAAAGTTAAGATCAACAGAATATTGGTCAGAAGAGCTTTGGTGGATAGGTTCATCAATATTATTCTTTAAGTAGTGTTGGAGGCAACCAAAATATCCGTTAAGAACATTTATGGTCCAAAAGTTACAATTTCTACATTTGTTATCTGTTTGAATTTACAACAAATACATTTGATTGGATTTAAAGGTTGGTACTCTTTGAGCTCCAACTATTTTTCATGTTATGGATGTTGAAATTTTATTCCAGATTCTGTTTGGAAAGCCATTGTTGAATAAACACAAGGTGATATCCTTTACATCCATCAGTGTGTGAAAAGAAAGATTAAAATAAGACAAATTTGATGCTATGGTTTCTAATACATTTCCATTGATAAGATTTTGATACTATGGTTTCTAAATACATTCCTATATTCATTTATAAAAAATATTCCAACACTCCGGTGGAGACATTTGGAAGGGTGCTCTTGCGGTTGGCTTATCACCCTTCTCTAACTCTTATCTTATAGTCTACTTTCTATCATGGTGACAATTGCTTTGGTATTTTAGGTGGTATCCTCAAGGACTCGAGCTAACCGCCTTCAGTATGGGCTCTATGGTTGTGGTGCCTTTCTCGTCATCGACCTCATGAATGGTTGTGAGAAAGGTCTCCTTATATCGCTTGCAATCTTTGCTAATTTGCATTGCAGAAAGTTGGTCTGGTGGTGCTGCTTTGCTCCTGGTCGGAACCATGTAAGGGGCTCCCTTCAAGATGCACATTGAGCTGTATCTTGGAATTGGCACCATATTGAATTGCCGCAAAAATTACATACCCAAAATAAGCGTAAAATCATCTAAAAGTACGACGAAGAAGTTTGCTTTACCTCGTTAAGGGCTTAGATGTAACTCCACATCCCATGCTACCTCGCTAAGTGGTTTGACCTTCAATTTACTGTCTTGAGCCATCCATTAGTTTTCTTGACTTTGAGACCAAGCCACTTGGCCTTATCCACCTTGATGAAGTTGTGGGATGTACCCGTGTCAATCAAGGCTTGAGCTCTCTTGCTGTTGATTGTGGCCTCAACATGCATTAGTGACTTGTCTTGCACCTTTGTGGGAAGTTGCTTGGCATTCAACGCATTGAAGAAGCGCAAGCAGCCTGTGTCAGCGGCCTCGGTTGGTGGCACTTCTAGTTGCTTTTCTCCAGTCTCCTTTAACATGACATTGCAAGCCTTTTTCTTTGGGTAGTCCTTCACCTAATGGTCCTTATCGCAAAGGAAGCAATTATGCTTGTGTTTAGCCTCCTTCTTGCCATCCTTTAGGCCATCTTTATTTTGTTGTGGCTTTTTCTTGCCATTATGATGCTGCGGTTTATCTCTCTTCGCTCCCCCACCTTTACTTTGTCATGACTTATCACACTTCTTTGATTTGGATGATTCACCTTTCTAGAATTCCGCAAGCGTGTCCGCCTAGGTAAGGGCAATAGAGATGTCATTCACTTGGCGCCATTGAAGCTCCCGTTGTGCCCATAATTAGAGTCCCTCCATGAAGTTGAACAACAAATCATTCGAGTTCATGTTGTCGATTTAAAACATTAGCTTTGAGAACTCATTGACACATTTTAAGATAGACCCTGGTATGCTTCAGTTCCTTCATCTTCTTTCGAGCCTTATACGCCACATTCCCTGGATAAAATTGCTTATTTAGTTCATATTTGAGCAAGTCCCATGTGTTGATGATGCACGTCCCGCACACAATTCTGCATGCTTTTGCTTCCACCAAGTGGTCACATGATCCTTAAGATACCCCGTCGCAAGGTTTACATTTTTTTACTCGCCTAGGACATTGATGCCTTCAAAGTATCTCTCTATGGACCACAAAAAGTTCTCAATCTCTTGAGCATCCCGCTTGCCCTAATACCTCCATGGTCTCGACACCTCAACCCTCATTAGAGGTGCAACATAGGTGGTGAGCACTCTACTGGCCATTGCCTTTTTGTAAAATGTCCTAATCGCTTCTGGTCTCCTCAAGGCCCACATGAAGCTTTTTAACTTGAGCCCTTAGTGTCTCAATGGAGTTCATCACTATAGCTTGGAACTCCTTAAGACTTTGGTGTTGCGCCATCATGTCTTGGCTTAAGTCACCCATCCGTTCCCTAAGATCATCCACCTTCTTCATCTTCTGCTCAAAGATTTTAAGGCACTCCTTTATCTCGGTGACAACAATCTCCCAACGGACAACCCGATTCTCCATGCTGTTCAGTAAGTCCACGAACTTCTCTTTGTTGTTCTTCCCCTTCTTCACATTGGGATTTTGGTCCTTCCTCATTTGGTCATCATAAGTGAGGTCTAACATTCTTCATTTTAAACAATGCAACTACCCCGAGAGTGATTACGACTCCAATACCAACTGTCATGACTCGTTTGTTCCCTTGCTGAATCATGCGGCTTTAGGTGTCAAATCCCACTCTCTTGGCCCTAAGTCAACTTTGCACACTCAAAACGTTGCTGTATTTGAAAGTAGGAAAGAGTACTCACTCGAACTCACTCAAGATGGGATCAAAGAACTCTTATTGCTCAAATAAAGTTTACAATGCTTTGTGTGTTGTATTTCTTGTGTGCGTTGGCCAAATGAGGCCCTTCCTATTTATAGAGTACAACGAAGTGTCTAGGTGGTGGTCTAGAACTATCTCAACTACCACTGTACTCATTAATTACATGGAATTATCTACAACATGCATAAAAGCCTCTGTGAATTTAGAGCCTTCGTAGATAGTGACACACACCAAAGCTTAGGGCGTTACACTATATATGTTTTTGGCCTTCACTCCTTAAACCACAACAAGATCAAGCGAATCGCAAACCATTTAGCTTAGATTTTCATTCAAGCCTAAGTTTATCTCAATTAAAAAATACCTTATCCTTGTGACACGTGGCCTGGTGAAATTCCTGCCCCAAGACTTTTGGCGACTCCACTAGGGATTGTTGAATCTAGAAATGTTTCTTAGAATGAATCTTAAAATTTTCTCTCGAAAAATTATTTTTGGAAGAACATTGAAAATGTTTTCTTGGAAATTATTTTTGGAAATTATTTTTTAAATTACTTCATAAGTGAATGGAGTCAGGTATTTATAATGAAGATGTATCTTGCTCTTTGTTGCTCTAAAAGTCATTTGACTTTTTGAATCTCAAACGGTTATTTGGCTCTTTGAAAAATCATCTGATTCCTTAAATTTCAAAGTGTTTTTTTTGGCTCTTTGAATGGTCATTTGACACTTCAGATCTCAAAGGGTTATTTAGCTTTATATGTATGGATTTATGATCTATATACAGTTTTAGGCCATCAAAGTGATTGATTATTCACTAGCTCGTTGCACAAGATATTTCTTTATGGGTTAAAATCTCTCAAGTGGGTTTACCAAGGGTTCGATGCAAATTAAGCTTCACTTGGGTGTATCTATACCTTCCAAACCATAACCCCTAGTAGTTGTCCTAACGTAGTGGCTTCGGTCCACTATAAAATACATACCTGTTGCGCAAATTGGGTCATTAGGCCTAGCATTGATTTTTAAGTAGTAACATTAGCCACTTTGATTATGTGAAATGTATGATCGCAGGCAAACATATCGCATAATTAAATTCCATGCCTAAGTAAAAATAAAAAAAGAATTCCACAAAAAAACCAAAAAATATGGTTAGTTTAAAGCTAAACAAGTTATGGTATAAACCATACTATGCATGGAATAACAATCATGCTTTTTCTTTTTTAATCATTCTGGAAATGAGGTGAAAAATCTCTTATACCACTCTTGAATTTGAGATAACATCAAAATCTATCCAATCCATTGAACATTTAGAAAGCTGTCTATGCAAGCAATATATACGTTGTCAAATATTACATGACAAGAAAATCTGCTTTTTCAGACCACTTTTGTCTTATAAGTATAATAGTCAAGTGTCCAATAATCTTCCCATACAAGTAACATATATGTTTTCAAAAGGTTACCCAACAAGGAAATTTACCTTTTCATATAACTTATGTATCTTATTATTAGTACTTATAATCCAATGCTCAATCTTACTTTTTCAATCTTATTTTTTCTTAAAACATAATAAGAAGAATATAAAAGTATAATCAACAATTGTGTAGATAAGAAGTTCGTTGCATGATTAATCAGCATAAACCTTTGAAAAAGTTTAGTTTAGACATTTAAAACCTATAGGTTTTATTAAAAAATCATAATGGTAGGATTCCTAGTTCAATAGGTTAAAAACATTTGTGTATTTTGTGGAAGTGGTTCAAAAACTATTCTAAATTTTATGAATAATGCAAAAGATCTTGGAAAGGTGTTAGGCGAACGTGAAATATGTTCAATGTTCAGAAACAATGACTTTGGGTTTGATGGGTTTGTTGCAGAACCTATACTTACAAGTAGAAATCAGACTTTTTCTAATACATATGAAAGGATTTTTGAATTGAATAACTGTGTTAAGGATTTTATCACCTTACCGGGTGGATTTAAAACCCTAGAAGAAATCTTTACCATTTCTTCTTAGGCGCAACAAAACAGATATTGGAAACCGACCGCTTTGTTAAATGTAAATAATTTTTATAGCCTATTTTTGTTCTTTCTTGATGGTGCTGTGTTGGAGGATTTTCTCCTTTTATTGACACAAAAAATCTTTTGTTCATGCTAACATCGCCAACGAGTTAATTGAATTGTTATATGTATATCGGCCTGAGTTCGTTCCAACCACTTGTCAACTTAGATCAGATTATGATAAGGGGAAGAAGGATGATAATGAGAATAAAAAGGATGATAACAACAAGAAAAATAATGAAGATAATAGTAAGAAAAGTAAAATAGTGGACTTCAGTCTTCACCAGTGACTTTGAACCCTTCCCCTTTCTTTATACTTTATATATATATATATATATATATATATAATGTACTTATGCAAATTAAAAAATAAAATAAGTGTTTTATTCTAAGTACATATTAACCAGTAAAAAATGCTTACCGATATTAGAAACAATTATTAATATGAAATATTTTAATGGAAAAAATTTACTAATTTCGATGAGATGCTAATCTTTTTTAAACTAGAGTAAATAATCTTGCATTGTTAAGAAATAAAAATATTTGTAAATAAGTAAAATGTTTTTAAATAAGACACTTACTTCTTTTGGAGATATGGGCCGAAATATCTTTTTTAGCCCCTAGTCCTTTGTCTAACTTTTGTAAAATTTTCCTTGTAAAGGAAAAATATTAGCCCCTAGTGATATTGCCTAATGAAATCCCCTTTTGTTGAAATAGATCATTATGATTTCTAGAGTAATATAAATCATACCTTATTAGAGAAATATAATGAGAGACGTTTAATGTGTACTTGATTCTTCTATTTCTCTACTTCATTTTCACTTTTATAACTCTTATAATCTTCTTGGTTGACTTATATCTTCAATTCCTATGAGGCAACTAGCTTAGCTCAACAATCTAAGTTGTCTAAACTTTTCATGAGGTTTCCCTGACATTCACATAACCTATAATATGTGAGTGTCATGCTTTTTAGGCTCTCTAATCTATAACAGGTGGTGGAGTTGCCCTTGGAGCAGACATCTCACAAGAAAATGCATTCGTATGGACATTTGCATATAGTGCAAGCATATGCATACCTAAAAGGTACAAGTAACTCATGGGAAATATCATTCTTTAGGAAACTTAGGTTTTAAGGAATAAATTGTAGTAACTCTGGCAGAATGTTCATTCCCAATCATACTTGTGGCCCAAAAGTGCTACTTGCAGCATATGAGGCATATCTAATTGGAAGATCTCCATTAAGGCATCATGTTTGCACATTATACAAGGCTTACCATATGGAAAAGCCTAATAAAAGGCATCATCCGTATGAATTGTACATATACATTGCATCCTTCATGAGAGTATCCATGTGTTAGGGCACATGTACAACTTCGTAAAAACATATCACAAAGACATCCTTTCTAGGCGGATATTTGTTAGGGCTTTTATAAATTCACGGGTATGTAGCAACTTCTAGAAATAAAACGTGCATTGCTTTCTAATGAAGAAAGACTTATGATACACTTTTATTATTGCCTATGTGTTCTAATTTGCCCTTATTTTATAAATATATTTTCTAAGCAATAGTACTGCTTTAGCCATTTCCTATTGATAGGTCATAGAGGATCTGACCTTTATTAATAGAGAACTGATAGTAGCCATTGTCATGAGCTTATCAAACTATAAATGGTCCTTACTATGGTGTTGAGAATTTAGTTAGAGTTGAAAAGTCTCTTCTTATATATTCAGCTATCCTAAGCACGAGGTCTCGTACTTTGATGTTTCTTTGCTTGATGGCTTTAGCATATGCTTTTGTGGTTCATCACGGGTAGATTTGTTGTGATCCTGCATGTGTCTCCATTCTTCTTCCAAGACTTCAATCTAAGTTAAGAAGCCTCTAAAGATGATTTTGCATCAACACTAGCCACTGTAACTTAGGCTGTAGGGAGAGACAATTAAATTAATGTGATTGCTTTAGCACTGTATATAAGCGAATATAGCGCGACACTAATTGACTCTTTGAACGAAGTTCTGTAAGTCCAAAGTGCATTGGTGAGTTGTGCACTTCATTTAGCCATGTATTTGACATTATCTTGCTTATGATCTTTAAAATGACCTTGAAGTGGCCTCAACTTAGCTGCTACCTTGTGGATAATATGATGTTGACCTTTGGTGCTAGATGCTAAAGTGAGTAAGGGTAGTATTAACATGTTTGTTAATGAATGGTGTGTCATTGTCCATGATAATTTTGAGTGGTATGCCAAAGCATATATGATGTGTTCACATAAGAAAATCGATATAACTACTCTAGTGGCTTTCTTTATGGGAATTGTTTCGACCAATTTGATAAAGAATTTTGTGGTTGTGATGATCCAAATATTGGCACTCGTAGGTTAATGAATAGGCTTATTAGGTCCAATCCCCAAGCATGGAACGACCATGGATGGGTATGCTGGAGAGTCTTGTGGATTTGGTAGGTGATGCATTTCTTGACAAACTTTTTGACAATTTGTTTTTTCCATTGTAGGCCAATAATAGCCCAAACTCAACAACTTGCAGCATAACTTTCTTTGCCCTCAATGTTCTCCACAATCTCCATTGTGTACTTATTGTAAAGCTCTTTGTGACTCATAATAACTAAAATACCTTATTGATTTTTCATTGAACATTTTTCAAAACTGCATATTACTTTCCATGAAATATCTCTTGGTTATTTGTTTGATCTTATGTGCTTTTTTACGATTTAAAGGTATTGTCTCATATTGTAAATAGTTAATATTAAGCTTTTTCTAATCTCAAATTTTGGCACTTAAAGCAAGATGACTGTATCGCATAACTTGTCTATTTATGTTAGGCTACTAATAACTTGCCTTTTGTTTCTTTCTATAGAGACTGACCTCGGGTTTTATTGCACATGAAACCTCATGTATTTCATGGAGTAGTTTCTCTCGTTCTTGTCTGTGGACACATATCTTAAAGATACCTTCTACCATGCCCTGTAAAGAACTCCTAGAATCAAAGAGTACTTATTCTTTTGCTTAAAGTGGAGGGTCTATTTGGGATCAATAAGTGTTTTGTAATGGTAGTGTCTATCTCATCTATTACTATTTTGTGTTCAAATCTTTCTATAAGGATTATTAGTTTGGTCTTTCGTAAGATTGTTACTTGAGTTGTTTCCTTTACTAGATTAATCTTAGTTCTCAGCATTACTAGTAAATCAGCGTATTTATTCTTTTATCTCCTAACATGCTCCACTGTGAAGTCTCAAGAGTTGACAAGAGTTTTGTAATATGTATTCAATATGGAGATAATGTTGGTTCTTTTATAGTAAAATAATTATAAATCTGTTGGATTATCATATTTAAATCTCCTATAAGTTTTGACTTTCTTGGCTCTTAGTTTCTTTACTGTAAGTAGTTCAGTACTTGCTATTCCATAGTTTATTTTATTCTTAGTGCAAGTAAAATCTAACTTGAGAGATACTATTGAAACTCATTCAATGAAATTAATAATGATTAACCTTGCGCCTAATAGTTTTTTAGTTGAAAATCCATCAAAATAAACTTTCTATGAATCTTCATTTTCTAAAACAAAGTAGTTATACTATGAAAAATCCTAAAGAAGTTATTGTAACAAATATGTATCTTGATTTGCAAAAAGTTTGGCAACATTATCAATGATAACTTGCCCTTTGATGGTATTTGGAGTTAGAATATCAAATTTTGCAATGAGTAAAAGCTACCGAGCTAGCTTTTCAGTAAGCATAGGCCTAAGTAATAAATAGCATACTGAGTCTGTCTTTATTATAAGATGTACTTGGTGAGAGATAAAAATAGTGTCTCAAACTTTAGGAGGCAGAAACAAGAGCTAGGCAGACATGATTGGTAAAGTTATGATCATCTTTTAAATCTTCTGGAATGCCTTGTCATGCTCGTTTCTCTAAATAAATTAAGTTTTCTTCTTAAGAATAAGTGTGTAAATGGAAATCATAGTTGCCAAACCTGGTATGAAGTGGCAAATATAAGACAACTTCCCAATTGAACTTTTAATTCCTTCTAATTTCTTGGTGGTGGCGTAGAAATGATACTCTAGATTTCGGTTGGATCAACATTCATCTTGTGCTGATAAACTAGAAATATAAGAAATTTGTCAGTTGACACACAAAGGCAAATTTATTGAGATTCATCTTCAAATTATACTTAATGCGTTGATCAAATACCTTCTTCCAAGTTAACTATTGTGTGTCCCTGGTAGGAGATTTGACCAGAATATCATCAACATAGTCTCCTACCTCCTTGCCCATCATGTCATGGATACCTGTTGTCATGACCTTTTTGTATATGGCTCTTACATTTGTAAGGACAAATGGTATAAAAGTGAAGTAAAAATTAACCACAGGTGTATTAAAAATAGTCTTCTCTACATCTTTTAATGTCATCTTGATCTGATTATATCCATTGAATCCATCCATAAATAATAGCAATCTTTGACCGAATGTTGAGTCTATGAATATGTCCCTACTGCATAGAGGAAACTCATCCTTTAGGCAAGCTTTATCTAAGTCTTGAAAATTCACGCAAAATCTGATTTGTCCATTTTTTTTCTTCCCTGGTACGATGTTTGCCAATCATGTAGGATGCTTGATTGGCTTAATGTATCTGGCTGTAATAAGTTTCTATGCCTCTCTTTTGATTATCTTCTTCATGTCTAGATGAAAACTATTTCTTATTTGTTCTATTAGTTCACAATTTGATCAATCATTTCTTCTCATTCTCGGTCAGATTGGAGTTGATTTATATACATTTTTGTATATTTTCCTCCTCCCTAAGATTTACTTTTTCTAATTCTTCATTGACAGTTGTGGAACTATCTTGCATGAATTTTGGTGCAAGTGATACCTTCTCTTCAACTACTTTTGATTATAATTCTTCTCATACTTTTGTAATTACACATAAAAATGACAAATTATTAATGTTGGGACCTTTCTTTAAAAAAAAACATGACAAGGCCTGTACACTGTCATAGATGGAACAATACTTTCCCATTTAGTAAAACTTGTTTCTTATAAACTGGAATAACCTTGAGTATTTGTCTTGGATTGCTAGAATGAGCATCTTATAAGAAATTTAATTTGCGATTTATTTTGACATGCTCTTATTGGTTGACTTTCAGGTCTTTTTCAATGTTTTTCAGAATTCTTATACCTTATGGCTTGGCAGCAATAATTCATTCCTCTTCAGTAAATAATTGATAGAATCGAGCCTAAGCCATATGACATTTATCATGATGGAATGGGGTGGGATTAATAGCAATGTAGATTGGTCTGATCCTATTCCTTTCTTTCACACATTGATGGTATGTGGAATGTATCATCTTATGTTTAAGGCCTTCCAAGCAAAATGTGGTATAAAGTATCAACATCCATATCATCAAAAATAGTTAGGACATGAAGCAGACCAACCTTCAAATCCAGTCGAACGTATCCCTCTACGAAGTTAGATAGATTACCAAATCCAGAGATTGTAACCTTTGGGCCATAAATGTTCTTGATAGGTATTTTGGCTATTTCTAACATTGTTTTAAGAATAATATTGATGGAAGAACTTGTATCCAATAAAGCTCTTCTGACCAGTACTTTGTTGATCTCAGCTTCTAGAAATAGTAGAAGCTATTAATTAGGATATATTGCCTCAATATCCTCATAAAAAAGATAACCACATTAGTAGATTTGAGATAAACCTGATTGATTTATGCTTTAGATGTATAACAGTTTAGTCCATACTGGACAGAAACTCTTAGCAGTGCTTTAGTGGTTGCTGTATATAGCTTCAAACCGTGTCTCAACTGATCAAATAAAGATTCAAAATTATGCTTACAACGGAGAGCACATACCATAAAGTCGTTATCTTTTAGTGTCTTTTACTCCTCCTTAGTATTATCTTTCATCACAACATTTGTAGGTGAACCATTATCATTTGTAGTAAAATGAGCAATAGTTATCATAGTTACTTGATCATCGTGGTAAGGCAGCAAGTGAAAATAAACATCTTGTTCCTTTCCTTAAAGTTGTAACAATCCATCTGGTATATTTTCTTTGATCATTTTGATGATATGGCAACAATGCCTTGTGGGATGAATAAGGCGTTCATGTAAGCAACAAAGCTTTGAGTTTTTCTATTTTATATCACTCAATAGTCTTGTTGGTTTAAATGGCTAGAGTAATCCATAAATAACATCAAATTCTTTTTTTTTGTGCAAGGCAACTAAAAGATGTTGGGGCTTCATTTCTTGACATTCTTTTCTTATATAGCTGGAAACATCTTTAAACTAAGTTAGCTTAAGAAGCCTACCATCTTTTGATAAAAGTGGGTGTTTCCTCTCATAGATAAAGTAGTTTTTCTAGCCTTTTTTTAGTGACAGACTAAAGTTGGGATATCGTAATTCTTTAAAAATACTCGTTGGTTGTTCCTCATGTTGCAAATGAAAATATGGGCTGATTCTTTCTCAAATTTAGACTTATAGTAAGCCAAAACTAAATTTATGAAACACTTGACATAGTCCACCAAACCTTATTTATGTCCCTGAACAATTTTATTCAAATCCTCTATAGTTGTTCGATTTGCAGTTTGAACATACTTCAAGCAAAACTTAGAAGCCATTTCATTCTAAGAGTGGATTAAACTGACTCCAAATAGCATACCAAATATAAACACAATTAGTGAAGGATTTGAAAAATTCTCTTAATTGAAGCTCTAGGTCAAGAACATATTGGCCAAGAGTGTTAATGTAATGATTAATAATGTTATCTGAGATTGCCTTTTCACTCGTCAAACAAGGTAAATTATAACAATAATAACCTTCATGATGAGACCTATACATGATCTCTTATGGATATGGTGGCAACTAAGAATCTAATATATTGCATATTTTGATTATGGTAGCACAAGAGATTCATTACCTCTGCAAAGAGTTATACTTCAGTCCAAACTTGAGGTGTTTTGTTGAATTCTGGAGAGGTATTCATAACTAGCCACGTGAATGGCTCGCTTGGAGGGACAAACACTTGTCTACAACGAGGATTAAGTTAAATTCTCTTGGATAGGCTTGTTATGGATCTTGGACGTGATTTTGCAGGTTGATCTTGTGGGCTGACTGGTCGTTGCCTTTATTGCATGGTTACTTGTTGTTGACTAGGCATTTGTATTATTGTTTCTCAGATATAGTTCTTTATATGGTCCATTACTTCTTCAAAATTTTTGCGTTCACTATTGCTCCGACTGCAGAATTTATAGCTCTTTCACACTAGAAACCATCATGAAAATCCTAACCAAACTCCCCAGTGAAGTCGCCAAATGTTTTAGGAATGAATTTCACTAAGCCATGTGTCATAAGGATAGACTCTTTCTCGATTGAAATAAAATTTGGCTTGAATGGAAATTGGGGCTGAGTGGTTTGTAATTTACTTAATTCTTGTGTGGTTTGAAGAGGAAGGTCTAAAGGCATATTTAACCGTTGATAAAAAATATTCCAAACATTCGTATTTTTCATAGTTACAATTTCTAGGCTATTAAAATACTAGAAAATTAATATTATGTTACAGGTTCTCCTTTATTCACTAGTGTATTTCGTTCCCACATCATTATTTACAGTAAGTGTCATTATTGTTTAAGTCCAAATCTGCTACTCAACAAAACATTAGCCAAAGTCAAAGTTGCAGCAAGAGCTTACTTGGGGCATATCAACGCCTAATTTGCTTTTGGTCCTTACTCTTCAAACCTCACAATAGAATCAGGCAGATGCAAACAACTTAGCCCAAATGTTCATTCAAGCCCGATCTTTATTTCAACTGGGAAGGAGCATATCCTTGTGTCACATGGCCTTTGAAACCCCACCCAAAAATAGATTTTACAATAATTTAATATTAATTAATTTGTAGAATATTACTGAATGTCTTTGCCATACCATTTAACGTGCTTTGTCGATAATTTCATTGCCTGGTACCATTCATCGTCATATTTTACTGCTCGATAGTGTATTTTGATAATAAATTAATACCAACGAAATCTTGGTCATAAGCTCAACGTATAGAACTAATTTCTCATCAAATTATAAATTTGAATGTATATCTATGGCTAGCAGAAGCATGCTAGAGACATTGGTACTGTTACGTAGGGCTCCTGGTAAAGATTCTAATGATACTAAGTATGGCATCAATGGATAAGATAAATAAATTTTTGGCAGTTGTAGCGGTGTACAACAATAAAAATCAAAATAATAATATAATATAAAATAGTTATATATAAGACTTTCCATTTTATACTAAACGCAATTCTACATTAAATTTTCTACACTCTAATATAGTTTATTATAGTACAATGCTATGCATCAAATGCACCCTTAGTGCTATATTTTTGAAGTTACAACTGACCAATTTCACTGCCAAACAGGGTTTTAAAATGTTGGTAAACATTGACCACTTAAAAACGATAGAATTGCCCTTTAAAAGAAGTTAGTTCTAAAAAGTCTTATATTTATGGTTAATTTTGTCCTTTCAAAGGAAATGTTTGTTAATGTAATAAAGAAAGAATAATGTTATTTTATTTAATTAGGATACTTGGTTTATATTCTATCCAATAATTAATTCTTAGCTTTTATTATTTCTAATTTAAATGATGACTCTATTAATGACATATCAGTTAGAATACAACATAATTATTCCAACTGAATAAGTTAATATCAACAATGAAGAAAAAAGATTACAATAAAATTCCTGAAAGTGAATCATTTGGGGAAACACGAATAGCTCTATTTGTGATTAGGTCGATACTGAAAAGACACCAATAATATCGTTTATGGACTCAAAACCTTGTTGCCGTATAGATAGGATTGGATTATCTAATTGCATTTGCATCCCAAACACATTTTAGTATTTGCACTTTTTTTTTGTTAGAAAATATCTATCCCCTAAAATAGTTTCTAATCGTACATTTCCTCAAGAGACCGAATAATCAAATTTAGTGAACAATTTTTTACTCTGTAGACCCATGAAAATGCCTAAATTATCTTTAATCTTCTTTATGCTCTCTACACCGGTGATAATATTAGAAACTTCTCTGAAGATCAAGATCTACCACAAACCCTCTCTTTCCAATGTGACTTATCAAGGTTACTCGACTGACTTTTGCTTGGGATTTTGACCGAACTCTTGATGCACAAGAAACATTTTCACACCTCCAATTTACAGTCTTTTGATCTAAATTAGTTGTTAGATATGTATCACATTGAGATTAAAAAGTAAAAGTTGAATGCGAAGAAGATTGTTCGATTAATTAGTTAGTATCTATGTAATATATCTGCAGGATTTTCAACATCTTTACTATTGCTTAATTTAGTGGAAAAAAGAGTGATTGGGTGTAACTATATTTACTACTAATTGCAGAATTTGATAACCTTAGTTTCCATCTATTTCACTGGGCAACAGTGAGCCATGTTAATTGTCTCTGATGACCAATGAACTCAAGCAGAGGACGGATGTGCAAAACAGTGTAAAATGCATTAACGTTAATGTAGAAATAGTCATGGTTAGTCCTAGTATCTTGCAGTAATTTTAGTCCAAGTCAATATCAATGTTGTAAGTGGTTCCTTGTGTCTAGGAAGTCCACGATTTGGTGTATTTGAGTCTATGCTTGTTTTGTGAGTCGTGGGGCTGTTAGTTGCGTCAGTGACTCCTGATTTGCAGAGGAGTTTGTTATGTTTAGCAATATATAATCATTTGTTACCATTCAATAATAATCATTCAACTTTTACAACAAAACTTATAACATTATCTATCTTTTGAACTATCAATCTCTATTTTAAATTCTTCTAATCCTAACAGGTGCAGAGGAGTGTGATTTGCCTTAGTGTGTTATTCCTTTTTTATTTCAACAAAATGTAATGTTATTTGATTTTAATTATACACGTTGTCCTCAATGGTAATTTACTCGTTGGGTATTTTAGTTATAAAATTTTGAAAATTTAGGCGTTGAGAGTATTCGTTTGGGTGCAGATAGTATCATCCTTAAGAATATCCCTCACTTTTTTTTAAAGTTCATTTTCGTTACATTTTATACAGATAGACTTAGAGTTGATAGTAATACCCACGGGGCGCCGATTAATTTGGGGCGGGTATGAGGCCCTAGAAAAATTTAAAATTAAATTTGGGTCAGTTTCGGGTATGGGTCTAATCCCCAAAACATTTTCAGGTTTGGATTTAGAGATTTTGTCCGGTCCCCGAACCTGACCCAAAATAAAAAGAACAGAAAAACAAGTTTGCAGAACGCAATCCCTAGTCCAGTAGTCCCCCTTCTCTTTCTTGACTTCTTTATCGTGAAAGAGAGAGAACGACACACACCTGTTGCAGTCGCTGCTGCTGCCGTTAACTAATGCCGACGCCGACACCGACTCCCGTACCCACGGTCTAGTTTCTTTAGTAGCTGAACAAGTTAGTGGAAACACCATATGTATATTTTTGTCTTTTTAAAGTTTCTTATTAGTATTTTTGATGCAATTGTGCAAATTGAGGTTGTGAATTTGACAATCTCTTGAATTTGAAACTAACAAGTTGAGATATTGTGGAAGACATTTAGTTTTTTTTTTTAAATAAACCCATAGCTTCATGATAAGCTATCGTCCATTAAATACCCACCATCACTTATTTTATTTTTTAAATTAAGAGATCTTTTACTTTCTGAGGTATAGATCACCATCTGGTTTGGTATAAGATTCTTGTAACTCGGTCTTAGACAGCCTTTTTCCATGAGGAATTTTCACTAATCATGATTGATCTTTTGCTCTTCTTTGTTCAAAAATATTTTATGATTAAACAACAAAGTCGGGGTTTTGAATTCGAATATTCAGAATTGTAAAACATAATTGATAATATTTCTGAAATAATTTTAAAACTTAAAGCAACAACAAAAATAATTTTGAATTCAGGTTATTCCATTGATTTTTTAAAATGATGATTTTTGGAGGTGGGCTTGGATTGTTGAATTTTGGAGATGGCTTAAAGCAACAACAAAAATTCGTAATGTGATTATCTCTTTTGGCTATTTATATGATAATGTGATGGTTTGGTATAATTCATTATATGATAATGAATTCTCTTTGATTGTTTTGGTTTTCCAATTTTCTGTATGTTTATGTTCTATTTGTTAATTTCTATTATGTTGGAATAGTTTGGCTGAGGGTCTTTAACAAATGATAGTTTGTTTAAATGTGTATGAGAACTATATACTTTGGATAGTTAAATTTTGCTTCTTGGCTTGATTGTAGGTTTGACATTCAATATGTCAAGTTCTTTGCCCACACCACACTTAATGGATGATGAGGGCAATCAAACTCAAGGTGAATCAGCTGCTAGTGTTACTCACGATGGGTTACGACGTGGAGGAAGGATGAGGTCAATTGTGTGGGAGCATTTTGAGAAGAAAAAAATTAATGGGATTGATAAGGCTGTGTGCAATTATTGTAAAAATTCATTGGTGGCAAGGAGTACTGATGGAACAAAGCACTTGCATGATCATTTGAAGACATGTCAAGTGAAAAAAGAAATAGAGGCCACAGAATTCCCACCGGCAAAGAAAGTTGCTAGTGAAAAAGGGAAGACTGCAGTAGAAACTCATTTTGATCTTGATGTTACGAGGAGAAAAATGGCACGTGCTATTGTCATGCATGAGTACCCTTTGAGTATTGTAGATCATTAGGGGTTGAGGGATGTTATGTCTTCTCTAAATCAATTGTGGAAGCCGGTGTCTTGAAATACTATCAAGAATGAGATTTTAGACATGTATAAGTGTGAAAGGGTCAAATATATTAGTGTATTTGAGCAAACTCAAGGTAGAATTGCTATTACAACTGATATGTGGACTGTAGAAAATCAAACAAAAGCATATATGACAATCAGTGCACACTTTATTGACAACGGTTGGGCATTACGGAGCATACTTTTGAGGTTAAATTCTTACTATTATGATTTTTTTTAATTATTAATGATTAATCTGAATTTTGATAAGTATTAATGATCAATCTGATTCTTTTAATTGTTAATAATCAATCTGCATTTTTTAAATTAATAATCAATATGATTTTTTTTCTTTTTTTTTTAGCTTTTTAGAAGTGTATGGTTCTCACATAGGCCAAGTGCTTTATGATAAGTTGATGGGTTCGTTATTGGAACTCAACATTGAGCGTAAGTTATCCTCCATAATTATTGACACTGCTACTAATGATTGTATGATTGATTTTATGTTGTTGGCACTAGATAAAAATGATCTCATTTTGGGTGGACAAAAGTTTCATTTTCGTTGTTGTGCCCACATTCTAAATTTGACTGTAAAGGATGGTTTACGTGTGATTGGTGATTTAATTGCAAACATTCGTGAGAGTGTTATTTTTTGGTCAGGATCAACTAAAAGGAAATCATCATTTGATGAGAATGCGCGTAAATTAGTCATTACTTTTGGTAGAAAACCAGTACAAGATTGTCCAACTAGATGGAATTCTACTTATCTCATGATATGTTCTGCATTGCATTATAAGAATGTTTTTTGTCGATTGAAGAATATTGATGGATAGTATAAGTGTTTGCCTAGTGAGCATGATTGGCAATTGGCTAGTGCCTTAGAAAATGATTTGAAATGTTTTTATGATTGTACGACATTGTTTTCTAGTACTAGTTATCCAACATTTAATTTATTTCTACGCCATGTGTGTGATATTAGATTGTGCCTGAATGAGTGGGTTTCAACTCCTACGTATGATGAATTTAGAATAATGGCATAGAAAATGATTGAAAAGTTTGATAAGAATTGGCATGACATGAGTGGAATATTGTCTATTACATTTATCTTTGATCCTAAGTTCAAAATTAGGTTGGTTGAATATTACTTTTTCATGATTTATGGGGATGATGCTACTTCTCGTGTCCATATAGTGCATGGTGATTGTCAAAGTATAGTGAAAGAGTACAAAGTTAGATATGCATCAACTGATAGTTCTCCTAGGTATAGCTCTAGTTCTTTGAGTACTTCTCATTCTATGCCGAGTTCGGGTTCCTATAAGAGTTTAACTGAATGGATTTCGGGGTTTACTAGTTTTGTTAATGTTGGTAATGAGGAAGTAAAGGATGAGCCAGACACTTATTTAGGTGAAAAGTTAGTACCATTTAATGTTGAGAAAGACTTTGATGTTTTATCTTGGTGGAAGGTGAATGGTGGTAACTATCCTATATTGTCTTGAATTGCAAGAGATATTTTGGCTATTCTAGTTACCATTGTTGCTTCTGAATCTACTTTTAGCACATGTGGTCGATTTGTAAGCGCATATCGCAATAGATTTCATCCAAGCACATTGGAGGCTTTGATGTGTAGTCAAAGTTGGACACGTGCTCTTTGTGGAGGTATATGGTTTTTATTTTAATTTTTATTTATTTATTTAAATTAACTAATAATTAGCTTGCTTTCTATATTCATATTTTTTAAGTAGTTGTGGCATCGTCCTCTCTAACATATGCCAAGATTCTGATGAGGAGCCAGAGATTGAAACAAATGTAGAGGCTGTAGAGGTATATAGTTTTAATTTATATTATCTTGTCAAGTATTTATTAAGTTAAATTGTTAAAACATATTTTTCTTGATTTTTGTTTGTTTATGTTGTTATAGGTTTATGAAGAATCTTAGAATGTGCATCAATGGTGATGGCTACAAGTTTATGTTGAAGACTTAAAATTATTTTGATTTGTCGTATAAAATTTGATTATTTGTAATTATGTCGAATGCTTAGAATTATTATGTTTTTATTTATGTGGAGGTTGTTAATATTTGATCACTTGTAATTTTATTTCTAATATAGAATTTGATCATTTGTAATTTTATTTCTAAATATGGAGGTTGTTAGAATTATTATTATTGTTTTTAAAAAAAGAGGAAAATGAAATATTTAAAAATTATTATTTAAAAAATGAGGGATCGTGTCCTCGCTTTAATCCCTTCTCAATTCGGAATTTTTGGTATATACCCAAACTATTTCTTATTATAATTTTTCGGGTATGGGACGCGTTCGGAGGAAAGCTTCTAAATCAGATTCGAGTTCGGGGATCATGATCTCCGGCCCGAACCCGCCCCAATAACCTCCCTAGATAGACTAGCCAAAAGCTTAGTGTAGAATTTCTTCGGTGATAGGCCCCTCTTGAATTAAAGGCTTTTGGCGTTTATATGGAAGAAGAAGAGGAAAAGAAGAGGAAGCACTTTCAGGACGGTTTTGTTAGGATGTGTGTCAGTGTGTGTTCCATTACGGGGAGGCAAAAGAACAGGGCCAGCCCATATTGTTGCCTAAGAGATTGACACCACTATGAGTCTCCAAAATGGAAAGACATATCTGACAAATGCAATTTAGGTCAACAACCTTAGAGTAGTAAGTCTTTTTATTTTATTTATTTTTTAAATAATTAAAACTCTTATATTTTCGCTGGTGCTCAGTTTTCTTGAAGAAAAAGATGCTTCTGGTCATTTTTTTTTTCTCTCTAAGAGTTCTGTGAATGAAAAGGTAGATTCCTCTAAATCTAAGTGCTTAATTAACGTTTATAGAAGCTAACAAATAAATTAACACCAGGCTATTCCTAGAATTGAGGAGACAACCAAGAATTTCTTTTAATGCAAATAAGCCAATACTGTATATAGAATAAGATAAAGTCATATATATTTGAGAACCATAATATGTTAGCTATTCTAAGGCAAAATATATAGAAATGATCAATCATTTGACTGCAACTGGCATGATTTTTTTTTTTTGGTGGTCATTTAAAATTTATTGGGAGTTTAAATTAAGTTCGAGGGATTTTGAATATGGTGAGGGTTTTTGTACTTTAAAAATTATTTTAAATACTCTTATTTTAATAAATTATTTATTATAAAAATATCCATGATATGGATTACTAATAAGAACTCTCTCTTACAAATTGACATAGTATAATTGCTCTGAACACTTATACATCGTATTCACTATTTAATATATAATTCTCTTATTTTTAACCTCTTAATTAATATTTAGTTAAACAATGAGCAAATAAATACTTTAATATATTTTGAACATATTTATACTCTTTAATTTAAAAAATAGTATTTTTTGTAATCTTCTCCTTCTCATTGTCCTTCTTCTTCCTTTTTTCAGTCTTCTTCTTTCTCTTCATCTACTTCTTCGTCTTCTTCTTTTTTTCCCCCCCAAACGGCCATTTTTTTAAAAAATTGTTAGGTTAAAAATTGGGATGTAAAAATTAATATTAAACATATTCTTTAATAGACAAAAAACTAATAACTAAAACTTATGTTAAAAAGTTTGTTTAGAACAGAATTGATTCCATTTTTGTATATACTAAATTATTGTTAATTCATTTTGAATTTGGTAAATAATTTGATTGATGTTTTGGGTTGAGTAATTTAATTTAACTAGTTTAAGTACGATCTTTTTTATATCTTAAAGAATATAGAAATAAAACTTAATTTTTTAAATTTAGCACATGATTGTACAGAATAACAAAATGTCAAGAGTAATTTTTATAGGACAAATAACCCCATCCCATTGACTATTAACTTAAAAATCTATTCTTACAAAAAAAGAGATCTAACACTTATAAAATTTAAAAATATTAAATGAAAGTTTGAAACCACATCTCTCGACAAATATTGAGATACATGAGTTAGCACTGAGCAACAAGATCCAGTGGCAATTATCCAAAGATAATCTCTGAAAAGATTAGCTACATTACTTGTTAAATAAATAAATAAACACACACTATATATATATATAGTAGTTTTCTGGTCAGAGATTTTAAAGTGCGGGAAAATGCAGGAAAGTGCGGGAAAGATTTAAAACCACACGGCTTTAAAAGTTTACAGTTTTAACCCTTTAAAATCATGCAGTTTTAAAGGTTTCCTACACTTTCCCGCACTTTAAAATTTCTCACTGGAACATTTCTCTCTCTCTCTCTCTCTCTATATATATATATATATATAGTTCTTCTTTATTGCGGATGTTCTTTTTTTTTTTATGTGAACATACTGTTAAATTGTGTAAGTTTATAAAGTTAGTGCTGACATGCTATTAGATCACATAGTTTTATGGTGCATCGGAAAATGACTTTAATAATTTTTCCACATTAAAAAAAAGAACACTCGCACTTAAGGATAATTATATGTATATGTATATGTATGTATGTATGTATATGACCTTTGAAAATAAATGTGCTACCACTTGTAACGAAAAGAAAGGGAGGTGATCTTCCAGGAAGTTGGAATTTGGCAACATAATAATGCACATGTTGATTTGTTAATTTTCCAAAGATGTTCCATTTTGCGTCTTTGTGTCAAAAGATGCAATTAAAAAGGAACAAAACAAAGTGGGAGGATGGACCACATTTGCTGCATTTCTTGTGACAAACAACATGCAATAATTAAAGCCAGCACTTCACTTTTTGCTGGCTCAGGCTATGTTACATGTGATATAATATACAGTAACTCTTATGTTATTACTTATAATTGAAAAATTATAATATGTAAAATAATTGAATTGTCATAGATGATAACTGATGAGTTTGTTGTAAGTTATATTATACGCAACATAGTCTAACTGTAGCACACGTGCATGCAATTGGAGGCAACCAGCTGCATGCTTCACTTGCTTCCTTCAAGTGGCGTTTATATATATTTAAAAATTAAATACTGCTTGCTTGGATTCGGTGGCTGTTCGGTGGTTTATAAAGTGCAAAATTTTGACAGCTGCTTCATTTATCAATTGGAGGACCGAGAGCAAACAATGGAAAATGGAAGAGAAAAGAAAAGAGAAGAAAAAGAACAGAAGAAAAGAAATAAAAGAAAAGGGAAGCGAAAAAGAGAAAAAGAAAGGAAAAGGAAAAAAAAAGAAAATTAAGAAGCTAAGAGTGGAAAAAAAGTTGAAAAAAAGAATTGAGATAAATATTACTTGAAATAGAATTGGGCAGTTATATTTATATCCAGAAAGTTAATGGGTAATAGATCTATGAATTTTAAGCAGTTATTATTTAATTTATATCATACATTCAAGTTGTTATATTAGTTCTAACAGTTAATTTTTTAATCATGTATTTTAGGAGAAATCCAAGAATATAAAAACCCACAAGAGCCCTAACGAACTCCAAAGTGAAACAGAAGCTGTGAGTGGATACTATTATTATTATTATGTATTCTGTGAAGCATCTATGTTGATAGTATGATTTAACACCATGTTATGATTATATGTACACATATTATATATTTGATTGAATCATGAGATGTGATTGCCAATTACCATATGTATACGCTTCCCCATAGAGTCTGTGCATGCATATTGAGAGTTAGTTTACTCTACCCGTGCGATGTAGTTAAATCCTGTCGGGTATTAAGAGGCTTCTTCCTCACTCTACTCGTGTGATGATGATCCTGGTGAGTATTGAGATTTATTTCCACTGGGTATTATTTGATGCAGTTTTGTCAAGCATATATGTATGAGTTTATGTTTGCGTATGTAATGTGTTCACTGTAGAGTTATGTTATATGATTATGTATAAGCACTAGTGCTATATCCACTTATTGAGCCACAAGCTCATTACTTTCCTATTTACCTTATTTCTCCCAAATTTCCGCTAGATTTTCGTGCAATTCGATTTTCAATCAATTGAGGTTGGGCCACGACACGTATTGCTGTATGACTTGCATTTTGATCACATGTATGTTCATATGTAAATATTTATGATGTATGTGTATATAGTGAGATGTGAAGTTGGGCGAAGTTTGAATATGTTTTTGGATGAGATACAAATGTTATTATATGTTTATAATAGAGGCTCGAGGCCATTTTTATATATTCATAAATTAAGTTTAAGTTAGGAGTTTTAGTTATCAAACTACACGATTCTCTTTGGATTTGACATATAGGTTGGGACGGATCCTGTCACTAACTCTATTTTTTTTATATGTCAAAATTATTTATGTGTTTTATCTTTGTATTGGTATTAATAGGTTTAAGCCATTACTAAGATGGCAATTTATAATTATTCAATTAATATAAGGTCTCTATGATACTGTCATTTTTTTCTACGATATTAATAATGAATTAAATATATACTTTTAGATTTTGATCAATAGTGTAACATATTTGCATAAATAAACAGATATAATTCTTTAGAAATATTACCAATTAAAAACTCACGTTGAATTTACAGTTATCTTTATTTATTTTGGATTCATCAACTCAATTTTAAATGTTATCTATTGCTTCTTAAACTAGTGACAGAAATTAAACTGTTTAAATCCAAGGATTTAGAGCAATCCATTATCAATTTTATAATAAATCATACAACATCATGAAAACATCCTTTGATATATCCTTTTCATCTTTTTCGTTTTCACGTTTCGGGGTCATGCCAAAATTCAATCAATCCTACTTGTCGTTGAAAATTCGTTAATTCCAATGAGGATTTGATCTTTAACAGAAAGTGTTAAATTGGGAATAGTTATGTCTCATAGATTTATTTCCATTTTAATTTCTCATAGTAACATAACTCTGACTACTTTTTAAAGTTTGTTGAAAGGATTGATTTCTCGGTACAGAAATTTGTGGGTTACTAATAATCAATCACATTTTGCAACATGTTTGTAATTTATTAAATATTACTAAAACAATTTTTAGGTACCTTGCATGACAAGGTAGAGAAAAATGCGTATAACCGGAGATGTTACTTGTGCAAACTTGACCAAAGCTTGCATGCTCTCATCTAGTTTCTTATCATTGGTCAATTATACATTCAGTTAGAGAGAATTATAGACAAAATTTCATAGAATAATTATAAATAACTAACTAAAAACTAACTTGCGTGTCAAAGCGTGTCCTTTTGCTATCACAATAACTCAACCAGCGCAAGAATGAAAATATTCAACAGATCCACCATTAATCAAGGATGAATTTATACAGAGGCTTGGCCAGCAAAGCCACGGGAATTAAAAAGAGAGAAAAAAAAAGACTGAATAGAAATTTTACCAACTTAAATACACATTTTATGCGGTCGGCCCCCTCTATTCTATAGATTTTAACCCCATCAATTTTATACTTTTTGCATTATGGCCCCATCAAACCAAAACATGGTTCTCCCATTGTCCACTATCACAAGATTTTGAATCTTCCCCTTGATATCTGCAAGAGATACGAATTGTAACTATCATTCAATACACATTTTTTTTTTATGAAGTAAATTTATTATTCACTAAGTTGATTTGGAAATTTAATTATTGATATGTAATTTGGAAATTATTTCTTGCATATCAATTAAGCACTTAGTTTATTCGGTTTAGAAATGGAAATCATTGACATGGTAAAAATGATAAATGTATTTCTCATCCCTAGATTTAGTTTCAATACCTTATTTCATCCCGATAGTTTGTAAAATACCTCCAACACCTCCTTACCTCACAATTTTTGTATAATTGAAAATTTTCTGTCTATGATGAATTTGGATTCGGGTCAAACTATCTCAACTAGACACTTTTTTGGCTCACACTAAATTCAAATAAATGAACAAAAAAGCTTAAGAAGAAAAAACTCATTGCGAATTATTTAAAAACTTATTTCATGTAATTTTTCAAAGTTAATTTGTAGGGAATAAATAATATTAAACTTATATGAACATAATTAATTTTTATTATCATTTTAATTGTGAACTGTAATTTCTTTACATATTAATTTTTTGTACCAATATAGTATTACGACCATAAGTTGAAGAGCTGCATTTGAAAATATTCTGTAAACATAACAATACAGTACCACTAGGCGATAATATCTGCTGTCTCTTTACTGCCTCCAAAATACATGATTTTTTACGTCCACTTTGAAGGTGTTGTTCACAGTGTCGGCCTTTTCTTTATTAATCACAACTCTTCTCTCTCTTCACTCTTTATTCGTATTCCACTAACTAATCGGAGTTCGGCAAGAGGAAAGAAATAATGAAGGTGTTACATGGTTATATAAACTAAGCAATCATACTTAGCGTTCATAGTTTCTAAATGAGGAGATTGTCAATAGCGGTGCTAGGAACTCAATCTAGCAGGAGTTAGGTTCAAACAATAATGTTATTTAAAAATAATAAATAAAATAAAATATTTAATATATTCAATTCAATACATTGATAACTATTTCGACGTATTTTCATATGTTTAAAATATTAAAGAATAACCTCATCATCAAGACTACCAAAAATATTTCTTTTTATGTATACAATTAGTTTCTCCCATCCAATTATACTGACGATTTTTCACAAAATTCTTAGCTAAAAATACCCTTTCTACTATAATTGTGGTAATTGGAACAATCAATACTAATGTTATTGATAGATAAATTAATAAATACAATTTATCCTTCTTAATATCAACAATTTTTCTTAATAGTTCACCAATCTCTTGCAATTTTGAAAATTTGTTATTAGAACCCAAATCTATAATATAAATAAGAAGTTGAATTTCAAATGCCATAAGATCCATTGAAGAAAAATCAATTGGATAAAACTTAGTAAGATGAGTAATTTATGTTCCTTTGTGTGAGAAGAGTTAGGACCCTAGCAAGGGATTTCAAAATAATAATATTTCTTTTTGAGTTGGAGGTGTAAAAAAATAGTTATTTTTAGATTTTAACAAGGGCTTTTATGGTTTGTAATTTTTGAAAATCAAGCAGGGGCTGAACCATTGTGTAACCTCTACTACCCCCTATTGTCTTTAAATACTCAATAATCCCCTTGGCACCATTATTTTTATTTATTATAAACTAAATAAATCATATAAATTGAAATTAAATTAAAATTTTAAATACTTAAAATAAGAAATACAGGTTTTGGTGTGAATTAAAAATTAATAATATTTTTTGCACTTTTGGTTATTTTTTGAACATTTTACTTATAATAGATATATATTTTGTATTTTCAAGATCAAATATCAAGCAAATAACTCATTTACCCCTCTTTAACTTTAAATGTTTGGTGCTAGGAGGGTTATTAAATATTAAAAATAGTAGGGAACAAATGGTATATAATGTTAACTTTAGTAAGTGGAAAAACTAGCAATTTCCCTTCTAAGTGCCTATTTGGTATGACTTATTTAAGAGGCATAAATACTTATTTTATTCTATAAGCACTTTTTAAATTTTTTTAGTAGAGGTTTTTTTATCTTAAATAAGCTAATTTACCTCTACTAGCAAAAGTCCAAAATTTAAGATTTTGAGAGTAGAGGTTAGAGAGCGTTTCCAAAAAAAATATAATATAAAAAATATCCTTGACATATTTCATTAATTACATAATACATTTTGTATAAAATCTACCCAACGAAAATTGTTGCCGCCAAATAAACATATTGTTGCCGCCACTTCACTTTATCTTTTTTTTTTTAAATAACCATCACTTTAATTTTACAATCTCTAATACATAACCAACACTTAAGAGAGTAATCATATTCATAGCCAACGTTTTTTGTGAGAAGGATGTCAGGTAATACGACAGTTCTCATATTCCGTTAACATTTCAGTTATATTATTGATTATCATTTTAACTTGAATAGTATTATTTGTTCAGGAGAATATATCAATTATGAAATTTTAAATTTTGAAAATTAAAGAAATGATTGAACTGATTTTTTCTTATTAATTGATAGCTTGGATGCATTTTGTTATATGTTAAATAATTATGAATACATATCCTTTTTGGTAATTTAATTACACAAAAGCACTTTTAATTTTACACAATCAAACCGTTTAATGGTTTAAAAGTACTTTTTTAATTGACAACCAAACACTCAATGACTTTTTGTCCAAAAGCTCTATTGATATAAGCTTTACTTCTATAAGCTCTATTGCTATAAGCTCTATTTAATAAGTTGTACCAAACGGAACCTAAATACCATGTTAGAATACAAAGAAAAATGTTCCCTTCCTCAATTATTCCATTTATAAATGTGGATCAAGATTATTAAAATTTTCAAGAAAAATTGGTATTCCATGTCAATTGAGAATAATTACTAAATTAAAATTATAAGTTGAGATGAACTTAAAAGCCCATGAGTTTCTAGATGGTACCAAAGTATACACACACACACACACACACACCAACAATGTGGTGGGGGAGTTACGCAGTGTAAGAAGAAGAAACTTGTTCAATTTAAATCTATATTTTACACGTGTGCAGTACATATAAATAATACTTTACAGATAATAATATCGGTTGTAACTGATAAGAAAGATAACGAATATGATAATTACAATACATAGTCTACATAATTATCTAGAGAATATCATGCATCCATAGTTATCTTGCATAGTTATCTTATCACATCCTAATTCTATAACACCACACGATGTTATATTTCATTCTCTCTTCTTTGTATCATCCATCGATTTTTTTTTTTTTTCAACTTCCTTCTTTTTGAGTCCCCACAAGAAATTGAAATTTTAGTAGCTAAGTTTTGAATAAGGCTTGGATTAGAATAACAGAATCATTCAAACACGACACGTAAAGTATTTATGAACAACCAAAGACACGGCAGCAATGACGCAAAACACTATCTGTTTAAGTTATTTTTCAAAAGTTTATGTTTATTTACTAGATATTTTTTATCATTTTATTCGTAACAACTCTGTAGTTGAGTTATTTGAAGCCTCCTCCATGAGGTAGAGGATTTGAATTCTTTTTTAAATTGTGAGAGTAATTCTTTAAAAAAAAATTCTTATGACATTTTATTCCACACTAAACAAGAAAATTTCATCGCGTCATGCATGTTTCCAGTTAGTTGATCACCCCAAAAAATATAACAATAATAAATGAAAATTATTGTAGGTTTTAAATTGTTTCTCGTGCAGAGTCTTTTAGTAATATGAAGAATTATAAATTAAAGCTCCATGCTATAGTAAAAGGAAAATAGGAAGTTGTGTAAGTGACGGGCTCCATTTGGTATTCTGGCATTATGGCTCATCGGTGAAGCCAAACTTAGCTAAGTAAACAAGGAAATTTTAGTTTGCCTATTAATTTTGGGTCTGTCAGGCTCATTTAAAGCGATTTATTGATTTAGGTAACAAAACTTAATTTTAAGCGAATAGCACTATAAAGTCTGGACATTCATACTCTTCACACTTATAAAAATGTAAATTCATATTTTTTTATTCAGGTGCAATAATCTGTATTTTTATTTTTATAAATATATTTATTTCACCGAACCTCTTTTCGAGGTAGTGCCTGGATCGTTATGCTTTATGTATAGGTCAGAACTTACCTGATAGAATTTTGCTACCTTAGGACTGTTATAGTTTCAGCCGCCATTCGCCGACGCTGGCTCCCGGTTCATCAGGTCAACAACTTCTTTGACGTTTCGGCACTGGGGCAGCGTCATCCCACATGCATGATCTTACAGTAAAAATTTTTTACACTGATCTACAATTCCCATTCAGCTGTAAAAGTGCAAGTAAATGCTTTATAAAGTGTAAACTTCCATACCGGATGAATCCATAAACATATACATGCATCTTCTCATGTACATTCACTCAGTTATTATATCAACGAAGGTATATTCTTTTTAAATGAAAGTGACATAAAAGAAATTTTATTTTGTAGTTGAGTAATAGTGTCATATATTATTGCATGATCAGCCAGCAAATTTATCAATAGCGACAGCACATCACTTAGCAGACAAGAATTAAGGTTGGTTTCCCATAAATTAATTTCCAGGATAGAGATATCCATAAAGCAAGAAAAAGACCTTCTGGTGGTTTCTTTTTAGTCATTGCAACTTTGTCATTAAAACCCCAATCCAATTGCCCTTGCTTCCTCATTTACCTAGAGAAATTAATGAAGCCATCTTTTCCTTTCACCAAAAGCGCTTGTGCCTTCTCTCAATTTGCTGTCCCAAGTAAGAGCTATGACAGTTATTGCTACTACTATATCACGCTTGAGTTATGCATTAGAAATTAATCAATAATGTATCTGAATGTTTTTTCATATGCAGTAGTATTGCATGTACGCAGTCGTGTGCACGAATGTGTATTAGAAAGATGCAATGGTGAGTGTTGATCATTTGAAATATTGTTTTGTGCAGTCAAACATTCGAATTCAATGGCAATAATCACAGTGATAATGGTAACAGTCCTTGTAGTGGTACTGGTTATCAGTTTTACAGTTGAAAAACAAAAGCATAATGAAGCAAAGGTAATTATTTGCTTGTTAATTAATATGTTAATACACACACACATGTAACTTCTGTTTTAACAGAAATTAAATAGACTAACTTATAATTTCGAAGAAAAATGGGAATAATTTTAGTGTAAATTTTACGTAATGTCGAATTTCAGGATTGTGATTTCAGCGCCGGGAAAGAGAGTACAATCAATGTACCTGAAGCTGATCTGGATCTAGAAGTGGATCAATCATCATGTGAGTCTGGAATTTTGGAGACACACAGTCAACTGAATTTGCCTTCAGCAGTACAATCAGAGCTCCCACAAAATCTTGAAGAGGTCTGAATTTTGTCAACTTCTTTTTTTCTTTTTTCAAACAGGAGTTGTTGTTATTGCCAAGTATGAATATGCGACTGTACTGCAGGTACATATATTAAAAAAATTAAAAATTAAAAATTAAATGCCTATATATATATATATATATATATTATACGCTCCGTTTGGTATTTCTCTCTAGCATGCTATAACTTTTAATCCATAATTTATAAAGTATTTACAATTATAATTTGAAAGTTACAATTGTTTTACAGGATGAAAAACCTGTATTATTACTAACTTTTTATTTTACATTATAATTTCTATTTTATCACAGTACTTTTTAGTCATAACATAATATTCAAACCAGCTTTAATAATAAAGCTACTGTCTTTCGTGGTTTCAAACCAACAAGGCAACAACATGCATCTATTTGCATAGGAAAAATGAAGGGGAAAAAAATAAAGAAGAAATTGAAACAGAAAAGTTGATTAATTTTCAAAGACATGCTAAATGATAGCTCCGTGACTTTTTCATATGACAAGGAGACTTCTCTTCTTTTCTTTTTTTTTTAATAGTCAGTAAGCCTTAGATTGTAATATCTACATATTGTATCCCTGAGATTTTTTATCGCATCATTCTTCATAAAGTAAAATTTTATATTATGCGCACATGTCATATATATAGAGTAAAATTTTTCTATAATAATATTTTAATAAGAATAACCTCTATATTGTAATATGTTATATTATTTCTAAATCTCGTCTTAAGATATTTACCATCACAGAATAATAATTGTTAGTATATTAAAAAAATATTTTAAATTATAGTTTTAAGATAAATAAAATATTCTTTAGACTTTCATGATAAATTTACATAATCATAGCATTACATCGATATATTATACTAGTTTTTTGAAACTATATGTGTCTGTCTCTTTTATCATTATCTGTACACTAGATCTGACATGTTTCATTAATTGATTGTCAATGTAGCGCATATTGTACCGCTATATTACTTGCATTGAAGATAACTAAATCCAAAAAAAAAAAAAAACTTAACAACTATTCCTCTTTTAAGTTGACCCCAATGTTATGATTATGGAGAGACTTTACTATATTTTGATATTTATATATGCAAATATTCAATAAAAGCATTAATGTAAATATTTTGTTTTCTATATGATATGATATTTAACTTAATTATTTTCTTTCATGGGCAATGGCAGCTAGCTAAAACTACAGCAGCTTGTCAATCACCAATGACATTATTGCGAAGTTTGTCGTCTCAAATAGCGCCATTAATGCAGCAAAGTCTAAGAGCTGAATCTGAAGCACAAATTCTGAAAAATGGCTTGAAAATTGCAAGCGTTGTGATCTCAGTATCCACATCTGGGATTATTAGCTTTCTGGTTGGATTTTCGGGAAGTAATAATAATAATCGATATTCAACAAGAACCAGTAATAACAGGCTTCTCTTCAAAGCTGTGATCCTCTCAACGTGTGCCTCTCTGTTCTCAGCTTTAATCCTGTTATTAATCTCAACCATTAAATTTAATTTTTCTTGGTTGATTATGACTGTGAGAACCATAATCTGGATTTCCATAGGTCTATTGACACTTGGAGTGATTCTACTGATCGTATTTTACTTCCATGTAGCCTAATTAACTGTCAATTAATTAATGCTGTAACAGTAGCTGGTAGCTATAATGAGAAATGCTTGTATGGAATATTTACTTAACACCTTCACCAGAGAATTTGTACTTTTAGTACTTTGAATTTTGTCGACTGTTCTCCACATTATATTGTCACAAAAGATTTCACTATCTTACAATTAATGTATGGTATTCCTCACATAAATAGTGAGTGAGTGCCACTTATACACTATTCATGAGTGAGAGATATACTTATATTAGTTGTAAGGTAGTGTTTGCCTGTCAGAAAAGTATGTTTCGATTAGTTTGTAAATTCCCGGTCACTGAGGCTAGATCTTTAGCCGCCATTGAACGGTGAGGGCACTTTGGTAAATTTATGACTTAAGGGTATTTTAGTAATTTCAAGTTCCAAGGCAAGTATCTTTTAGATCACTAAAGGTTATTAAAATTATGATATAATCCATATCTATATTTAATTTTGTTTTATATTAATTGTGCTATGACCTGAAGTTTGTACCAATGAATAACCTGAAGTTATTATAAATAATTTTTGGAGTTTTAAGTTTTGAAATTTAAATTGGACCTGAAGTTCTAGATTATTAGATTAGAACTTGAACTACAACCATATGTAAATGAACTAGAAGTTCTAACTTTAATATCTATAGATCTGGAACTAGAGGTGGGCGTTTAGATTGGGTTAACCCGAACCGAACTGAACTCAAAATTTATTTCAGGTTCGGTTTTATTTGGGTTAAGTTGTAAAACCCGAACATGTTCAAAGTATCAACCCGATCGGGTTGAATATTTTTTTTCTTTAGTTTAAGATTTTAAAAATTAAAAAATATATATATATTAAAAAAATTCTCTCACACAGTCACACTTTCGTTACCCCTTCATGTTCTCACCCTCAGCACGATGTGCCCCAAAAGCAAATCCCTAAACAGTAAACCCAAGACCCACGACCATGGTAGCCATAAGCCTATTGCCTGCAGCCATCCATCTCCAGCGAATGCCCTGTTGCAACCGTTCTCCTTAGCCTGCTAGCCATCAGCCATCTCGCGCTCAATAGTCAAGATGCCCGCAGCCAAGCTGTTCACATCCCAGTTCACTTAGCCCTACATGGCCATACTCTTCCAATCGATCAACTCATCAAAGTTTGTCACTTAGTCCATTGATAAGTGCAAATTTTTCATATATTTTGCTATTAATTTCTCTATCTTTTTCTTGTTTTGATCTTAAATATTCTAGTTATTTTAGTTAATTTTTAATTTAGTAAATTATATTTTATTGTGTTAATTTTTATCTTAGTTTTATTTATTTTGTTATTTTAGGTATATTTTGGAATTAAAGAGAAATTAAATCAAAGCATTCAGAAAAAAAATTTGATTGAAAATTGAGAGACAAAAGTGCACAAGAAATCAAGAATTGGAAGGAATTAGAAAATAAATTTAATTAAAACTTGTATGGACCAAGCAAAATTAATGTTGCACATGGAGCTAAAATTAGAACATGGAAGTCAAAAAGGAAGCCAAGCCAATTAACAAGCCAAGCCATCACATGAAAGCAAAATTAGAAAACAAAGATTGCAAACCAAAAGTGGCCACGTGAAAGGAAAAAGAATAAAACCTTTTGGCTTTAGGAAATCATTATTGGCTTATTAATGAAGTGGCGGTTTTGGGCTTTGAATTTAATTCTTTTCAGGCAAGGATTTAAAAAGCCACAATTGAAGCATTATAAATAGGATCAAACGGAAGCAACACAAAAGAAGAATCGGCAGCAAGAGACTTTGAGGGATGCAGACGCAATTCGGGTAGGAGGAAAATCAGCAGCCGTAAGGAGAAGAAAAAAATCAGAAGCTGGAATTAAGTTAAAGCAGAGGCAGCCGTTTGAATTAATCTCCATGATGGGTTTTGTCAATTCTTTTATTCTCAATTTAATTATGTTAGGCTAGATTTTTATTTGGTTGATGGTGAATTCAAAACCCTAAACATGCTATGCAATTAAATTTAAATTCTATCATTCAATTTATTTAATTGAGATTGTTTATATTTTTCTATAATTAATGTTCATGATTTATTCTTGTTTTATTTGAGTGGCCAATTAGATAGGACTTGAATAAATTCTATTGCTAGATTAAAAATTCTTGATCCGTAATTGTCTTGATATTTTAATCATTAGTAGTAGGTTGGAATTAATGATTTCAATTGGAGAACATAACGTAGGTTAAATAATCCGAGCTTATGTGTTTATTACCTAGATCAACCTAATATCTTTCTTTATTTAATGCTTACATTATCTTAAATTTAAAGAGCTTGTTTTAAATTATTTAATGATTAGAGATTAGGTGAAGAGCTTATTTTACCTAACGACATACTAAGGAAAGATTGAGACTAACAGAGCTTATTATTATCTACGGTTGATAGTTTCAATATAAATTGATGATAGAATTGATATATTATGTGCATGTTTGGTGGTGGCGAATGATCCTTTAACCAAAGTCTTCATCATTATTATTTCTTTCTCCTTTAATTAGAGTTTTTTTTTTATTAAATTCTTGTTCGTAGTTTTAATTTTTTTACTATTTAGTTAAAAATTCATAAACCCCCCCTTTTATTTATAATTCACATTTTCTTTAGTTAGATTATTTTATATTAGTATTACTATTATTATTACTACTATTATTTTATTTTAAATCATGCTTTAGAGTTGATAATAAATATAACTAGCATAGTCTATGTGGGATCGATCCTTACTCGCTATGTATTAATTATTTATATTAGTGGTAAGGTTTTAAATTTGGTGCACCTTAACGACACTACCAAATTTTTAGTGTCGTTGCCGGGGATTAGCGTCTAGTTTGTTTATTATCACTCGTTTTATTTTATTTCTTTTCTCATTTTATTTATTTATTTTAATTAGTTATTTTTTGTTCTATATTTAGATTTTCATGAGCATAAAGGACATTCGATTGAAACTCAAACAACTTAGAGCAACCTTATCATATTCAGAACTTGATTTTTCCATCCGCATTCCACTCTCGAAGACAGAGCCAAGCAGCCCAGAACCCGAACCAATGGCTCATAATAACAACCGAACACTTAAAGAGTTGGCAGCTCCTAACTTGGACCAGCAACCCTTATGCATTGAGAATCCAAAGCATCAGGTAAATTTTGAACTCAAATCTAGGATGATTCATCTTCTTCCTACTTTTCATGGTCTTGCAGGAGAGGATCCAAATAAGCACTTGAAGGAGTTCCATGTGGTCTGCTCCACAATGAAACCGGCTGGAGTTTTTGAAGAGCAAGTTAAGCTAATGGCCTTCCCATTCTCTTTGGCGGATTCAGCCAAGGAATGGTTGTACTATCTCCCCTCTGGTATTGTCACTACATGGAATGAGATGCGTCAACTATTTTTGGAGAAATATTTCCCAGCATCAAAAGCTGGCAGCATTCGAAAAGAAATTTGTGGAATCCGACAGTATAATGGAGAGCCGCTCTACGACTATTAAGAACAATTCAAAAAGTTATGTGCCAGTTGCCCTCACCATCAAATAAGTGATCAACTTCTTATTTAATACTTTTATGAGGGTCTACTACCTATGGATAGGAGTATGATTGATGCCGCTAGTGGAGGAGCACTCGTGGATAAGACACCAGAAGCAACCTGAAATCTCATTGCTAACATGGTTGCTAATTCCCAACAGTTCAACACTAGGAACGATCTACTTCCGCCACCTAAGTGAGTCAATGAGGGAAGTACTACTTCTCTAGAAAAATAAGTTTCAAATCTTACTTATTTGGTGCAATAATTAGCTCTAGGGCAACAAATGAGACCATGTGGCGTATGTTCTATGGTCGGGCATGCGACTGACATGCGCCCTACTATCCAAGAGGGTTCACTTGAGCAGGCCAATGCAGTTGAGGGGTTCCTAGGCCAACCAAGACAAATGTATGATCCATACTCTAATTTTTACAATGAAGGGTGGAAGGATCACCCTAATTTTAAGTATGGGAACCAACAATATGGCATTTCTAATGTGGCACCGTCTCGACCATCGGGCTACCCCCAACACCGGGTGCAATAGCCTTACCAAGTTCGGCCACCTGCACCTCCTCAAAATCAAGGTACGTCTTTGGAAGATCTTGTAAAAGCTCTCGCTACTAACTCTATGCAATTCCAATAGACTACCCAGACACAGCTCCAATATTTAGATAATCAAATTGGACAACTGGCCACATCTATGAGTAGGATAGAGGGTAGAACTTCAGGAAAGTTACCTTCTCAACCAAAAATTAATCCAAAGGAGAATGCTAGTGTTATGTCTCTTAGGAGCGGAAAGCAATTGGAACCATTATTAGCTAAGCCATCAAAAGTATCTACAACTTCATCGCCCTCTGTGACCAATTCCTTCCCTGAGGCTCTTCCTTTAACAAGAAAAGATGATTCCCACTCAGCATTGCCAGTCGATCCATCTGGCCAGGTAAGTATCCCCTCACCTCGAATTAAGACTCTCTCTATTCCTCCATTATTTCCTAGCAGATTTAAACAATCCAAGAAAGAGGAGCAAGAAAAAGAGATCCTTGAGACCTTTCGAAAAGTAGAGGTAAATATTCGCCTACTTGATGCTATTAAACAAGTGTTGCGTTATGCAAAGTTTTTGAAGGAATTATGCAGCAACAAGCGAAAGTTGAGCGGTAACGAAAAGGTAAGTGTTGGAGAGAATGTTTCTGTTGTACTTCAAAGAAAACTTCCGCCTAAGTACAAGGATCCAAGTACTTTTACTATCCCCTGCGCTATTGGTAATACCAAATTTGAAAGATGTATGCTAGATTTAGGGGCCTCAATTAATGTTATGCCATATTCGATTTATAACTCCTTGAATTTAGATCCAATGGAAGAAACTGGTATAATTATTCAATTGGCTGACAGATGTAATGCTTACCCGAAGGGGGTTATGAAAGATGTTCTTGTGCAGATCAATGAATTGGTCTTCCCAACTGATTTTTATATTCTTAAAATGGAAGATGAGTTGTCGCCCAATCCCACTCCTATTCTGTTGGGGCGGCCATTTCTTAAGACAACCCGAACCAAGATTGATGTTCATAATGGAACCCTCACAATGGAATTCGATGGTGAAGTGATCCACTTCAATATCTTTGAGGCAATGAGGTATCCTAGTGATGTACATTCTGTCTTTGCCATAGATGATATTAATACTTTGGTGCAAGATTTCTTTGAATTATCCGGTAATGACAGTTTTGAAATTGCCATAAGTAAAAATCTTACGAAAGATGATTATAAGAATTTGCAAATTTGATAAAGTTGGATGATGAGGTAGAAGAAGCTATGGCAATCTTAGATGAAGCAGTCACATTACGCACCAATGGGCATAATGTCTCTTACCTTGAATTGCCTTTATTAAATGAGAAACTTTTACCTTCAATTGTGCAGGCACCTACCTTAAAACTTAAGCCACTCCCAGAGCACTTACATTATATTTACTTGGGTGAAAATGAAACACTTCCATTCATAATTGCTAAAAACCTCACCCAAGTTCAACAAGAAAATTAATTAGGGTGCTTCGAGATCACAAGACGGCGATTGGCTGGACCATTGCCGACATCAAGGGAATTAGTCCTTCCATGTGCATGCACCGCATTTTACTAGAGGAACGGTCTAAACCAACGAGAGATGCACAACGCTGCCTTAATCCACTAATGATAGAAGTCGTAAAAAATGAGATACTGAAACTCTTGAATGTGGGGATTATTTATCCCATTTCTGATAGTAAATGGGTAAGTCCTGTGCAAGTAGTTCCAAAAAAATCAGGCATCACAGTGGTTAAGAATGAAGAAAACGAGCTTGTGTCAACAAGAGTTCAAACTGGGTGGAGAGTTTGCATTGACTATCGTAAACTGAATGCAGTCACTCGCAAAGATCATTTTCCTCTGTCATTCATTGATCAAATGCTTGAAACGTTAAGTGGTCACTCTCATTATTGTTTTCTTGATGGTTACTCAGGTTATAATTAGATCATTATCGCTCTGGAAGACCAAGAGAAAACGACCTTCACATGCCCCTTCGAAACATTTGCTTATCGATGCATGTCGTTTGATCTCTGTAATGCTCCTGCCACTTTCCAAAGATGTATAATGAGTATTTTTTCTGATTATGTGGAGAACATCATTGAGGTATTTATGGATGATTTTATAGTTTATGGTGATTCTTTTGATAGATGTTTAGATAATCTTACACTTATTCTTAGCCGATGCATTGACACTAACCTTGTGCTTAATTGGGAAAAATGTCATTTTATGGTTAATCAAGGTATTATACTAGGCTGTGTTATTTCTGAAAGGGGGATTGAAGTTGATAAATCTAAGATAGATCTTATTCGCTCTTTACCACCTCCCACTAGTGTAAGGGAGGTTCGTTCTTTTCTAGGTCATGTAGGTTTCTATCGCAAGTTTATCAAGGATTTCTCCAAGAAGACATTACCCCTCTGCAACTTACTTCAAAAGGATGTAACGTTTAACTTCAATGAAAAGTGCCAAAGAGCTTTTAAGAAATTAAAAGAGATTTTGACATCGGCCCCTGTGATTCAACCACCGAACTAGGATTTACCATTGGAGATTATGTGCAATGCCAGTGACTATGTTGTTGGAGCCGTGTTAGGCCAGCATGTGGGCAAGCTTCCTCATGTCATTTATTATGCCTCTCGTACATTGAATGATGCATAACTTAACTATTCCACTACCGAGAAAGAACTTTTAGCAGTTATCTTTGCCTTAGAGAAATTTCGTTCTTATTTAATTGAATCTAAGGTGATCGTTTACTCTAACCATGCAGCTATTAGGTACTTGCTCACCAAAAAGGATGCCAAGCCGCGCCTTATTCGATGGATACTTCTATTACAAGAATTTGACTTAGAAATTCTAGATAAGAGAGGTTCTGAGAATTTGGTGGCAGATCCTTTGAGTCAACTTATCTATAACGAAGATGCACTTCCATTGCATGAGAACTTTCAGATGAGCAGTTATTACATGTAGGTATAGTTACTCCTTGGTATGTAGATATTATTAATTACTTAGTTACCAGGACAGTACCGAAAGAGATAACCCGTGCACAAAAGGGCAAGATCAAGAGTGATGCCAAGTATTATATGTGGGATGAGCCATACTTGTGGAAGTATTGTTCTGATCAAGTTATTAAAAGGTGCGTACTCGAAACTGAATTTACTTATATTCTCACCTTTTGTCATACTTTGGCTTGTGGAGGATATTTTAGACCAAAGAGAACAGCCCTTAAGGTACTTGCGAGCGGTTTTTATTGGCCATTACTATTTAAGGACGCATATTTATTTTGCAAATCTTGTGATCATTGTCAGAGAATAGGTAATTTGGGACCTAGAAATCAAATGCCACAATCTCCGATTCTTATAGTTGAGATTTTTTATATTTGGGGTATCGATTTCATGGGACCATTTCCTTCATCATTTGGTAATCTCTATATTGTTCTTGCGGTTGATTATGTTTCAAAATGGGTGGAAGCAAAAGCCACCCGAACTAACGATTCTAAAATTGTGGTAGATTTTATAAAGAGTAACATCTTTATAAGGTTTGGAACACCAAAGGCAATTATCAGCGACAGAGGCACTCACTTTTGTAACAAGTCAGTAGAAGCTCTCTTTCAAAAATACAACATCACTCACAAGGTATCTACATCTTACCATCCCCAAACTAATGGGCAAGCTGATGTGTCTAATAGGGAAGTGAAATCAATTCTTGAAAAGACAGTTAATCCAAATAGAAATGAATGTAGCTTACGGCTTGATGATGCACTTTGGGCATATAGGACCGCATACAAAACTCATATTGGTATGTCACCCTACAGGTTGGTATATGGTAAGCCTTGTCATCTTCTAGTGGAACTTGAACATAAAGCATGATGGGCTGTGAAACAATGTAACATGGAACTGGACGCCGCTGGCCAACACAAAAAGCTCCAATTGCAAGAATTAGAGGAAATTCGAAATGATGCCTATGAGAGTTCACGAATCTATAAGGAAAAGTCTAAGGCTTTTCATGACAAGCAGATCTTGAGAAAGAATTTTGAAGTTGGATAGAAAGTTCTGTTATTCCATTCTCGCCTTAAGTTGTTTCCAGGTAAGTTACGTTCTCAATGGGTTGGCCTTTTATTGTTATTAATATTTTTCCTCATTATGCAGTTGAGATCATGAGCTTAAAGACAGGTAAAGAGTTCAAAGTTAATGGTCATAGGTTGAAGCCTTACTATGAAAATTTTCAGACACTCAATGTAGATGAGGCTCCACTTTATGAACCTGCGTACGTTGATGAGTGAAACTTGAGAACCATGTCAGGCTGAGGACAATAAACCAAGCGCTTATTGGGAGGCAACCCAATAGCTGGAGAAAAGATTTTGAGAGCACGCCATAACAGATTTGATCTTTCTCCCTTTCATTCTCATTTACTTTACCTACATTTATATTGAATTTTGTTTGTTTCTGTTTGTGTGTCTCATCTCATTTCCCCATGTTTAATTATGTCGTTTGTTAGCTTAGGCTTACATTGAGAACAATGTAAGAATTAAGTGTGGAGGGGTGGATTTCGAACTTAGTTTTTGTTGCTTCGTCTTTTTCTTTTTTAAAAAAAAAACTTTAAAAGAAAATGCACACAAATGCCTGTAAAAGAAGAAAAAAAATTGGAGATCAAGATGATAAGATTAGTTTGACCTACTTTTTTCTTTGTTCGAGGCAAAGGCTGTTGATATTGAAGATTTTGGAAATGAATTTTAATTGAATTGATTCACATACACACTATGAGAATAAAAAGAGAGATGGGATTGACTATTGAATTAAAGTTAGAACTTCGATAATATTTGAAATTTTCTTTGAGCTATATAACTTATACAATCTTTGAGACTATTTTTATTCTAAATTCTTTTGTTCTTTGTTCTAAAAAAAAATGCAATGATGTTTGCGGGTATCATCACTAAAGCCCTCACGAGATTATAATTCATCCACTAGGGCCGTCTAGGGGTTTAAAGGCTTGTTGCATACGCTAAATGCAATCGTGATTTCCTACGAAAGTGGTCTGGTTTAGGTTTTCTTTTCATTTTTGTTCTACGTTTGCTCGAGGACGAGCAAAGGGTAAGTGTGGGGGAATTTGATAAGTGCATATTTTTCATATATTTTGCTATTAATTTCTCTATATTTTTCTTATTTTGGTCTTAAATATTCTAGTTATTTTAGTTAATTTTTAATTTAGTAAATTATATTTTATTGTGTTAATTTTTATCGTAGTTTTATTTATTTTGTTATTTTAAGTATATTATGGAATTAAAGAGAAATTAAATCAGAGCATTCAGAAAAGAAATTTGATTGAAAATTGAGAGACAAAAGTGCACAAGAGATCAAGAATTGGAAGGAATTAGAAAATAAATTTAATTAAAGCTTGTATGGGCCAAGCAAAATTAAATGTTGCACATGGAGCTAAAATTACAAAATGGAAGTAAAAAAGGAAGTCAAGCCAATTAACAAGCCAAACCATCACATTAAAGCAAAATTGGAAAACAAAGATTGCAAACCAAAAGTGGCCACATGAAAGGAAAGAGAATAAAGCCTTTTGGCTTTAGGAAATCATTATTGGCTTATTAATTGAAGCATGAAGTGGTGGTTTTGGGCTTTGAATTTAATTCTTTTCAGGCAAGGATTTAAAAAGCCACAATTAAAGCATTATAAATAGGATCAAGCGGAAGCAACACAAAAGAAGAATCGGCAGCTAGAGACTTTGAGGGATGCAGACGCAATTCAGGCAAAGGAAAATCAACAGCCGCAAGGAGAAGAAAAAAATCAGAAGCTGGAATTAAGTTAAAGTAAAGGCAGCCGCTTGAATTAATCTCCATGATGGGTTTTGTCAATTCTTTTATTCCCAATTTAATTATGTTAGGCTAGATTTTTATTTGGTTAAGGGTAAATTCAAAACCCTAAACATGCTATGCAATTAAATTTAAATTCTATCATTCAATTTATTTAATTGAGATTGTTTATATTTTTCTATAATTAATGTTCATGATTTATTCTTGTTTTATTTGAGTGGCCAATTAGATAGGACTTGAATAAATTCTATTGTTAGATTAAAAATTCTTGATCCGTAATTGTCTTGATATTTTAATCATTAGTAGCAGCCCTACTTAGTATTTATGAAATTTGGATTGGGAGAATGACACCCAGCTCTAAGATGTGTTGCAGTTTACAAATTGATCCATGAAAATATCTCATTGTATTTTAGATGACATACTTATCTAGGTAGATAGTTTTTTTTTCTTATAGATTTTATTGTGATTGACACTCAACTAGTGTAGCAGTCGAAGAAGCACATCCCTATTATTGTAGGTCCACTTTTTTTAGTAATTACGGATGCACATATTCAATGCAAAACTAAAAATATGCAGTTTTCCTTTGGTAACATGATTATAGAGTTGAATATATTTAACATTACTAAGAAATCTTGCAATGAAGATGAATGAATTGTTGATTGGATTTAATTGAAAAATTAGTTCATCATACTTTTCTTTTAACCTTAGTGATAATTATTTGCAAACATATTTAACTCGCTTTAGTTTGATTTTAATATTGACAAATCAACTGACGAGGTCAATTGACGAGATCAATGTCTTATAGAATTCATCATCATTCATGGATACTAATAAATAAAATACAATAATAGAGCAACTAGCATTATCAAAGAAAAAACTCAACCCATCATCAGAATCACCACAAAAACTCGAGATCAAATCTACTACACTTTAGAGTATGCATTCTCGGTAGATGAAAACACTTTACGAGTAATTGTTTTATCCTCTCTTGAAACAAACAAAAGAGTAAGTTGTTGGGTATTTTAAGAGAGCACAAAGGGGCATTAGGATGGACCATCACTAACATAAAAATGTATACTTGCATTCATCTTGACGAAAATGTTAAGCCTATTAGGGAAATGTAACATCAGCTAAATCTTAATATAAAATAAGTTGTTAGAGCTGAAGTCCTTCAATTATTAGATACAAGAATCATTTACCTTATTTTTTATAGTTCATGGGTCAGTCATGTGCAAGTTGTCCCAAAAACATCAGGAGTCGTTGTAGTTACTATCGTTGACAATGAATTAATACCCACTAAAGTGACTATAGGGTACCATGTATTGATTATTTAAAATTGAATGTCACACAAAAATAAATCATTTTCTTTCTCATTTATTAATCAAATGCTTAATAAATTAACAAATCATAAATTTTATTACTTTCTACATGACTACTCAAGATATAACCAAATCCCCATAACACCAGAGAACCAAGAGAGAACCACTTTTGCTTGCCCTTTTGCCACTTTTGCATACAGGGGAATGTTATTTGCATTATGTGATTCACCTTCCACATTCAAAGATGCATGTTAATCATTTTTTTTAATTTGGTTGAAGGTTTCCTTGAAATTTTTATGAATGACTTTTCTATTTTTGTTGATTCATTTGATCAATAGTTGCATAATCTAATGCTAGTTCTGCATAGATGTATAAAGAAGAATTTGGTCTTGTACTAGGAAAAGTGTTATTTTATGGTAAAATAAGGTATTATTTTGGGTCACATCATTTCAAATTGCGGTTGACAAAGCTAAGGCATATCTTATTTTCAATCTTGCTTCACCCAAAACAGTCAGAGAGGTAAGATCTTGCCTTGGGCATACTGGTTTTTATAAACATTTCATTAAAATTTTTAGCAAAATCTCTATACCTTTATCTAATCTTCTTATTGAGGATATACCTTTTGTCCTTTATGATTTATGTCTTGAGGCATTTGAAAAGTTTAAGTAGTTGTTAACCTCATCAACCATCATTCGGCTCCTAAACTATAATTTACCTTTTGAGTTCATGTGTAATGCATCTGATTTTGTAAATTACTTAACCACTGAAAAAGAAATGCTAGTAGTAGTGTTTACATTAGAAAAATTTTTAACCGATCTCATAGGATGTAAAAGAATTGTATTCACATATCATTATGCTTTTAAATATCTTCTTACCAAGAAATATGCAAAGACCAAACTAATATGTTGGGTGTTACTTTTGTAGGAATTTGACCTTAAGTTCGAAGATAAGAAAGGCATAGAAAATGTGATGGCAGATCATTTCTCTCAGCTCAATTTTGACATAATTCCATAACTATTACCATTGAATGAATTAGTTACAGATGAACAACTAATGCGTATGGAAGTATTACCATAGTATGTTGATATAATTAATTATCTTGTTACAGGTCAACTTTCAGAGCATTGAATTAAGCAGGATAAAGCCAATTTTTTTTTGTGGAAATAAAGAATTTCTTTTGAGATATTCTTATCTATTGAAGTATTTCACAAATCAAATTGTTAGACGATATGTTCTTAAGAGTGAATTTTAAAACATCCTTTCATTTTGGGATGAATAAACTTATGGAGGCCATTTTAGTTCTAAGAAAATGGCTGCTAACGTGGTTTTTGTTAGCAAACTTTATTTCAAAATGCTTACACATTTTATTTTTCATGTGACAGATGCCAGCATATAGGAAGCATTTCACAAAGAAATATGATGCCACTAAACCCTATTCTAGTAGTTGGCATTTTTTATGTGTAAGACATCAATTTCATGAGACCACTTCCTCCTTCTTTTGGATATTATTATATATTGGTTGTTATTGACCATGTATCTAAGGTGGTGATGGGATTTTTGAAAAGCAATATTGTTTAACGTTTTGGATTTCCTCGGCAATATTCAGTGATAATGGTACCCACTTTTGCAAGAAATCATTCAAAACTCTTTTGTTAATGTACTCCATCACACATAAAGTGGTCACTCTATATCATTCACAAACAAATGGTCAAGTTGAGATCTCTAATTAAAAAATAAAGCACATATTAATAAAGACGGTAAGAACAAATAGCAAAGACTAATCATTGAGACTTAATAATACATTATGGGCGTATTAAACAGCTTTTTAAGACACCTATTGAGATGTCTTATACAGACTAATATATGGAAAAAAACTTGTCACTATTGATGGAACTGGAGTATCGTGCATACTAGGTCATCAAGAAATTCAAATTTTACATGCAATAGCTTGGTTCAAAAAGAAGATTATACCTGGCACAACATGAAGAAATTTGCAAGGATACGTATGAAAATGCTAAGAATTATAAGCAACAAATGAGAGTCTTTCATGGCAAACATATCACGAGAAAATCTTTTACACCAAGTTAGAAAATGCTTTTATTTGATTTTCACTTACATTTATTCCCAGATAAATTACGGTATCAATGGTTTAGTCCATTTATTGCTCATATTTTTTTCCACATAGGGTTATTAAAATTAAGAATTCAAAAAACAATGTCCTTTTTAAAGTTAATGGCCAAAGATTAAAGGCATATCTAAAGTACTAATCATATGAAGAAGACACCGAAATAAATTTGAGTGACCCATCATATTTCTAAAAATTATGAAATATCAAATTGAATCTAGATGCAAATCTTAAAATAAATTAAAGCAATAATAAATCAATCAATCAAAATATAAAAAGATAAGGGAAGAGAGATTCAAGCATGGAGATTTTTGCGTGGTTTAGCCAACCTCGCCTACGTCCACGCCTCTAAGTACACCGGGCTTGATGATTCCACTAGTCAACCCTTTAAGACTTTAAGAACACTTACAATTGACTTCTAAGGTGTCAATCAACCTTTACACTAAGAGATTATTCTCAATCTCTTAACCCAAATGTATCCCAACACTTACAATCACTCAAATAAATATTACAAATTTATTTTTCTCTCACAAAGTATATAGTTACAAAATCAATGCCCAAATGTGAGAATAAATGAAACAATAATGTATTTAAGACTCAATGAAGATTGTATTCTTGATTATAAGCTCAATGATAACATTTGTAATCAATCTTGGATTGAATTTGAATGAGCTTATTTATAGTTTGAATTGAAATATAGCCGTTGTTGACTTTCTGCACAAAATCATATCACCATTAAAGCTTAACGGTTAACCGTTTTGACTGGTCTAAGTGACCGTTGAGCAGAAATTCAAATAAATGGTTGATCATTTGCTATTATCGGTTTGTCGGTAATTTTCAAAGACCTGCAAAACAAATTTCTATTATCCGTTATTGCTAAAATGGTTAAAGGTTAACATGAAAGGATATTCTAGAAATTATCGGTTAGCCGTTTGTAGTTAACGGTTCGTCGGGTATTTCCAGTAGCACGTAAAATAGAATAGGCTTATCTATTTTGTTGAGGTTATGGGGCCCCAACAATTCTTCTGTGCGCTTGTGGGTGTAACATCCTTCTGTATAATTCCATTGAGGTGGCAGTAAGGTTACTAGGGCGTAACTGTCCGGTCCGTTGGCACAATTACAAATGTGTGCAACCCCTCATGTCCATCCACCGCTTAGTGTGGGGCTCTACGCTTCCATTGTATAAGGAAATAAAGTTGCACCTTGGCTATCAGCTTAAGCTTTTAGCCCAATGGCAAGCGCTTTATCCTAACAATTAGTATCAGAGCGAGGTCACGGGTTCAAGCCGCCACAAAAGCAATTTTGTGGGGGGGGGGGGATTGTTGAGGTTATAGGGCCCCAACAATTCTTCTGTGCGCTTGTAGGTGTAACATCCTTCTGTGTAATTCCATTGAGGTGGCAGTAAGGTTACCTAGGGCGTAACTGCCAGGCCCGTTGGCACAATTACAAATGTGTGCAGACCCTCATGTCCATCCACCGCTTAATGTGGGGCTCTGAGCTTCCATTGTATAAGGAAATAAAGTTGCACTTGGCTATCAGCTTAAGCTTTTAACCCAATGGCAAGCGCTTGATCCTAACATATTTATCTTCAATGGTTCAAGGTTAGCGCTTATTTCCATTCTAAAAATTATTGGTTCACCATTTCATATAAACGGTTAGCTGTTTAATTCCAGTAACCTTCCTTGCACACTTGTGTTGCCCTTTTTTATTAACCGGTTCAAGTTTAAGAAAATACTCATCTCTGGAATTTATCGGTTAACCGTTTGGATGTTAACAGTTCACCATTTATTTTCATAAATATAGTTTTAATCATCATTTTACAGAAGATATTTTCCTAGTTAAAGTTTAATGGTTTCTCATATTTCAGGAAAATATTATATGACTTTTTAATGAAATATTTATTAAACAGAAAACTCCAACATTTTAATTAGAATCATTCAGAGTTTGTTATCATCAAAATTATTATAAAGAACAGACCTTGCATCTCACACAATATCATTTTATTTCTTTTCTTTAATATATAACAAGTATGCAAATTTTTCTTTTTCAAATACTTTTGGCAAGATCTTCTCTCGTCTTTTTTATATTATTTTTTTCTCTTATACCATTTTGTCTTTTGTGATTTTTTTCTCTTAATTATAAACTTAAAAATGAATACAAATAATATTAATGATGTATGGCAGGAAATCAAATCTAAAAAATGTTAGACTTTTGCAACCGGGTGGATGATCATCGAACCTGATGTGGATAGAGAGTAATTGCATATGTTGTAAAGATACTGACGGTAAACGGTACAAAATGTTTTCTTTTACATCAAGAATAAAGATTTTGTAGATGCCATAATAAATAAACAAATATGATATTATTTATTCAATTCTAAAAGAAAGTTAAAAAATAAATTTAATTTGCTCGAACTCTTATATCCTCTCTTGATATATATATTTTTAATTTCTTTTAACCATTTAACAAAACTTATTATGTAGGGAAACGGTAAAAAAGCAGCCTTTAACCAACAGTTAAGTCATACAAATTTTAAATTGCCGTGAGCTACCGATGATGTAATTTAACAATAAAACATAGAAAAAATATCATCAAAATTATTCTTTCATCAAGCTTTTGTAGCTAACATTTAAATTTTCTCTTTTTCTTGAGTATCATGAATACTAAAACTCACTAAATAAAGAGTGTCTGATAAAAAATCATGAAAAAGCCTGAAAATTCTACCGAATTCTATGTTATCATTGGTATCTAGGAACATATTGTACGACACATTTTTTTATGTGATTTTTGTGTCATAGAGTGGCCATCTAATAGAGTTAACAACTATTATTAGTTAATTATAATTTAGTTAATTTAAACTTCTTATCCTTACTTATATTTATTGAAATTTCAACAAAAAAAAATTAAAAGAAGTTATATTTGTTGAAAAAATTGCATATCAATATGCTATTTTGAGGGCATATTTTAAGTGGGTCCCACTTAACGAATGTGAGAAATCTTGTGAGATTCGAATTCTACTCCGTGAATACTTCGAAAGTGTATATTTATTTACTCAAAATGGTGCTTGGGTGAATACGAAATTGTCTCTCAAAGTGCACTCTTGAAGTTAAAAATTTAAAAAGAAACGAGGTTTATCCCATAAGGGAAAAATAAGCCAAGGGATTTGTGTTTATATATAGACACTTACCCATACACAAACAAGAATTATAAAGATAAAGGCTTTCTCCACACGTGTGTGCTTAGGAGAGTGCAAATCCAAGATTGATTTATTTGATTGAACTTATGTGCGCCTGTGCATTTAATGTATGTGAATTTTTAATTTCCTTTTAAATTTTTTGTAATAGTTTCACAATTTTTTAATTTAAAGAATTTGTAATAGCTTCACAATTATTTTTTGGGCTATTATGCAATTCAATTGGCTGATTTGAATTGTTTAAATTCAATTGGTTGTTACAACAATTCAATACTATACTACTGTTACATCCTCACATGTGTATAAAAAGGCAACTTCCTCTTCTGTTTTTTACACACAAGAACAACCAGCACACATAGCACTTCAAAATTCTTTCCTCCTTCTGACGTTCTGTTTTTTATCGAGTTTGAACGTTGTTGTGGTCCGTCGGAATTATTTATCAGTGCTTGACGGATAATTCGTACCTATTGTATTATGAGAAACAGTTACCAGCAAATCTAAAGCATTACAATAGGTGGTAAATTTATTTTAAGGACATTGTGTTACAGGCCTCGGGTTTATTTCTTTTGTTTCTTTTCCCTCTTTCTTCATTTCCAGTTGTTGTTCTTACTTTTTTTTTATTCCAATTGTTGTTTTCTTGTTGTTCTTAATTGTTAACTCACTGTTATTTTGTTTTAACAATATTAACATCCATGGTCCTTGTATTTATATTCTTCTTTATGGGAGAAGAAAATAACCTTTTTTTAGAAAAATTAAAATTAATGGTCTTTGATCTAACAATTTAAACCTGTATATTCCATCTACTCACAAGTATAGTGTTGTTGGATAGATTGAAAAAATTCTGTGAAACTATAAAACACAATTTAGAATTCAGGAGAATTTGATGGCTACGGCTAGAGGTAAGATCAATGCCTCTGCTATGATTTTATGAAAATCAAATATCATCACATTTTAGTATTAGAGCATGTACCTTTAAGTCTGGCTTTCGATTCTTTGAACGTGCTAGAAAGTACAAATTGTTTTATTAATATAGTCGCATGCCTAATATTAGTCAATAATATTACATTTTAAATTCGTCCGAATCTGTGATAGATGTATATATTAGTGATACTTCCATGCATAATATTAGTCAATAATATTACATTTTAAATTCATCTGAATCTGTGATAGATGCATTGTTAGTGATATTTCCACGCAACCTTATATACGAGTACCTCATATGCGTGGATCTTATAAGTGATTATTAGGCCACTAGAATTTTAAATTAGTATGCTACAGTGATATGTTAACTTGACACGTATATTGTACACAAATTAGAATACCTAGTTTTGTTCTGTGACAAATTTGTTTTTACATGGAACCTGGAATACTATTCTTGTTCGTTTATCTTGCATTATTATGCATTATTGGTAATTAAGTATTGTCAATCTTGAAATTTATTACATTTAAGTAATTGAGAGATAACCACAGAACCTTCAAATTATAAAAATGGATTAATTAGGACACATTAATTTTAATGACATCAAAGGTTGTACTTAAACTTTAGAGTATCATAATTTGTATCCATAAGAAAATAATAATATTTGTATTTAAAGAGAATGAGATAGTAGTTATTCATTCTTTTTCTTTTATATATATGTATGTGTGTGTATAAAACTAGTTGCCCATAGGCCTGATAAATTTTGTTAAAATAACAAATTAGATGTTATCGCATTATAAAGAATTAATTTATTGCGTGTTACAACTTTTGCTTGCATGATAGTTATAATGACGCATTGATTTATTCTAGAATAATTTACATACATAGATATTCCATATTTTTATGCTTCAATTACATTATGTAAGCCTGTTATTTATTTATTCTGTAGTTGTTATTTTTTATCTATTCCAAGATATGATGCATCTTGCATTCCTTTTCTGACAAATATAAGGACTAGAAGGAGAAAATTCTCCTTACATTAGGGTGCATGGACCTTAACATAGCACTTCGAGTGTATGAATCACCAGTGCCTACTAAATTCAATACCCAACAAGAGAAAGCATCATATGATCATTGGAAGCGATTTAACCGCTTAAGCATGATGCTTATCAAGGTTCGTGTTGGAAAATATATTTGTGGGTCTATTCCTAATTATGGTAATATGAAAAATTATTTCAATGCCATTGAGCAACGGTTTGAGACATCTAACAAGCATTAGCAATCACTTTAATGAGCAGATAGTCATCCACGATGTTCAAAGACACCAAAGCCGTCCATGAGTACATTATGGAAATGAGGAATAGTTACTGAACTCAAGTCTTTAGAAATTGACATTTTTTAGTCTTTTTTGGTTCACTTAATGCTAAATTCGCTCCCATCTGAATATGAATCTTTCAAAATCTCCTATAACACACAAAAGGAAAAGTGGTCTATCAATGAACTTTTGACATTATGCATGCAAAAGAAGAGAGGGTTAGTCAGGACAAGATGAAAAGTGTCCTTACATTTAACTTATGGAAAGAAAAATGACAAGAAGAGGAAAAGAAAGGAAAGTTATTTCTTCATCAATCAATAAAGATTTTGTTTAAGTGCCTTTTCTGCAAGAAAATTGGATAAACGAAACGGGGTTGTTCTAAATACAAGACTTGGCTTGAAAAGAAAGGTAATCATATATCTCTAGTGTGTTACAAATCTAATATGGTTTAAGTTTCTTAAAACAGTTGGTAGATTGACTTTGGTTTTAAAATTCATGTTGCCAATACCATGAGATAATTTTACCTCCATTAGGAGAGAGAAAAATGTCTCTTGGGGTAGGGCATGGCCTTTCTGAGAAAATGTCAATCTCATCTACATTCTCTCACCATTTTTAGTGTAAAGTGAGGAGGTTAATTCATTTCTAGTAGATGGCAAATGCATTTACAAATATGACAAATGTAACTAATGTACTTTAGAAACAATTTCTAAGCAACTAAAGATTTGTCTACAACATGCCTAAAACATGTTACACTACTTGATTTAAAGATTACTCAACTGAAGAACAGTCAGGGTCCCACTGTAAATGAGGCTCCAAAAGAGCAAATGGTATTTGATAAAAGATTGAAGGCCCTAATTGAATAATATCTCTTATGAGGTACAAGGCATTGAAAGAGTTTAGGAACAATGAGGTTTTTATTACTTTAGATAATATTTAAAGAAGGCGTTTGGTCATTAATGAGATCAAAAATCCTAAAGACTTATTAAAGAGGTACAAGCTGAAAATGATGAAATTTCTTTACTAACACATGAATGAGTGGAATCATAAACAACGAGGTTACTAACGATTTTTGTGTTGACAAGTAGCTGTTGAAATATTGTTTGTTACTGAGATTCTTTTATCTTGTGAATTAACAAAAATTTCAAATCTTGCTAACGATGCATATGCATGTTACTTTTTACAAACACTATAAAATTCATATGTGGATAAGATATACTTTACTTATAGTTTTGCAGGACTATTGATGAAAGTTTTCCTTACATCAACGTGTGAGGAGATAGTATATGGTATTGAAATGCTATTCAAACATATTATCAATTTGATACATGTAACCATGAGAGAGAGTACCGAGCACCCATCAAGGGCACTGAGCGGGGGAGCACTAATTAGCGAAAATGTAATGTTTCTCGAAAAGAACTTTTACGAATAATTTGGACATATGTGCATTGTACTCTTTTTCCCTTAATTAGGTTTTGATCGCTTTAAGGTCATTGGTAAATTTTATCCAGACAATTTTGAAACATGTCCAACTCCAGTTTATAATTGAGTAAAATCTTGTTTAGTCCCTATATTATGAAGTTAGTGTCCATTTAGTCCCTATATTTTTAAAAACACCTCAAAACATCCCTACTGCTAAATATTGACACTCAAGCCATTATTTTTCATTCTTTTTAACTTGTTTTTACAATATTACACTCTTACAATAATGTTTCTTTTTTATATTAACAAAAAAATTAGATTATCAAATTAAACTAAAAAATAAAATAAAAACAAAAAAGGTATATATTAATTTTTGTGGAAGCTCACGTATGCGTAAAAAATTAATATTGTAAAAAGTTACATTATCAATTTTTTTAGAAAAATTAATACTTTAACTCAAGAGAGTGTTCCACAAAAATTAATATATATTTCTTTTATTTTTTTAGTGTTAAACTGGTAATTTATTTTTTTCTTTTTAATAACGTTTAAAAAATTATTATAATATGATAATATTATAAAAATAAGTTAAAAGGAACAAAAGATAATGGTAAGAGTGCCAATAATTTAATGGTAGGGATGGTTTGAAATATTTTAAAAAATATAGGGACTAAACGGACACTAACTTCAAAATATATGAATTAAACCAGCTTTTACCCTTTATAATTTGTTGAATTGTATTTCTTTTGGTTTGGGTTCTCCCATAGAGTTTTTCCTAAGCGAAGGTCAATTAAAATTATAGTCAAGTACAATATATCCAAGGGAAAATGTTATCAAATATGTATGTCCTCCTTCTGATAAAGTATATCTCACACAAATGACTTTAAGAATTAAATTGCAAAATTAACTATATGACTTGTGATGTTTGTATCATACCTCTTAAAACATATTATGAATTGCATATCATGTTAATCGACGCGTTATACGCAAGACACCACAAAATTTAAAGAATATGTTGCTAGATACACGACTGATCCATATAACCTTCACCATTTATAATCACATATACATTCAGAAATTGATTAAAAAATGACATAGAGAGCAAGTGAATTAATTCTACTAATTATTCTCTTAATTAATTACTTATTATCTAATTGCTCCTTTTAACTTCACATCATTTATATTATTTGCATGAATGTCCGAATACTTCCCCATAGTAATACTTGAAATTATAAATTTTCATGTACAGATTGAATAAGTGTGGAAAGCCAAAACGGCTTGTTTGTTTTGTACTTTTTAAAGAGAAAATATAGGCAAATAAATCCTGACCACTTAAGTTTGGAAAAGCATATTCATTAAAGGGAAAAATAATAGGAAAATGAAATGAATCTAATCATTTAAGCGTAGGAAAAATTAAATTCAGAGAGAATCCAGTTCTACGACATTTATCCTACAAAGACACTCGATTTTTAACCATGAAGATCCCAAAAATTATCCGTTTCACAGAATTTAATTTTAGCAACAAGTTAATTGAAAAAAAGAAAAATCGACAAGTCTGAAACTAATTTGTATCATTCCACTCTTTAAAATTCAGATCCACATAACCAACCAATTTAAAATTCAAAAACTGTTTTATGACCTCTTCAAAATCCGAATAGTAAAACTTGCCTGAACCTTAGAGGTGGGTGTCCGCAAGTCATTTAGAATTATGTGGAGAAAATCATTCGTGTATTGGTAAATGCCTAGTATTTTTTTTTTTTTTTTTTGTTAGAGGCATAAACTGTACATCAACAAAAATACTACATATGTATCTATCACTTATCAATCCGCGAATGATTTTCTTCCGATGATTCTATTTTATTTTTTTGATAGTTTCTGTTTGCCATTGACTCCTAATTAGCTTTTAAAAATCTTAGCATATTCATGATTAATTATATAGGCTTGACCGAATTGTAAATTATGAAAATTGAGAAATTAATAACACCAACGGTGATCGTTTAGTAGTACATATTTCAAGCAATCGTTTTTTTTGTCATTATCTAACCCAAGGAACCTTCGTCAACAAGAAAGTAAAAGATGGAACATCCAAATTAAACTTCTGATAATCACTTAATACATATCAACTATAGAAAGTTCTATTTTGAATCGGTGGTAGCATTTCCTCCTGCTGCAGCATCAGGGTCGCGTCGCAGCTGAGACTGATGACCAGCACCAGCAGCTTGATGAGTAGAATCATCATCAGACGGCGGCTGATGATTCTTGGGCGTCTCTGATGACAGATTATGAGCACTGGAGAAAAGATCGACAGGTTCAGAGTCAGCAATCTTGCCACCTTCAAGTGGTGTCCCATGCTTGTACCTCACCCTCACTGCTTCATCTTCAGACAGCCTTGCTTGTGCTGTTCCATACTTGATATCATCTTTGCTCTTTGCCATTTCTCCCTCTCTCTCTGTCTCTCTTAGTTTCTGTAAAGCAGAAATAGCATGTAATAAAATTGTTTCTTGGATATTGGTAGAAATACTTCTATATGTATTTAATTTATAAACAATAAAGAGGGATATAGGTTTAAGTACACGTATCAACTATTGCACGTAAAGATTTGACAGGTGCCATTTGATGTTGCCGCGCCCAGTTCTCCTGCACCTTCGAATTGGATCTAGATCTAAAAATTCACCGCTATTATGGGTATTTTTTTCCTTTTTCTTTTTCATTCGATCTCAATTTAGCTGAGGTCTAAAAATAATTAAATAGAAATATTTAAGTAACATATTTATTTTTTTAAATAAAGATAGATATTTAAAATTTTATTTTAAATTTGATCTTAAATGATGTGTTATTTATTGAGTGATTAATAATTCTTTACAAGATCTTAGTGAAATAATTGTATTATCTTATCAACTAATTAATAAATGCCATAGCATTTAAAATAGTTTTCTGAGATAAAAAATTTAAGATATGCAGCAGTACTCTTTTTGTTAAGACCTGAACAGAAAATTTTAAAGCTAATTCTTTGACACAAGTATCCCTATAAAATGATGCATATATTTTTTCTTCACAATCTAAAAATTTAACGAATTTATTAGTTTCTTAATTTATTTTTGTAATAAAAGATGTAACTATAACATCAACTTTCATTATAAAGTCAATACTGTTGTTTTAATTTTGATTCATCACAATGGGCATAATCTAATTTGTTTGATATTTTGGTTTAGTTTTATTTCCATATGAATAATAATTTAAAGCAATTTGAAAAAAATAACTTCAAGGATAATATAAAATACTAGATTTATACATAATATAGGAGATATATGAATTGTTAGGGATATTTTTGAGATTTGAAATTAAAATTTTTAACTTAAATTTCAGACTTTAAATAAAATTAAAATTTCATTTTTTCGATTCAAATAAAATTATTTGATAATAATAATAAGTTAAGAAACAAACAACCAAAAATAAGTAAATATTTAAAAAAACTATTTCAAATTTCAAATTAAAAAGCAAACAAAATAGTTTTTATAATGAAACTGGTTGATTTTTAGTCATTCAGCTATTATAAGTGTGCCACTCGAATATGTCCTCACCCTTCCCTTGTACAACTCCTTGTATTTTTCTTTCAATTATCAATTAGGTAAAGTTCGATATTTTTTCTATTAATTTATAAAAAGTGCATATAATTTTTAAATGCTTGTGAGGACTTTAAATTGTACAATTATAAAAATTTTAGGTTTTAATAGATGTCTCATACGAATATGATTAAACTTTTGTCTGCGTAATATATATCAATGGTGCCGATATCCCTCGAATAATTGTGAGGACAAAAGTCTGAACTGAATTTTAATAAGACTCGATTTAGGTGGCTTATAAATATAAATAGACTTCTTATTATGTAATACATGTTAGTTAAAGAAAAAAAAACTATATAAGCATATTTATTTTTAATTTAATATCAAAATTTATCAAATATGTTTAAATAAGTTAGTAGAGTTAAGACTTAACACTTGCCGCTGAATGCTAACTGAATTATTTAACTTTAATTTTCGAAAGTATCCTTACACAATTCATCTATTTCCATTCATATAAAATCGTTTACCACACTATCAAAGAACTTTGTTACGTAAAATAAAGTATATATAATAATATTATTTTTATTTTAAAATAATTTTAGAATTGATTAATTTAATAAAAAAGGAAATTGTTATAGAAAAACATTTTTAAAAAAAATTAGTTCTTATTTAATTTTTTGCGGTACACAATTATTATTATCATATATCTAATACCCAATTTAATTTTTTTTTCTGTTTTCAATAAGATCTAATGTTGCCAGTTGCAACTTCAATCAAGTCTTCAAGCAACACGTGTGAAACCCAGCGCCCGCCCATTCAAAAAGCCCAAATTCCAGCGCGTGTTTATCACGACGGCAATTGGATGACAAAAAGGAGAGCTGTGGACGATGTTCCTCAACTGACGATGAATAAAAGAGTAAAATATTGGTAACGTCAAAAAAAAAAAAAAAAGGAACGCAGTACCCGGCTCGTGTAATGCTTGCAAATTCACTGTTGAAATCCACGTATGTCCCATTCTCCCCTTAATTTCTCTCTTGTTTTCTTTTTTCCATTTTTTTCTGGATTTAGTTTGAAGTTTGATTCTTGATTCAATCAGATATCTTTTGTCAAATTATTTTTGTCTTTAGAGATTTATGATTAGAGTTCAAATTAATAGTCTATGGCAACCCTGTTGAGTTCTGTGTCTACTCTAACAAACCCATCTCCAGAACCTTTTAGAAAAGCTTATGGCTTCTATTCTCAGATACCAAATCTTCATTCTTTTTCACTCAATAAGGGTTTTATCCGAGTTTTGGCATCGACCCAGGTTACCATTTCTCCTAAAGATTCTGTTTACACCAAACCCAATCGGAAACCTGGAAATAATAATGACACTAGACATAGGGACCATAAGCTCAACGATGCATTTTTGCAATTGGAGAGAATGGTCTCCAAGGGACACAAGCCTGATGTAGTTCAAGCAACTAATCTGTTGTATGATTTATGCAAGGCCAATAAGATGAAAAAAGCTATTAAAGTCATGGAAATGATGGTTAGTTCAGGTATTATACCTGATGCTTCTTCGTATACTTACTTGGTTAACTGTTTGTGTAAGAAGGGGAATGTTGGTTATGCAATGCAGTTGGTGGAGAAAATGGAGGATTATGGTTACCCCACGAATACAGTTACATATAATTCACTTGTTAGAGGACTTTGCATGCTTGGTAACTTGAATCAGAGCTTGCAATTCTTGGATAGGTTGATACAGAAGGGATTAGTTCCCAATGCGTTCACTTATTCTTTCTTGCTTGAAGCTGCTTATAAGGAAAGAGGAGTGCATGAGGCAATGAAGTTGTTGGATGACATAATTGCCAAGGGTGGGAAGCCTAACTTGGTTAGTTATAATGTGTTGTTGACTGGGTTATGCAAGGAAGGTAGGACTGAGGAAGCAATTCGATTCTTTAGGAATTTGCCTTCAAAAGGGTTTGAACCAAATGTCGTGAGTTATAACATTTTGCTTAGGAGTTTGTGCATGGAAGGACGGTGGGAGGAAGCGAATGAGCTTTTGGCTGAGATGGATGGTGGGGATCGTTCCCCTACTATAGTTACTTATAATATACTAATTGGTTCCCTTGCCTATCACGGTAAAACTGATCATGCTCTCAAGGTATTGGATGAAATGGTTAAGGGTCGTTTTAGGCCCTCTGCTGCAAGTTACAACCCAATAATTGCCCGTCTTTGCAGTGAGGGAAAGGTGGATCTTGTTGTCAAGTGTCTTGACCAAATGTTTCATCGACGCTGTAAACCTAATGAGGGAACATATAATGGTCTGGTTAATGCTCTGTGGGGTGGGGAAAGTGCAAGAGGCATTTGCCATAATTCAAAGCTTGGGGAATAAGCAAAATTCTTCCCCACAAGAGTTCTACAAATATGTGATTACAAGCTTGTGTCGGAAAGGAAAGACATACCGGGCATTTCAACTTTTATATGAAATGACAAAGTATGGTTTTACACCTGACTCGTATACCTATTCATCTTTGATCAGAGGTTTATGTATGGAGGGACTGATAGAGGAAGCCTTGGAGATTTTTGTGGTGATGGAAGAATATGACTATAAGCCTGATGTAGACAATTTCAATGCACTTCTACTCGGATTATGCAAATCTAGAAGAACAGACTTATCCTTAGAAGTTTTTCAGATGATGATTGAGAAAGGGCAGATGCCTAATGAAGCAACATATACCATTTTAGTGGAAGGGATTGCTCATCAAGATGAGTTAGAGCTCTCAGCTGAAGTTTTGAAAGAGCTGCAACTGAGACAAGTTGTCAGTGAAAGCACGGTTGAAAGACTTGTTATGCAATATGACTTTGAGGGTATAGAAGTATAAATTTTGAGGGAGAAAGAATGAGCAGAAATCAGATAGGACAATTCATTGGTATTTTTATGCCAATGCTGCGGAAACATAGATTTGACTCTTCAGATTGAGAAAGTGACATTGGATGTTGGATCCTGTAGAAAAGTGAAGCAGAAACTTTTGAAAGGGTGAGTGGAAACTAGTTGAAGCATAAGGAGGTTATGCCATGTAGTATTTTTTCTCTAGCTCCAAGCTACTTATATTATTTAGTGAACTAGAATCATATTTTTGTTGCATAGCATAGTATCTTTCAGCTTACATACTCTCCATTATGTGGCACCATGATGGGTTTCGTCAACTTCTTCCATGAAAGTCATCCAATATAAAACTTTCACTTTTTGTCTACTCAACAATATACTATTATTGGGTATGCGCGGAGCCTTCTTACTGATTCTTGTTCTCCATGTGATAATCAGTAGACATTGGGTCCTGATTAATCTGTTATAAATATTTATATTTTGTACTTAGTTTTATTTCATTTCTCCTTGACCTGATTTCTGGAGTGTACTTTCAGTCATTAGCATTAAGCTTCTTTTGTTTCCGAGAAGACAGATTAAAAGAGCGGACACACATATCCATGCACACATGGAATGTTAATAATAGCTGGATTTTGATGAATATGAGAAGACCCCAAACTATTTCCCTGTTCTATCATTATAATGTAAATAAAAGGCTGAGCAACCGAGGAGAATTCTGTTATTCTTGTTCCTTTATAAATGATTCACAAGATTTTGAAACAGAATTGCTATCAATGTACAATTTAACTGAGCTCATATCAAGTTAAAGGCGACTTTCCTTTCGCATTGGGCTGTTTAACCCGACGGTACAGTAAACACATTAACACCTAAAATCAAGTCGATCGCTTGACCGAACGTCCTCCCGAACGGGAAACCTATTAAGTCGCTCATGCAGTGGCCGACTTAAACTTAAGGTCAAATGAATAGACCGTCCTGCTACCAACTAACCGGTCCAAAGGCCGTGGCTGATGGCTCCTCCTTCTCTTATCCTCTATATAGCTCGTCGTTGGTCCTTTTTTTTTACATAACATTCTCAGCCGCTCAAGAGTCAAGAGACTGACTATCTCTCTCTTTACGCAATTTCAAAAATGAAGTAGCAGAGTGACTACTGATTTTGGACGCGCTGAGTTATTTAAGCAAAGCCATTTTTGAGGAGGGTTGCTTTCTCAGTTGGAAGTTTATCGCAATTGGAGTAAGTAGGAAGTTAGTTTCTCAGCCTTGCATGTGCAATACTAAGCAACAGTTTGCATTTGCATCTTGTTTTCCGGCAAGATTTAGGTCTCAGTTCTAGTATCAAAATTCTTTGCTCCACTTCTGGTTATTATTATTATTGTTTCAATCGTCATCGTTAAATTTTTTTGAATGGTAATTGAATCGTGTCCCAAAATTAAACAGGATGAGGTACTTGGGTTTCTTTTCACATGTTCGTTTGCAATGCAATAAAACTGCACCTCACATCCAGTCGGCTTTCCTTTCGGAGAATTATCAGGTATCCAGGAAACTGCCACACCTCAACCGTCTATCAATAACGCGGCTAAGTCGCTTTGTAAAATTATCAGGCATCCAGGAAACTGCCACACCTCAACCGTCTATCAATTACGCGGCTAAATCGCTTTGTAAAAGAATTTAGATTCAATGCTGATCTAAATGTCCTAATCTATTAATAATCTTCCCTAAAATTCTTTTAGGGAGGAGCTTGCAACACCGTACCTACAAGTGGTAGGTCACTCCAACACTAAATTTCCAAGGGTAGGGGATTTTACCTCTTTTTGTTGAATTGATTCAGGGGCTCAAAGGTAGGCTCCAAAAGTTGCAAGATCATGCCGAGAAATTCAGCCATGAGCTTTCTCACACTTACCATCAACTCTTGAGCCTCTTTTTCCTTGGCAGCGGAAGCTATCTTGCATTCCTTCTTCTATTCCCCGTTAGCATAATGATCCAGGAGAGGTAGAAGCTATGGCCTATGCTTTTTAACCTGCCTCGAAGCGAGCGGTTGTCCCTAATCGGTCGGCATTCCTACGTGCTCCTCCTTGCCCCCTACTTAAGAATCCAAAGGTCACCTTTGGATGTTTTCTAGCGTGCGTTATAACGCACGTAAATAAAATCCTCGTGTGGGACATTAGGGGGGGTCAAAAACTCAAGATTCTCTCGATTCCCTTTCGTCTCTGCAAACATGGGCGGTGAGAGGGGAAGGATAAGAATTGGTTCACCCAAAATCCGAATCGGAAAGATCAGGTTCGAGATGGCAAGTCCGGTTAGGGCAGGTCTTTTACTACCTATATTCCAACTACGAAGGACAGGCTCCTTTTTCCCTTTATCCAGGACAGGAGATAACTACGTTAATGCGAGTTAGGCTCCTCGATAGCATCCTCCTATAAGCATGACGGAACTGATGCTAAGAAGAGTGTCCAGCATCCCATAGTCAAACTAAAGGACAGACGGGACTATGATTTGGGTAATCGACAGTTTGTTTGACAATGAATTGAATCCCATACTTTCTAAGCGGAAAAGCAGACACGTCTACAAGATCAGCAGACTCGGGGGGAGGAGCCCGGCCGGATCAATAAATGCATTTCCACCTGCCCTTGTCATCCATTTCTCCCTCCGCATTCGGTTCAACCTGAGGTGAAGTTATATAGGCTAGCAAGCCACATGAGCCTAGAAGTTGAGTTAGCTCAACTTCGTCGAGCCTTGTTTTTCTCGGTCCTGCCTTTCTGTTTTTTCCCCCAGAGCCAGAGCCTGAGGTGTCGATGTCGGTTGGGATTTCCCCTGCACTCCTTCATTGTTGCCCCTTTTTAGTCGAGAGGGAGAGATTATACCATCTTCAAGCGCATTCGCCCTCCGTTTTCTTCAAATTTGGATATTCGCTCGTTATTTGGTTCAATGGGTTTGAGAATTTCTCTATTGTTCATCACTCTGATTTTGTTTTTTTATTGGCTTTGTGAAACACTTGAAATTGGATCCCAGCAGTGGTTGGAACAGCTCGCAAAATCTAACCACTTCACCTACTTTATTGCCCCCAACAGTTAATGGGTTACTCCTACAGCGCGTCCTTGTACAATGCTCAAGGCTCTAGGCTGAGTAGCAGGAACAACTTTTAATTTATTATGAGCCCATATGGAACTACACCAAGAGTTGAAGATAGAAGAATGATGTCATAAAAATTTGATAATGAGACGCTGAATATATTGCAGGACAAGATAGATTCACAGATAAACGAAAAATAAATAAATAAATAACACTATGGATTAAATTAGGCTTTTGAAACATGAAAGTGACAGCCTATCCCTGTTAAGTTGTTCATGCACAAAGGCAATATAAACATAACCTTCACAGTAAGAAACCTCAACTTCCATTATGGATAACTTCAATCGATACCCAGCACAAAGGACTGCCAAGTGCCTGACACCAATTGAACATTTTCCAAAACGATTGCTCCAAAAAACTTATTCTGAGTTAATGATCTATAGAAAAAGACCATATCCCTCTAAATTCAAAAGAGTCCTAACTCCTTGAGCAATTCTACCATTTCCTTAGGAAATGTGGGATCTCAGTCCTCAGTCCCCTAGGGCGACCAAACTTTCTAAGAGTGTCATTCAATTCAGAAAACAACTCAAACAGAGAACATCCTAAAACTCCTTTTCACAATGGCCTGACATCAACACACTTCGTATGGACAATATGCACATATAAATGCAATCCCAAACAGGTTTAAACATGGGGTTGCTGAAAGGTCAATTAATTTGGCTCGGCTTAACATGTTTGTCCACGTAGATCATGGGATAAACATAAAACAGAACAACCAACAAGACTACTCACAATCTACAACTTTCTATATGGGCAGCTGTAAAACGCAAGTACAAACAATTAACACAATCAACATAACTTGAACACACATTCAAATAAGACATTTATAAACGTAAAACAAAACAACCAACAAGACTACTCACCATCTACAACTTTCTGTATGGGCAGCTGTAAAATTTAAGTACAAACAATAATTAACACAATCAACACAACTTGAACACACATTCAAGTAGGACATTCACATAAACAAAACAATCAACAAGACTACTCACCAGCTACAACTTTCTATATGGGCAGCTGTTAAATGCAAGTGCAAGCAATTAACACAATCAACATAACTTGAACACAAGATGAACTAACATTCATTCATTTGATGTTCAATATTGTTAAGAAAAGCATATTCAAGTAAAACAAGTGTGTACAGCACTTAAATTCATATAAAATAACAAGATACTTGATAGTAATATTAAAGACAGCTCAAAACAATAGTCTTAATACTGGTGGCTACTAAACCTAAGACTAGATGCTGAAACACGAGGCTTCTCCGAAAAAACATCCCTCTATAATCTTGAAAACTTCATCATGTATCACATGCTGAAAAGTTGAAAGATGATGAAGGCATTTCGGGAGAAACTGAACCCATGTTCCTGAACCTACTTAGATCTCTGTCTCATCTTTCGGCGCTTCCTCTTCAGCCTTCTCATGCGCTTCTTCTTCCACTGCAAAAAGTAAACAAAAGAGAGACAATTTAATTTCCAGCAAAGAAAAAGCTAGAAGATCATAAATTCATCCATTCATACAAATTATTCAGCTTATAAATAATAGATTAATAAATGGCAAATACTCCATCAAAATATTTATTACAAAATATAACCATAAAGGATTGAGAAGCCCTCTTCCATAACTTCCCTTGACAATAACATTAACTAGAAACACTTCCCAAACAATCAATTATGTAAGTATTTTTTCAATAGTCCATAAATATTTTTCGAAACAGTTAAGGAGCTAGAAAACATAATATTATTTTTGAGTACATCATTTCTTTTCATCATCTATTTAAGTTCGAGTCAACTAAAAACATCCCACAGAAAAATTACTGCCTATAATCATATAAAACACAGACATGTACACAGCAATAAGCAAGAAGAAAATATATGCCAAAAAAAAAAAAAATCAACGGCATGTTCAAGGGTTTCATTTTTTCCAAATTCAAGATACAAAATCCAAGATCAAAAAATAATAATACGTGAAATTGAAAATACGATACCATGTATTGGTTAAGGAAAAAAATAGAATCATAGACCAAATTTCTGCGGAGATAGACTTACCTTAGCTCTCATCTTCGCTCACGGTCACAGTCTCTGTATTCCGCAGCCGATTACTCCAAACGAAGCAGATCCTTCGTTAACGAGAGTATCGTTGATGCAAAATCTTTGTAAGGCTTTGGCAAGTTGGCATTTATAAGCTTAGGGTTTCAGAAAAGGAAAACTGGAAACCCCAATTATTCGGTGTCGTTTAATAGTTCCGGGTTGTTTTCGTCTTTTTAGATATTTATTTTATTTTATTGACTAGTTTGCAACAATTTATTGGATTTACTATTTTATTGGCGAAAACTATTTTTAGGACTCCTAAAATTAGCTTATTAAATAGAGCTTATAATAGTAGAGCTTATATCAATAGAGTTTTTGGACAAAAAGTCATTGGGTATTTAGTTGTCAATAAAAAAAAGTACTTTTGAACCTATTAAACTGTGTAATTTTTTATTATTATATATTTTTAGAAAAGCTTTCTAACTTCTACTACCAAAAGCTCAAATTTTGGGCTTTTACTACTAGAGGTAAATTAGCTTATTTAAGCTAAAAAAACTCTACTAAAAAAATAACCAAACACTATAAAAAATTTTAAAAAGTGCTTATATGATTAAATAAGCACTTATGCCTCTTAAATAAGGCATACCAAATAGGCACTAATTGCTTTTTCTTATTTGGTCAATGAATTCGTCAATATCCTTCGGCCTTTATTTTTTATTTTAATTTTACAATCAACTTATAGATCATGGTATATAAAAACTGTTTATAGAGATATAGGAAATGATGTTCTTACAAAATGAGAACAAAACTAATTTCAATAAATTTAAATACGGTTAGTTTTAATAAGTTTAAATTATGAAAAACTTTTGAGTATTGGTAATTAGTTACTCACACCCCAATTTCTAGATATACTACTCTCATATACCCACTACAAACTAATATCAGAGTATAGTTCAATTAGTTGCTTCTTATTACAAGATCCAATAGTTTATAAAGAAAATAAAATATTTTGATTTAGAACTTATTAATTATTACATTAAGAAGGTAACTTTAGATAGATATGATATAGATTGTAACAAAGAAAGAAATTTTAGACACGACCTACATATAGAAAACTCTTAGTTAAATAACCTAGTTAATTTGTTAATAAATTTAGGTAGAAATTTGATAAGATTAATAAGAATCTTAAATTATTTTTAGATAGTTTAAGAGAAAATAAAACAATTTTTAAGTATTTAGAAGAAAATTTAGACTTCATAAAAGATGAAGATATAGTAGAATTAGCTAAGATTTCAAGGTTAGAAGAAGGAAAACTAAAATTAAAACAATTAGAAAAAAAAAACCTAAGGATTCAGAAGTTATACCAACTTCATATTTAGAAGGTTTAGTAATTAGATTTGAAAAAAAATAAAAATTGATATTTATAAAAGTAGCTTTCAACCTAAGGAATCAAAGAGTTGTGGATATTATTAATGGATGAAGGAAAACTAATAGTCACCAATAGTAAATTAGAAGGTAATTATTTAAAAAGAATATTTAATAAAAGAAAAGAGGATGAGAATGTTAAATTAGAAAACCTCATAGATTTAAATGTACAAATAGAAAAAGTTTAGGCAAAATAAATTAGATTTAATTAATTCAAATATAAAATATAAAAAAGATAATTTGTTGAATTTATTTAACAAATCTTTACTATATCAATATTATAGTGAAAGATATGTGTCATGTACTCATGAAGATTAAATGATTAAATTAGATTTAATAGATAAGCATTCCTATAATCATATTAGTAATAAAGATCTTAAACAAGCTCATTTAAGATAGAGAAAATTTAGGTGCAAAAACTTTGGTTTGTCTTTATGATAATCGGTTTACAAATATAGAACAAAGACTATTAGCAAGCACAGAACTAGATCTAAACAATGAAGGAGAAATAGTATATTTTACCTCAAATTCTTTAAGAAAAGCTAATACTTTTTACAAAGATGGATAAAAACTAGAGGCTATCATATGAAAAGGAATGAAAATAATTTATTTAATTTGCACTGGATTTATATGACGACTTAATAAAAATAGCAGAACTAAATATAAGTTAGATAATAATAAGATAATAAACATTATAGGAACGAAAGAAATTAAAGTTATTCAAATAAAAAGTTTCTCAGTAGAAACTAATGCATTATTAGATTGGAAGCTAGATAATTTTATAGAAAAGTCAATTTTAATACCAGAAGATAGTGTAATTTACCACGATAATGACGGTTCCATAGATTTGAGATTTGGGAATTATAATTACCAAGCCGGCATAACTAGTAGTTAGGATGATGATTTAGAAGAAAAAAATTGAAATACTTTAATAGCTATAGAAGAAGAGTTCACATGGAAAAAAATGAATAAAATTATTGATTGTTAATATGATGAACTAATGTTAGAAATAAGTCATGACCAGGCGGTAAAAGTTTTAGATATAGAATATAATACTCAATATATAGATAATATAATAAGAGGTAAATTAGAAGCTAGTATGATCTTCTTCTTTTTTTGTCAAAGCTAATATGATCTTTAAAACACAAGAATCCATCAAAATGGATGATGTTATGGAATAAGCTAGTAGCAGTATTACCAATCCACCCAATCATGGTAGAATAAGTTTTAACCAATCAGCACTAAGGGATACAATATATAATTTATGAGGAAGATGTACTATAACTTATAGAAATTATAGTGGAAATAATAGGGATTATAAAAGTTATGGTAAATGAAAACCTGAATGAGATTAGGAGATTGCCAACAACAAATCAATTTGGTTGCACATTAAATCTAGCAACATGGGATCCACAACTATGGTAGAAGCCATAGATAGATGGGAAACAGATGCAATCAGAGCTTCGCAAAACCGAACTTATAGTGATGATATGTGAGAATTTTTGGAAACAATATTAGGAGAAACAGTAGGAAATTGGTATAATACTTCTAAGCGTTAAGAAATAACCGTTATAATTTTAACACCTCTATACAAGATGTAACCTTAGTAGATTTTGACCAACTTCAATTTTCAAGTTGGAAATATCTTAGAGAATTTAGTAGTGATTATGCATCAATTGCTAGTAAAATTGGTAAGTCATTTGATAAAAAATTTAGGAGATAAACATTTTAGAAAGTTACTAGGAACTTGAGGAAGAGAAATTGAAAATCATTGGAAACTTAAGAACTTTAAAATAGGTTTAAGAATAGGACCAAGAATAATATTTACTTATAGTATAATTAAAGAAAAGTGTGTACAAGATAGTATTTAGAAGACGCTAAAAAATTAGTCTTATAATTTCTATAAAAAGGTTATTTATACTCCACAACAATATAAAGACAAGAAATACAGAAAGAAAAAGTACAAGAATATTTTAAGTCTTATAAATATAGTAATAAGATAAAAAAAATTAGCAAAAAAGTCAAACATATAAGAAAGAAAAAAAAAGGATAAGCCTAGCAAGAAGAAATATACTTGTTTTAAGGTGGACAATTGATACACCCTTAAAATATTGTAGTATTTTTTATAAAAGTGCAAAATTAAGGTATACGAATGATAATTTTCCTAATCCAATAAATAACAAATTTAAATTTAATTTAGGATTAAATTTTATATGTAGTAATAAAGGCAATATGTTAATCAATAGTAATTATGTTACATTTTTCAAAAGAACATGTCACCCCAATTGATTTTGTCTTTTTCATCGTCTACAAAGTCAAGATATGTAATTAGAGTTGCATGCAGAGCGTGATGGAACCAGTAGTAGTTATTTCAAGTTTCCACAAGATTTAGAAAAACAAAATCCAATTAATAGAGAAGATATAGATAGCTTCTTAGAGGATTTAGAAGGACCATAAATTAATAAAGAAGTAAATTTTTGTGATTTAGATTTAGAAGATTTTGTAGTCTAAATTTTGTATTAAAAAATATAGATAAACAAACTAATAGACCTAAATTTAAAAATCTAAAGAGCAGAACTTAAAAGAAATAATTAGATTAGAAGAAACTACACAAGTCCTAGGAGAAAACCCAATTAAATATTGGGATAAGAACAAATTAAAGCCCATTTAGATGTAAAAGATGTAGATTTTATTATTAAAATAGTTAAAGGAGACTATAATCCATAAGACATGGAAGAATTTAGCGTTCAAATAGCATAATTGTTAAAGTTAAGAGTAATTAGGCATGGTAATAGTAGGCATAGAAGTACAACATTTATGATTAGAAATCATGTAGAAATTTAAAGTGGAAAAGCACGAGTGGTCATAAACTATAAATGTTGAAATGGGAAAAAATTATAAAGATTAGTATAAAATTCTTGATAAAGATTAGTTAATAAATTGCATCCAAAAAAATTGCATCTAAAATGCCAATGTGTTTAGCAAGTTTTATTGTAAGTCTGGCTTTTGGCAAATTAAAATGGATGATGATTTTATTCCATGGATTGCCTTCAACTGCTCTGAAGGATATTTAGAATGGATTGTTATGTTATTTGGACTAAAAAATGTCATTTCTATCTTTCAACATAAGATGGATCAAATATTTAGAAAATATAGTAAATTTATTTTATTGTATGTAGATGACACATTAGTTTTTAGTCAAAATTTAAAAGATTATTATAATCACCTACTTACAGTTTTTAATGAGTTATTCAGTAATGGACCTATAATTAGTAAGAAAAAATAGAACTACGTAATGAATACATAGAATTTCTAGAAATAAAAATCAAAAAAGGAAAGATAAAATTATAGGAACATATAATAAAACAGATATTAGATTTTTCAAACAAAATAGAAGATACTAAAAAGTGACAAGCCTTTCTAGAAATATTAAATTATGCTAGAATGTATATAAAAGATCTTAGTAAGATTGTATGACATTTGTACATAAGAATAAACTAGGAGATTAAAAGTTCTTTAATTCATCTGATATAGAAGTAGTTAGAAAAATAAAAATTATAAAACTAATGAAAAGAATTACCAGAATTAGCTTTACTATTAGAAAGTGAGAATAAGGTTATAGAAACATACGCTAGTGATAACATATGGGGAGCAATATTACTTTATACACAAAGTAAATACGATAGTAAGAATACTAAAAACAATTATAAAAATTCATTAGGTCTCTACAAAGAAACTAAAAATAGTTTAACCAACTTAGACTATAAAATTTTAGGAGTTATTAATGTTATAAATAGATTTAGATTGTTTCTCAATCAACCTTTTACAGTAAAGACAAATTGTGAAGCAATAATTACATTTAATAATAAAAGTAATGAAAAAAAGTTAAGTAGTAAAAGATGGTTTGTTAATGCTATAGCAGGAAATGGTTATAAAGTAAAATTTGAACACATAAAAAAAGTAGATAATAGATTAACTGATTAATTAAGAGAGAAATTTATTCTAATATACTTTATGATTTTGTAGATAGACAGTAGGAAAATGACCTTTGGTCAGATTAGTCTACCAACAAACCCAAAAAGGATTAATTTATCTTTTGAGCCTCTACCTGATAGTTAGATGAATGAAACATTGTCTTCTAGACAACATCCGGAATGCAAAGGATGATAGTAGAAAGATTTTAGCCATCTTAAATGCATTAACATTTTATTTTCAAAACAATCAAAGCGAACCTTTAGATTTGTTTTTTTTTTGCTTTTATGTAGTGTTTTAAAGGATTTACACCAGATATACACTTGGCCTGAAGTTTTAAGAGAAATTACAAATTTTTACAAGCTTGATTATCAAGGAATTTATGATTTCAAATCAGCCCTAAGTGCTGCAAAATAGTGAATTGACCTAAACTTTTTCGTAAGTCCTTTAACAAGAAATACAGTTAGCAATTTACTATTTTTATCGCAGCATACATCACCATGCGTTCAAAATGCACAAGTTAGTGGAGTTGCTTCATCTTCCACTAACACTTTATCTTTTTGCAATTATTGTGAAGTAAGGATAAATTTTTTAAAAAAATTAAATGACAGATGCTGAGATTTGTATGGAGAAAGAGATTCTCTAAATGATAAGCTCAAGATTTTATCAACTCTACTAACAGATAAAGATAGAAAACTTGAACCCCACTAGTTAAAACAGATGTTGAATGCAAAACATTGAACCCATGTGAGCTAAAAATAAGAGAAAATATAATTTTTTTTTTTTACACTTAGTGAACTTTCAAAGCTTCCCTACCATGGTCGACTATCATTAAAGAACATTTTGCCAAAATGCAAAATGATAAGTTGGAGTTCATTCAAAGATTTCTCCAAGACTATGCCAAACACAATTGTGAACCCTAGAGTTTGCACACAAACTTCTAGATTTCTTATCAAATGGGAGACTCGCCTATAGTATTACAAGAGTCAGCATTGATCTGCGATTATATAAACCAATATAAGTAAAATTTAGAGATAAATTGCTAATATTAACTCCACAGTTATTATTAGATTTTGGTTTTCCCAATCAAGTTATTGTTTGAGACCGAGATTAAACAAATTCATTTGAATGAAAGTTAGCATCAACCATGCTTCTTTTAATGGCATTAGGAAAATAGTTCGTGGTCGCTTATATCCAATCAAATGCACCAAAATAGAGACTCAAGGAAATTTATATTATGAGTTTTAAGATCAACATTCTATTTTTTTTCAAGCTATCTAACACCATTAGAGAATTTGATAACTTAGAAGTTCAATCATACCTTGGATCCGCACCACTAACACCTTAACCAAGCAGATTAGACATTGAGAAAATAGAATAATAGCAAGGTCACTACAAGAAATTTGACTTTTTAAGATGATACTTTTTATAACAATTTTAAATTTGGTCACTAAATGGTACTTATTATGAAAAACTTTTGAAATTGTTACTAATAGTCTCATCTTGATTTGTGTTATATTTTATAACCAATAGGTTTTACTTTGAGACTCGTTAATTGGTCACTAATTCGACCTTTTTATAACAAATATTATTTTAGTCGCAAAAAGGCATAAATTTTCAATCTGAGAGTGAAATTTTTGCGACAATATTTCATCATTAATGACAAAAATAATGGTCGCAAGATATAATTATAGGTGACAAAACTATTATGTAACTAAAAGAGGGGTTTGAAGTTGGTCAAACAATTTGTGACACAAAATATTAGTCTCTAAAGCTATTCGGGTTTTGATTGATTTTAATTCCATTTTTTTTTGTCGTAGATAATTTCCTATGGTTACAACACTAAAAAATAGTAGTTGAAAATTTTGTCGTGAATAATTTTATATTTTATGACCATTTTTTTTGTTTCTGATACACTTTATTTTTTGTTTCTGATACACTTTATTTAGTATATGATTCAATTTTTTTGTGACGGATTTTATAGTTGCCACAAAAACATATTTGTATAGCATAAAAAAATCTCTCCAAAATTAACTATTTTGGAACAATATATCATCTTTTATGACAAATTATATACGGGCTAAATATATTGATTTTTACAAATTTACTTTGTATCTAAAAAAGAGGGGTAAATTTGGTCAAACCATCCATGACATAAAATATTAGTCTCCAAAGCTATTATGATTTTCCCTAATTTTAAAATCCCATTTTTGTTGTCACAGATAGTTACATAATGTGATCAAAATATTTTGTTTCAATAAGATTTTACTTAGTTCCTGATTGAAATTTTAGTGACAATATTACATTAGTCGCAAAAAGACCTTTTTTTTTACTATTTAGGGATAATATATCATCTCTTATGAAAAAATACAAGGTGGGGAAATATAATTATTGGCTGTGAAAATGTTTTGTAACTAAGAAAATAGTATAAATTTGGCCAAACCATTTGAGGCACAAAGCATTATTCTTTGAAGTTCTTTCACTAATTTAGAGACATCATTTTACTTTGATTATAAAAATTAGGGGTAAATTAAAATTTTCATACTTTTAGAGGGTAAATTATTCCATCTAAGGGATAAATGGAACTTTACCCTTTCCTTTATTATGTATTGATTTATTTTTCTTCTTTTGTAAGATTTATTCATTTTAATATAACTCAAACTAATATAATTTATCTTTAAATTAAGGATGTTATAGTCTTTTAAACATTTTTAATATGTCGAATTATTGCCTTAATACTATAAATTCATGTATGTTAGTGGAAAATATAAAATAACCACTGAGATTTTTTGGTCAAATTATATAATAATCAGACTGTTAATTAAGTTACTGGAGGTAGTGATCGAACTAATACTAATACGAAACGAGATACCGTCGCAACCACAATACTAATCAAGCGGATAATTTTAATAAATTTTAATAGCAGACCCCTAATATTTAAACACTACAACAAATATCACTTCTTTTGGTAGCATTTTTTTTTCACAATAGTATTAAATGTCAACTATGATAACATATCCTTAGAGAAGATGCTACGATTAATTATCCCAATTATGACATTTTATTTTTGTTATAGTTTTTTTAATATAATTATTTTTGTTATAGTTATTATTCAATTAGTAGAGTATGTTAAATGCTACGTATCCCACTAATACATGCCACATATCACCAAAAAAAAGAAACATTAATTTGGTGACAGTATACAAATGTTATCCCAAAAAAAATTAGAAAATTGAATTTTTTTTAATAAACCACCTAAAAAGAAATCTTGCGGAGGCTACTATGGAGTGCTTGCTTTCAATCAAGGCAGCCTTAGGCTACAGGTTCATTGGTCAATTAACTATTGTTAAATATGATACTGGACTATTTTGTTCGAAACTTTGACCTTGCATTTCATTGGCAGATGCATTCAGAGGAATCTACAGAGATAGGCCCGAAGATGCAAAATTCACCTTTCCAAATATTCATGTTTATGGATTCTCTAAAGCCCGAGATCCGGAGTTTGATTTCCATATGTTTGTGAATTAATGGAATGTTGGGTTTATATGTATTTTTTTTTTAATTTTTTGTTTCACTGCAGTGCATAAGATTCACTCTTGCTGAGGTTGCAGTTAATGTAGAAATGCGAAGGGCACGCCTTGTCGTTCCAGGAAAATGGATGTTATGTGCATCATTGTCCTCCCTGAGGGCGTAGCATTTGCAAGAAGATCACCCAATATGTAAATAGTTCAAGTTAAAGCCAAGACGATTAGCTTCAGGCTTGTATCATAATATTCAATGCATTTAGTTATAGTATTATAAATTTATTTTACGTCATTGTTTTATTTATTTACTTTCCACTTACTTCCCTTGTTCGGAAGAACTACAAATAACTCTATGAGAATCCATAGGGAAGGTGAAGAAACGTTTTGCTATATGGTTGGCCTGTTTCTTTGTTTATTTCCTAGTATACTGCTCCCTATTGATAATTTTTTAGATAGGTCACACTCTTATTTTGCTTTTATTCTGCATCAATCCCTGGTCAATTAACTTTTTTTTTCTGGTATTCACCTGATTTTTTAAGAGTTAAAGTTAAATGCTTTTTCCCTTGAATTCTTTTTTTTTTTTATAATTTACTCTTTGTGTGTTTGATGGGGATACATATCAAAGAAGCAACGTGCATGCCCTATATTGGATGAATAATGGAGGTGAAGTTTCAAAGTACAAAGCTTTGCATGTTTTAATCGTCATTTACGCTGCTGACTGCCAATTGTTTGATAAAATACCGCAACGAATGCACTTACTTGATTTTCTTATAAATTTATTTATTTTTGACTAGAAGAAGATGATACATATAACATCTTTTTTCCCTTTTTTTCATTTTTCTTATGCTTTTATATATGGTTCAAGTGTTATATTTTTTTATTTTTCTTTTATCTATATGGTATTGCTTGAAAAATTGGTGTACTATATATTCTGTAGAAACAAGCTTTTATTTTAATTTATTCTTTATATCCACTAAACTAAATTCAAATAAAAAAAAAACAAGCAGAATCATAGTAAAGTGTCTTCTGTATATTGTGGTGGATTAAAGTCTTATGCACAATATCTGAATGAAATGGTACTTGAAATGATGGAGACTTTGTTTTAACTTTTTCTGTTATGTGCTTGTATCATGTTTATAAATATTAAAATATTTTTCTTCTTTTATATTGGGAAGACTGAGACACTCGAAGAGTCTAATGGATTGATTGCTTTGCTTTAAAAGATGTTCTAGAGTGAGGCCAAATGGTGCAATAGTATGAAAACAAAAGCTTAATATGTAAGTTATTCCAATTTATTTACATTTACTTGTAGAAATTGAATTTACATATTTATTTTGAATGCAAAGTATATTTGGGATTGAGGACTTGTTTGCTTGAAAAATTAGTTAATGTTCTATTCTACCTTTGTGGTATTTTTTCACTCATATTTTTATAAGTGCTATTGGTCTTATTATTTGCTATTTGTTTAATCTTAGTCGATGAGACTTATTATTCAATAAGGACACGATTCTCTTTCTTCTTTAGATGTGGTTAGTATTATTTTTAAAAGTATATTAATTATTAACTTCTAATTATGTAGGACTAAATGATAGAAATGAAGAAAAACTTCAATATCGATGAAAATGTTAAGCCATTAACTGATAATCAAATTTATGAAATCATTTTGGGAAAGAAATCCAATTTTGTGAAGAAAATGACAAGTCCTTCAAAGTTAGCATCCATCATAACATTGTCCCAACAAAATCAGGAGATGGCGAAGACGATTAAGGAGCAAGCAAAAAAGATTGAGAAACAAGATAATAGACTGCAGGTAATTGAAGATCATGAAAGAGCAACCATCGTTTTCACTTACACATTATTTTGATCCTGCATTATTTCAATGTCATGCTTTGTATTTGAATATTTTGGATTATAAATAAATATTTTAAAGTTTTTTTTTTATGTTAGTCTCATTGTTGTTGGTTTGTTTATTAATGACTACACTTGTATTTAATAGTCACGCCAATTTTTCTATTACGATGTAACTAGTTGTAACATAATAAAATATATTGTCCTTAAAAATAATGTGAGACTATATTGGTTTTCATTTGAAACAAAAGTGATTTTCATGGGGTAACATTTTTTGAATCAAAATGTTTTGGTCACTAGATATCAATCTATGTGACTACAATATGTCGTCGTGGATGCTTCCTTTTAACGACAATTGGAAGTAGTCATTTTAACTTTTTAAATACAATATAAATAGTCATTAAATAATAAATTATATTATGATTAAAAATAATTAATTTGAGACTATATTACATATATTTTATAATGAAAGAATTTGTTGCAACATATTAATTTTTCTAACTAAATGTTATAGTTGCAAATGCTTACATTTTATGACAATAGATAATGGTCACTTCAAATTTTTTGATACAATATAATTAGTCATGAAATAGTCAAATGAATTGTCCTTAAAATAAATTTAAGACTAAATTAATTACCAATTGTATTTGCAAAAATTGTAACGAATGACAATTGTTGTGCAAATTTTATTGAACTCGCAAGCGCACGAATCTATTGTAGAATAGACTAATGGCAACGAGCGTTGATCACATGAGAAGGTGGATTTTAATTGTGTGTATAATTAATTTTGTAAATGGGTGATTGGATTTCTGGTGAAATTGATTTGAAATATTCTAAAACTTAAATTAAAATGACAAGAATAAATTGAAGATAAATCTATTGAAATGAAGCACTTGGATATCTGGATCCGTATCAACATGCACCATGGGCTAAATATTCATTATTAATGCCAATTAAATCATGAGGGGGGAATCCACACCTCACGAACCACACTCTAATCAATATGGTGCTAAGGGCTTATCATGTCAAATAATAATAATCTTGTACTAGGTAGCCGATGAAACCATAGCGGTATCTAGACAAGATTATTATTATTTGTCGACGAAAAGTCAAAACATCCACAAAAACTAGAGGAGAAGAGAAATTAAATTTACCAAATAAAGCCCATGACACATGTTGAGACTTCACTTTCAACTCAAGCTTGAAAGAAAATTAGCTACTCATAATTGAATTAGGAGCAAAATGAAAATTTATTAAAATACGTAGAAAATACAAGATATAGAGGGAATTACAGAAAATGGAGTCCAAAAATGGATTCAGAGCTATCAAATTAGGGGGGAGGCCCCCTTTTTATAGGTACATTGAGTAAATCATGGTTATCAGATTAAAAACAGTTTGGACACTCAGGATTGAGCCACGTCATTAGTCAACAATACGCGGTTTGAACAGTAACACGATTTGACCCGACTTGAACAATGACGCGGTTTGGTTGAAAATAATCATGTGTGATGCATGTATCGTACACGAGATTTTTGGTCCACTGATATGCTGCCACATTACCAATCAACAGTGCATAAGAATTTTAGTCCAATAGGATCGTGGTACCTCATCAGTCAATGCCACATCATCGGTCAATGTCACGTCATCGATCCGTCTATGTGAACAGTGTCGTGAACAGTACCGTACATGTAAATAGTACCATACATGATGCCCCCTAAAATACATAAAATAGTTAATTAAAATAAAACACACATAATTAAATTATAAAAAGCTTAAATATATAAAAGTAATGGTTGTTAGTAAGATTTGAAATATAAAATGACGATTTTCGCCTTTATAAATATACATTTTGTAACACTCAACATACTCTCCAACCAGCTTATTGATAGTCCCTATCAAATAAAGTGAAAACAAAGTTCAAATCCAAAATGATTTTTTTTTTTAACAATCATGTTTATTTAATCAGACAAATGATAGTAATTAAATAAAAGTATAAGCATTATCTTCAGTCTAAAGAAATATCACACCCACATCAACCATCCACATGAATCAGCCCAGTAAACTTTGTCATAACCACTTTCAAGAATGACATGATAAACCCCAAAATCTCACTAAAAATAGTGACACTCTCACAAAGAAATTGAACCCAATAAAAATAGTCACTCCAATGAATGGTAATTGAGAGAGAAAATAATAAAGAAATGATATCACATGCTCTCACCAAGATGAAAGAAATATGCCCTCAGCTTAGAAATAATACGATCTCATGTCAAATAAAAATGCTAGTCAACCCAATTTATTTATTATATTTTTTTTATGCACCACTACATGGCTAACAAAGAAGAGAAATAAAAAAAATAAAATGTATATTTGAGAAAAATGCAGAGATTTTTTTTTTGGGAAGTTGTAAGGTGGATTTCACCTATTATTGTTATTTTTTTCTTTTTTTTTAAACAACAATTTTTGTTTTTTTTTGTTTTTGTTTGGCACAACGTCACTGAACAAAATAATTATTTACATTTTTCTATAACATAAATAGGTGCTGGAACTATAAGACATCGGGTAATACTCCAAATCGGAGTAGGTCAAGATGATAAGTTGACAAAGAAAATATATTTTTTTTTAAGGTTCAAAAGGGTTAACTATGGATATTTCACAAAAGGGATGGCTAAAAAGGATCAAACGAATCAAAAATGGCATTTCCATCATTTTTTAGAGTTCTAAATAACATTTCATATCTACTAGTTAGATAGGCCTACAGATGTAGCAACACACTTTTTTTTTTAATTTTACAACAATTTTTTTAAGGGTTAACTCAAAAGAAATCTAGAGATCGTGTATAAAATAATAAACTGCTAAGTTGTATGAAGAATGACAAAAGGGTTACTCTCTAAGAAAAATGATAGACTCAAAAACTCACTTGGTACTTATTATGACATGTTCATTCCTTCAAGCAACTCATATTTGTCTCTGACATCAACATGTAGAGTAGCACACATGGCGTAATAACATTTAAAACTAAAGATAATACAAATACTAAAATTTAAAATTCATCATATCATCCAATGTTAAAACAAATCACACAATTTTTTTTTGTTTTTTTTAAACAACATTCTACCCCCCAACCTATTCTAAGCATGAAAGCAAAATATGCATGCAGAAATGTGAAAATGATGTAGAAAAACTAATTAGAAAAGTTACACTTAAAATGATAGAAAAAGAAAATGATTTTTTTTAAACTTAGAAGATACGTTTCTAGAGGCACTACACTCCATATTCAGTCATCTTCAACACTAAAAGTTAGCAACAGTTAGTTTCTACAACAAAAAATCAGTAAAAACTTAACCACGATTCCACAATTGTCAACTATTCCATCCCCCCAAGCAGAACGAAATATTCTCCTCAATATTTTAAAGGAAAGAAGTAGAGTTTAGAAAACATCATCTGGGTGGTGCAACACAGAAGAAAATATTTACAGATGGAGAGTTAAATCTAATTTATACTTCTTAGTATAGATCAATGGTGATGAGTATCGATCCCACGAGGAGATGAATTTTAATTGTGTGTAGAATTAATTTTGTAAATGAGTGATTGGATTTGTGGTAGAAATGATTTGGAATATGCTAAAACTTAAATTAAAATGGCGAGAATAAATTGAAGAGAAATCTATTGAAATGACGTACTTTGGTATCTGGATCCGTATCAACATGCACAATGGGCTTATTAATCCCAATTAAATCATGAGGGGGGAATCCACACCTCATGAACCACATTCTAATCAATATGGTGTTAAAGGCTTATCGTGCCAAATAATAATAACCTTATACTAGAGAGCCGGTGTAACTAAGGCGGTATCTAGATAAGATTATTATTATTTGTCGACGAAAAGTCAAATCATCCACAAAAATTAGAGGGGAAAAGAAAATAAATTTACCAAATAAAGCTCATGACACATCTTGAGACTTCACCTTCAACCCAAGTTTGAAAGAAAATTAGCTACTCACAATTGAACTAGAGGCAAAATGAAAATTTATTAAAATACGTAGAAAATACAAGATGGAGAAAGAATTACAGAAAATGGATCCCAAAAATAGATTCAGAGCTATCAAATTAGGGGGGGAGGCCCCATTTTTATAGATACATTGAGTAAATCGTGGCCATCGGATTAAAAATAGTTTGGACGCTCAGGATTGCACCACGTCATCAGTCAACAGTACGCGGTTTGACCACGCTGGTGAGGAGTAATATAGACAGTATCGTACACGTGAATAGTACCGTATATGTAAACAATGTCCATTTTTCCTTTTATGCTCCTCATAAGGTTTTCGACCGTCCTGAGTTCAAAAGTGATGTCCGTTTTGCCGTCTAATCTCTCGTTTATTGTGAAATGACCATGATGCCCCTAAAATACATAAAATATTTAATTAAAATAAAACACATAATTAAATTATAAGAAGCTTAAATACATAAAAGTAAGGGTTGTTAGTAAGAAGTGAAATGTAAAATGACGATTTTCTCCTTTATAAATATACATTTTCTAACACTCAACATAATATTCTTGAAATTTTGAAGTGAATCCTCCCATGGTTTGGGTTGAGAGTGGTTCTGGTTCTGATTGTATGGTCTAAATGGTGGCTGAGAGGCTTGAGGAATTGGTTGCATTGGTAGAGCTGGAGCTGCTGGTCCATTCTGTTGGAATTCTTGAGACCATGAAAAATTAGGGTGGTCTCTCCATCCAAGGTTATATGTGTTAGAGTATGGGTTGTAATTTGATAGTTTTCTCATTATACCTATGGCATTGGCTTAATCTGAGTATGAGTCATTGTCATGTGGCTCTGTTGATTTAGCAGTCGATAACGATACTATTTGTCGAGAGAGATCTTCAACCATCTCATTGACTTCTTTGATTCCCGAAGTTGACTCGCCAATGTTAACCTCATTTACTCCTTTAATTCTTCTAGTATTTATGAGTGATCGACTCCGTTGTTGGGAATTATCCACTTGTCGCTGGAAAATTCCCAAATCTCTGATGCACTTTTTGACATTAGCTCTCCTCCACTTGTTGCCATTAGCCATTCTTGCACATTCGGCAATAATCCCTCCAAAAAGTATTGGCATTAGTGTCATTTCTCGTACCTATGATGTGGACACTTCAACAATAGCCCATTGAATCGCTCCATGTTTCGAAAAACTATTCGTTCTCTCTTTAGGTAAACTTTGACATTTTCCTGCGAATAGTATTGGTTTCATGCACTTGGAAATATTTATTCAAAAATTTCGTTACCATTTGTTCCCATGATGTAATGCTATTAGCAGACAATGTATTAAGCCATGAACGAACTCTATCCTTTAGAGAAAATGAGAATAATCTGAGTTTAACATCATCGTCTGAAAAATTCTCATACTTAAAAGTTTGACAAATAGCATGAAAATCATTCAAATGATTATATGGATCCTCATTTTCTAGACCATAGAATGTTGGGAGACAATTTATCACACTAGGTTTTAGTTCAAAACTCTTAGCAACTACATTTGGGTATCTTATGCATGATATGGTCAAATTAGCTAAGGGACTGAAATGATCCTTAAATGGCATCTCTGATGGTGCTTGTTGTTGTTGGAAATTCATTTCAAATTTATTTTTAACGTGCTTGTGTGTGCGCAATGTTTTCTCAAGTTCAAGGTCTATAGGTTCAAGATTAGGTAATAATGACCTACGACCATGTATGCAAGGAACACAAAAATAAATGGGAACAAAACGAATAAAAATAAAGAAAAATGAGAAATTACGATACTAACCTTATTGTGCGATTACAACCTTATTATAAAAATACACAAAAAATACGTGAAATAAATTAACTAAAAAGAATTAGTAAGATAAATAAAAATTACAAAGAAAAAAAAATAACTTGAAAATTAAATTAAAGAATTTTAAAGAAGAGAAAAAGAAAAGAAATACAAACCTCTAAATGCAGATTCATTTTTTTTAATAAAAAAATACAAGAAAATAAATAAAAAAAATTATTCAAAAAAATTAATTTTACGAATTAAAATAACTTACCTCCCCGCCAACGGCGCCAAAAATTTGTTGTGCAAATTTTATTGAACTCGCAAGTGCACGAATCTATTGTAGAATAAACTAATGGTGACGAGTGTTAATCCCACGAGGAGGTGGGTTTTAATTGTGTGTAGAATTAATTTTGTAAATGGGTGGTTGGATTTCTTGTGAAATTGATTTGGATTATTATAAAACTTAAATTAAAATGGCGAGAATAAATTGAAGATAAATCTATTGAAATGAAGCACTTGGGTATCTGGATCCGTATCAACATGCACCATGCGCTAAATATTCCTTATTAATGCCAATTAAATTATGAGGGGGGAATCCACACCTCATGAACCACACTCTAATCAATATGGTGCTAAGGGTTTATCGTGCCAAATAATAATAACCTTGTACTAGGGAGCCGGTGAAACTAGAGCGGTATCTAGACAAGATTATTATTATTTGTCGACGAGAAGTCAAAACATCCACAAAAACTAGAGGGGAAGAGAAATTAAATTTACCAAATAAAGCCCATGACACATGTTGAGACTTCACCTTTAACCCAAGCTTGAAATAAAATTAGTTACTCATACTTGAACTAGGGGCAAAATGAGAATTTATTAAAATATGTAGAAAATACAAGATAGAGAAGGAATTACAGAAAATGAGTCTAAAAATGGATTCAGAGCTATCAAATTAGGGGAGAGGCCCCATTTTTTATAGATATATTGAGTAAATCATGGCTATCGGATTAAAAACAGTTTGGACGCTCAAGATTGCGCCACGTCATCAGTCAACAGTATGCGGTTTGACCACGCGGTTTGAATAGTAACACGTTTTGAACAGTGACGCGGTTTGGTTGAAAATAATCCCTTGTGATGCATGTACCGTACACGAGATTTTTAGTCCACTAATATACTGCCACGTCATTAATCAACAGTGCATAAGAATTTTAGTCCAACAGGATCGTGACACCTCATCAGTTAATGCCACATCATCGATCAATGCCACGTCATCGATCTATCTGTGTGAACATTGTCGTGAACAGTAACGTAGACAGTACCGTGCATGTGAATAATATCATACATGTGAACAGTACCATTTTTCCTTTTATACTCCTCCTAAGGTTTTCGACCGTCCTGAGTTAAAAAATGATGTCCGTTTTGTCGTCTAATCTCTCGTTTATTGTGAAATGACTATGATGCCCTCCTAAAATACATAAAATACTTAATTAAAATAAAGCACACATAATTAAATTATAAGAAGCTTAAATACATAAAAGTAATGATTGTTAGTAAGACTTGAAATGTAAAATGACGATTTTCTCCTTTTATAAATATACATTTTCTAACACTCAACAACAACTATTTGGAACAATTATGTAACAGTCGCGATATGTAAATTTTAATGACAGAAAAATAGTGTTGCTAATTTTATCTTCAAACTTCTAAAATGACTATTTTTAGTAATTGTTGCGACTATATTTACATACTCTCAAGACAAAATTATTGTCATTATAAATCACATATTATGACAAATGTGAAGTGTCATTGATTGCATTTTTATGTCTTTAATTTGACCATTTTGAATACCATTTGTGACAATTTTAACTTAATGTTAAGACAATTATTTTTGTCACAAAAACATATTTTAACATGACAAAAATAATTTTAGTCATTAAAACCTTTTAAGACGGTCTTTCCACGACTATTGTGTGACAATTTATTTTTTGTCATAAAAAATATAAGGTGACTAATTTATTATCTTTGATGACTAATTTTTTATAATAAAATATTATTTTTCTTGTAGTGGTAATTTGAGATTAGAGAAGTCACTGATCATCTTAAGTTGATTGCTAAAGACTTTAATAAAAAAAAATTCTCGTTAGAATATACTCGAAGTCCCTTTTTTGTCCAAAACCACAACTAATCGGCTTGTAGATTTCTACTATGAACAGTATGAAGAAGATATCATGGCCTGCAAATCTCTCATTGAAGAGAAATCAGGTGAAGAAGGAAATGATAGTGGTAGAGAATTCTACGACAATCTAGATGATGTTGGGGCCTACAACCTTGATAGCATGCTAGAACCACGACTAAGCAGTGGTTTACTCGCTAATTAATTACCCTTTACTCACTAATTTTTTTAAAGCACAACTTTAAAAAGAGGAAGAGTTGCGGTGATTATTCTACCGATACTCTCTTTAGTCACGTGAAGATTAAAGAAGTGTTTTAATCCACACACGTGGAAAGCCGAAGATAAGAAAGCAATAAAAGATAAGAATAAGCAACTAAGAAGAGCTCTATAAATAAGAAGACTCTTCTTTTGTCTTACACAAGAAGATTCATAAGATCGACTAGATCAGGAAAGATAAATATAAAGAATTATCTAAATGCAAACTTCAGTCTGCTAAAGCTTTTAAGCTTTGTTCAGTTTCCCTTTCATTATAAATCAACTATCCTTTTACTTGCTCGTAACAAATATTTTTATCTAAAATAAAATCAAACTCTAGAGTAAAAACTTAGGTTTCTAGAAAAACCCAAAGTCTTGAAGAATGCATCTAAGTGCCCAATTTTACTCCTAAGTATCGTTTAACCAAAAGATTGGCATTTTACGAAAGAATAGAGGCTTTGTATTGGGATTTCTATGCCCTTACGAAGGTTTTTTTTTTTTTAATTTGAGTTTTAATCAAAAAGTTTGATTTTTTACTCTAAACATTTGGAAAACAATTTTTAGAAATCCAAAAAAAAGGATACTGATTTTAGTTAGTATTTGTGATAAAACACTTTATTACCTAATCCATTTGACAGAAGTTTGTAAAAGAATCTCAAAGTATCAAAAGGAGAAGAACAATTGTTTATTACATTTTTTAATCAGAAATTTAACTTGCACACCATTAGATAGTTACACTTGTTTTACTTTACAACATTGTTCTATTAAAGCATTTAGTGATTATATTTAGAAGGTAAATAATTTAGGAAGACTAGCGGTAATTGGGAATATAGATTATAATATTAAACTTAGAGTTATTGCTAACATGAGAATAGAAGTAGCATTTAATCAATGATGTAATATAGGAAATAGTATAGAAAACGCCAATCCAAAATAATTAATACAAAAGAAGTTATTAGTAGAAGTATTACAATAGTCTATCTCTAGCATTATTTACATTCAATTGTTCGCAACTTAGTAGATAAGAGTTGGTAAAAAGATTAAATTATCTTAAAAATAAATATAGAGTAATGCATAAAGAAATCCCAATTACTGGAATCCAAATTCAAATAATTATGGGATTAGTAGGAGAAGCTTAGAAGCGAACGTCCTTAAGGGCAGCACAATTTTTACAACTTTTAAGAAGTTTTAGCAAATCTAGCAGATAGGCCCTTTTTGTACTTAGCTTTAGTACTAAGTTTTGTGTGAATATTACTACTTTTTTTTAAGTATATGTTGCGACATATGTGGGCATTTGACATGCTCACGTGTACAAATGTTTTTGAACATTCATGGAGGTGATGTGTTTTTTGGTCCTGAGCTTTTCCCTACAAGATAAGTTTGTGAATGAGGTTCACTAGCCCTCTAAAGACTTGTTTGGTATTTAAATCAGGGAGCTTTGTAATGTTTATAAGTCCCAATTATTGTGAAATAATAATAATAATAATAATAATAATAATAATTTATATTAGATTATTTAAGTAATTTCAATTACAAAAAATGTTTTTTCTATAAATTTTGAGGGATGCCAGAAGATAGTTGTTGGCTAAATTAAGGTGGCGTTTGTTTTTTAACTTAATGACAAAGTGACTTAACTTAATTAATTAAGTTAATTAGAGGTGTTTGTTTTTATAATTTAATGAGATTTTTAGATAATTTTGACTTAATAAAATAAGCTAATTTTTTTGGATTTTTACTTAATGGAGAAATATGAATTAAGTCAATTACTTACTAATGTCAAAAATATCCCTATTTTATAATTTATTTTTCATGTATATCCCAAAACTCACTCATAGATATTTACCCCACATAAAAATATCCATATTTTTTCTTTCTTATACTATATACGATAAAATTTAAAATTTATTATATTTTATCTATTAAAATTTCAAAATAATTATGTATTCACTTGAATATAGTTTTACTTATAAATGTTAAAATATTATGGTATTTAATATATTATTTATTTGACATTCAAATTTAATAAGGATACAAATGTAAAAGTACATATTTTCAGTTTTTTAAGTTGAAAAAACAAACAACTTAATACTTATTTTCTGAGATTCAGACGAAAAAACAAACGTAATATTCAGATTCAGGCATTCAGACCTATTTAGAATTCAAACTAATTCATGTCTATTCAGATTTCAAACAAAAAAACAAACGTCACCTAAGTGGAGTTTATCAGAAGCGGCCCAAGCATTAGATGTCGTTTTGGGTTTAACGGCCCAATTTATAGCCCATTAAATTATTAACAATCTTCTTCATCATCATCCAGCAGAATCGCAATTTCAGAAGATGGACGAAGCGTCGCAAAACACCTGCAATTCCGGCGAAGGAACCACTGTTCCAGTTCGAGTAAGCACGAATCCTTCTTCCAGTAACGAGACCCCTGAAAATCTTCAAGAATCCGAGTCTGATAGTAAAAGCAGTGACGCCTTGGCCATAGCTTTATCGTCAATGTTGACAGCCGTTATCAAGGATTTCGATTCAAAAGCTCAAGACACTCTTCAATCCCAGGACCAGCTCGCTTCCGCCATCGATCGTCTTACAGGAGGTCGTTTTTTTAACCTTCGCTCTCTTACTATCATTTTAAGCATGAATTATTATTATTATTATGAACAATGATAGTAGCAGCACCCTGTGGTTTGGTGAAATTGTCATGGAGACTTATTGATTTGAGAAAGTGTGACGCAGACCTCTTTCATGGCTTGTGACTTTAGTTACCAACTGTATTTTATTTGGACTTATTATTTTTTAACATGAATTATTATTATTATTATTTATAATTTCAATTTTTTTACAGATTGTACATGCAATGGTGTTTTTGGTGAAATGGTCACGGAGATCCTTCAGGAGTAGTCATGGAGACCCTTGACCATTTCATCAAAGCACGAGTGGTGCCTGTCCTTTTTACCTTACTATTATTGTTATTATTACTGCCATTACCATTACTATTATGTAATTTATTTTTTATGTTTGTTGTGTGTGTTGTTGACAGAGCTTGATCAACTACTGGAAGATGCACCATTGCCCTTTATTATGCAATATGCGGCAAAGATTTCGGGGGTTAGAAAGAGGGTTTCATCGTTGAATTCACTTTTGAAATCCATACAACAGCGTGTTGATATCATTGATCGATTGCTGTCAGTGGGTTTGCTGCATGGTAGTATTCTGCAGAGGATTCATAATTTAATTCTCTCTTACAACTTTTTATATTTGAATTCATCGAATCTTACTGTTATCAATAAATTTAATATGTGCAGCTATTGGTAATACCAACTGGAGTATTTTCATTTTTCCTGTTTAAGTAGATTATATATGTGAGGGGAAAAGAGTAAGAAAGATGGAGCACATGAAAACGCCTATATAGCTACATAAACGAGTTTCAATACTTACTCTTGTAATTTTCAGACTAGGGAAGATATATATAGACTCGAGTCATTCTTATCCAAAGATTAAGAATAATTAATCTAGTAAAATAATTAACCTTAGATTGAAAAAAATAAGTTAGGAGCTTAATGTATCAACTTAGACTTGACATTAAAATATCTTTTATCCTGGAAAATCATAAATACAGTGTTGGCCCTTTGTATATAAGTACCCTTAACAAGTACTCTGATTGCAAATGAACTCTTGATCTTCAAACTGAACCATTCCTGCTCCTGTTTTCCCATGCTTGTATCAATAGCTCATTCTACTGAGGAATTTAGAATCCTAAATTTTGCATGCCAAATTGTTATAAGCAAGGACTAATGATGCAGCTCTTTTTTATCCATAGGTTGAATAATTTTTTTGGATTAAAGAAGCTGCATTTACAGAAATTTTTTTGGATTAAATAAAAATTGTCCCTCTGTTTTATTGGGCATCACACTGGTATATCTGATCGATTTGGATACCTTCTGCAGAAAAGACAGCCACAGAAAGTTGTTAACAGTTGACGAACTCAACATTGGTTTTGTATTCAAGGTATTTTCATTTCTTTTGTTCTTCTTCTCCTTTCTTTAGTTTGTGATAGTTTTTTGCATCCTTGAATTCAAAGTTTGTTGTTTGGTAGCTATCACTGACAAATATATATAAGTTCTCTTGAAGAAACAGACTTTCAATGAGTTGACAAACAAGTAGAAGGACCAGAATTAGAGAACGAATCTTTCAAATCTTACGAGAATTGGAAAAATTCAGTCTGTCATAATCTTCCAAATGCTTTTGGAATACATAACAGCATGTGTCATAATGGAATGCTATACCATTCAGAAAGATTAAAGAAGACAGATACGGAAAAAACCATGAATGGAAATTTTTCCCATTTGAAATTGTGCTCACTGAATTTCAAATAGTTATGGACAAATTGTTTTGTTCTTTTTCCCAATTCCATGTTGTTTATAGAGATGATGTTTTAGAATTCTAGCGTTTTCTTCTTGTATTTAACTGCATTTTCAATCTCTCAGTATTTATAAACTTTGTTAAACAAAATTGACTTCAGGTATAATACCCAATATTAATTTATATCTATTAAAATCTTGATTTTTGTATCACATTAGAACATCATTGATGGATGATAGCCATACGCAGATCAATCCATTTTGCTAAAATATTATTGAAGGGAGGGCATTCTTCTTAACAAAAAAACATTAGCAAAAAAATTTATTTATTCATCTGTGTAGGACATTGTTCTTTCTTGTTAACTCTCTTTTGCTTTGAAATTCAGGTATTGGTCCAGACAGAGGAAAGTTTGCTTTGTTAGCAAAGTTACAGTTTTTTCAAATGCTTTTTTGGTGAAATGTTTGGCAGATGAGCAGAAACAGGTTAACCATCCCAAAATACTTGTTTTTCTTCCATTTGTATCCCCTGCTTCTTCTTGAGTTGGCATTTGTACAGGTAGTAGCATGAGTTAAACACGTTTCATTGCTGAAATTTTTTAGAGCCCTGTGACATTAAATCTCAATGATGAGGAACCTCATTTGTCAACCCTGTCACTCTCTTTTGTTGTTTTTGTTCTCTTCTGCAACATTAAAAGCAGCCGATTTCTCTCTTCCAACCTGAAGTACAGTCTAAATCATCTGTAACCGCTATAGGATACAATAAAAGGTGAAAATTAAAGTTTTGTCGACTTTGATAAGGGTGAGACACACAAATTGCCTTTTTCATAATATTTGGCTGATTTTTCTTTTAATTTGAACTTTCATTTCTTTCTGAAATTGAAATATGCGATGCGAAGTCAATATCATGAAATTTTATCGTGACAGCAATGCCAAATTTAACTTCCTATTGTAGGGCTAACGGCATTGACCCTTCTTTGGCCGTACCTGAATTCTTGCCGGCCACTGGCTGATTTTGTTTTCTTCGTTTTTAAATCTTTTTTAATCAGCACTATGCAATATTCGAAAGTAGATTCAAAAAAAGTTTTTTTTTTTTTGGTTGGGGGTGGAAATGAAGGAATTTGGATGTTTAATTCTTGTTTATTAAATTTGAAAATTTTTTGAATTTTTTTATTCATGTTGTTCTCGGGGATTGGGGGTGTATTGATCGAATCTCTTGTTCTTCATGCAGTAGCATACGAAGATCAAATTTTTCATGGGCTTCTAGAGTACGATACTGTCAATTATTGTAACGCGACTTTCATAAATAGAATGAAGGCAAGATGCATATTGCATGATTTGAGCAGTAGCGTAGCTGGGAACTACTTTTGATTCCGGGCTGATCTGAAATATTTTTCTAGTAAAAGATTTCGCATTCATATATTCAACTATATGTAAGTGAATTGTTAATTATTTGAATTTAAAAAAATCTCAGAATATGATGAAGAAATATTGCTAATCCAAGTTGTTTTCGATGTTTTGGTTGATTAAATGAGAAAAATCTAATTAACGAACTAAAAACTAATGATAAAATTCTTTATTTATAAGATTTGTAGATAATAATTAGGAACTATTAAGAGATATTGACCCATAAAAAATAAAATTAGAAAAAAAAGAAGATAAGGGGTTGGAAGAATACACAGATTTAAGTTAAGGGTGGGTAAAATCGGGTTTGGGTCGGGTTTGGGTCAATTCGATCGGGTTTCAGTTGGTCAGGTTGGATAAAATTACATCTAAACTCTACCCAAATTTATAACCCGATCCGATTTGAATTATATTTGGATTGGATCAGATTCGGGTTATATAGGGTTTGGATTAGATTCAGGTTATTTAGGTAAATTCAGGTCAATTCAGGTCTATGCAATTTTGAGCTAATTTTATTTGCCTTTAATATGAATCCCTTAGCACACCCCACCTAAAAACTCATCATAAACATTTAACAAATACCAATTTATTGTAGAGATTAGAGAATCTTTAATTTATCCACGGGTTAAAACATAAAGGCAAACCCGCTCCAATCTATTAATCCACATGAAAAATAATAATAATAGTAATGATAATAATAATGTTGACCAATGAAATTTCAATTCAAAGACCTTCTTGTCACCTTGCTAACTAAGACCTTTCTCTCCCACTTTCCTTGTCTTGCATAATTCATCCATTCATTTTAGTTTCACTTGTTCATCCCTACCTAAAATTGCACGTGATAGAGAGGCTTTAGCTTCATTTTCATTTGCAATGAAGAATCACCTGAAATCTCCTTTTGACATTTTTAAATTGTTTTTCTTAATTATAATAATTTTTTTTACCAAATTTCAACCAACAAAAAAAAAAACTACTATAGAATTAACTTCAAATGAATGAAAATTAAAAATTAACACAAAATTTAAATTTAATAATCTCCATCCAAAGCACAATGTTCAATTCTAAACATTAATCTTTAGAACACAAAGTCACAAAATTAAACATAATTAAATAGTTTCCATTTTCCAAAACACAACTGACAAAGTTCCAAAACACAACAAAGTTTAAATGTAAATCTAGATTAACTTCCTCTACGGCTCCACCATTCCTCACAAGCACTCAACAACTTTTAACTTCAACTTCTTCTACTCCAAGTTCAACAATTGAAGAATCTATCCCCTAGAGAAGAATTGAAAAAATAATATATAATATATGATAACTGTTGAACTACTTTCTTTAAGCCGCATTGCAAATAAAGGGACATTAAACACAAACACATATGCCCAATTCATGTGTACTTGATTAAATATAAGAAAACAAATTTAGTCAATCGTGGCTTATTTCATGGCATTCATCACTAGGTAATACCATTCCGCCAACTTCAATGTGTCTAAAATAAATAAAACAATTATAATATTACAATTTGACTTAAAACTTAAAAGTTAAAACTATAACAACTATTGTCTATTAATATAGTTTAAATTACAACCTAAACCTATAATATGAAATTGTAAATAATAATATTTATTAAGAATTACCTTTCAAATATCCATAACATCCATATCAGCGCTCATTGTTTCAATCATTGAAGCCTGTGATCTTACAAACTCTTAAAAATGTTATAAAAAAATGAAATTAGTAAGTAACTTAAGTACATGCAGATGTTATTTATAAAGTTATAATACATCTTAACTTTATAAAGAACGAGAAAAATATTACCTTCTTGTAGCTCCATATGGAATATCTGCTCCTTAATATCTTCCTGAAGGCTGTAGACAAGATTAGCAAAAAGTTTAGCTTGTAACCAATTTTCGATACATATCAATGCCTCAATCATACAAGGGGTCAAAGAACTCTAATATTCGTCAATGATGCGATACCCAGTGCTAAAGATAGATTCAGATGCCATTGTAGAAACAGAACATCGAGCACATCCCTTGTAATTTTCTCTAATATCAGATACTTTAATCCATTAACCTTCCACCAAAACAAAACATTGAGATTAAGATTGCTCGGATCCTCCGCCAAACCAACCTTAGTTGTAAAATGTGGAGAATAACTTGTACCACTATAGCTGCCGCTAGGAACAGTCTCACTATACATCGATGGTGTGGAACTGGAACACATTGCACTATATGCATCATAAAGCTCATTCAACAAATCTTTTACTGCTTTGGTCATTTCTTCAACTTTCAAACCATCATTGGAAAAAATGATCTCAAAAATATGTTTGGCAAAGTCCATTTTAGCTCGTAGATCAAGAATAAAGGCAACAATCAACATTTTATTTATCTTCCCTGAAGACTCCCAATATTTATCAAATTTTTCTTTCATATTATAAGCCATAACCACCACTCAAGGATATCTACTTGCCTCTAATGCAGTCAATGAGCTCTCAATTAAGCCAATGATATCATAACAAAGATTAGAAGTCATACTCAAAGAGGTAGAACATAACAATGTGGCATCATAAAATACCTTTAAAAACTTTACAATTCGTTCTGCACTCTCCCAATCCTCAGGTCCAGGTGGGTCCACCCTCTTAGCATTATTTTCTTTCTCAAGAAAGTATGTCTCATACGCATACACACATACACGCAAGCAGATGCACACATGCGCACACATATAGACACACATGGTCTTTACGTATTGTAGGTGACCTTATTTTTTATTTATTTTCATGTGGACAAATTATTAATGTATATGGTTTTATTGAGTAAGTTCATACATACTATTAAATCATATGATTTATAACATGTTCGCATAAAAAAAAAATGATGAGAGCACCTGCTCTGAAGAATACTTATGCACACATGAGTCATTTTTTAGTGCAGATGTCCTCATTTTTTTCATACTAACACACTATTAAATTGCATAGTTTAACAATGTGTCTGCATTAAAAAAGGAAAAGAAAAAATAGGACACCCGCACCATATATATAAGTAATGCTAGACAAGATAAAATATACTGTATTAGAGAGTATGTTTTTTCATGTCATCAAGTTTATCTCCTTATTTTAATAGTTTAAGTAATCATTTATTAGATCTATATCTATTAAATTAGAACTAGGATTCTCTCTTGAATTTTTAAAGATGATGTTCCAAGTGCATTTAGGATTTAACTTATTTATTCTTTTATTTATTAACCATCAATTACCATATGAGTTTTTACTCGATAAAAGTTTAGATCATTAAAGAATCCTGATAATTTAATTAAGGACTTGAAATAAAATTTTCTATCTAAGATTACTAGAACTACAACTCAAGCTAGTTTTCTTTGTCCTCTGCCAATGTACTGGATCTTGTTAAGTTACATGATAGTGTAACTTACATTAGCTTAAAAGTTATATCAAGCAAATTAAGTGTAGTTTAATTGTTAAGGGTTAATTTCGTGTTACCCCTTAGTGAAGTGACAATCTTCAAATTACCCCATTACTATTGAAAACACCAATCTACCCCTCAAAACTTGTTATCTCTTCATTAATTAAAATGGCATAAAGGGCAAGATGGTAATTATACAAATCTATATCGTCCATTAAGCACAGGGACACGTGACGTATATGCAGAAAACATCAAATCAATCAGTATTTTTAACTTAACCTCGTTTTACTATGTGGTGTAAATGTTAAAAAAGAAAAAAGAAAAAGAAAGAAAAAAACACAAAAAGGAAAAACATTACATGGTGCGATATAAAAAACAAAAGCTTTGCTTTCGCACCAAAATAAAGCGAAGCGTTTGTGCATACAGTCGTAATGTGCATGACTTGACTTACGCCAAAAAACAAAGCAGCACTGAACAAACTGTAAAGATGAAATTGGAAGGAGCAAGATGAGGTGAGAAAAAAAAAAGAACTTTTTAACATTTTACCATTATTTTTGTTTTCCACTCTATGTCTGTGCTTATGTCATTTATGGGTATTATAATGATAGGTTAATGACATTGCATCAAGGTGTTAATCATTGACTTTGAAACATTATTGAAAATCCTGAGTTTTTATAAATTTATGGATTTTTGTTTGTAATAAAAAGCATAGGAATTTTTTCCTTATTTCTGTACTTAGAAAATTGAAAACCACAGATGGAAACCAAGATTTCTATTATTTTTGTTGGTTTTGATGAGCATTATTAGTTACTGGTTACGACTATGAGCCGTTTAGTACAAGCGATGATTTTGGAATTTGAGTGGGTTGGTTTTTCTATTTCATTGTCCTCACTGTTGACTAATCTTAACAATTGTAATGAATGATTTGTGTAATGAAGTTGTATATGACTGACAGTGGTATATGTGTGGATTGTGTATTTTGAAGCTTGTTTGTGTATTGTGATATATAGGAAAAAAATTCAACGTGTCAGTTTTTGTTAACTTTAATGGGTGTAAAGTGGGATCTTGGCCTTATAGATCCTGATTATTTAAGTAGAGTGATAATGATCAATGATGGAATGAGACAAGCTTTTAGGAGAACCAACTGGCCCTGTGAGAGGTTTGTGCTTGAGGTTACATTACCCTGGAATAGAAAAAATGGGACAATAGAGAATGATAATGAAATATATCAGGTATAGCAGTTGTTTAACGAGAAGTACATAGAGATTGACTTTTATATGGAGGTGCTACCATTGAATGTGATATATATGGGTCAAAAGAGATTATTTGATGATGATATTCACATTATTATTGTAGAAGCACCACTACCTGTTGAACCACCGCCTAATAAGACTAGTAGTCGAAATATTAAGAGTGTCTAAAGGAAGAAAAGAAAAGGCAATAAACCTACCCCTAGCCCTGGATCCGATTATCTTAGTCCATCAACTCCTACTCCCGAACCTGTCATTCCATTACCATCTACGCCTGAGTCAATACATCAATCTGAAACATCACTTAAATATAAAGCTAAACAACATATGCACAATGACAATGTATTAACCACATAACAAGTTCTTTAAAAGATTAGGACACCAATGAAATCAAATCTACAACAAGATCAGTCGATAACAAATTTTGGCAGTGATTTTAATGAGACACACCTAAATTATGACCAAACTCCATTGCCTACTCCAACAGTTAACCTAAAAATTAACCAAACACTAGTATATGCAATTACTCATACATCTGAACCAAAAAAAGATAATGATATGACCAATGATTTCTATAATGTTTTATTGGGGGATGAAAATGATGATGATGACCTTGGGTTGGGTGCGAATAGCATAAATCTATCATTATCTCAAATTTTTTAAGACAATAATTCACAGAGGGGTTAATCCGTCTCAGAGCTTACCACAATACCAGTACCTCTTGCTACATCAACATCTTTCCAGCAAATAGCTGAACCTGTACAATTAACACCACCAAAACAAATACCACGAACTCCTGATCACAAACCTACATGGCAGCCAAAATTTCCAATTCAAGTTGACCAAACCGAACCATCTGAGACAACTATAAATGAGTCTAATACGGTAAAAGGGAGAAGTGGTAAATTGAAGCCATCTCATTTGCATGCCAACAAAGAAAAGCTACTTTTATCCAGGTAAGAGCTTCTCAAAAGACTGCACAGCGGAGGCAGAAGAAACAACATGTTCATGTTAAGCCTTCGAAAAGAAATGGGAAGAAAAGAAAATTAAATTATATAGATAGTGAGTTTGTTCAGACAAGGCCTAAGCCAAGAAAGACAAGGCGAACTAGAAATTCATCAAGTGTTAGTCCTTCAACACAGACAGCAATAGATGATTTGCCTTATTCTTATGCTGAAAACGAGTTTGATTTATGGTCTAATTCAGAAAATGATAGTGATAATGAAGAAGCAAGACACGACAATAGTGGTAAAGTTGATGATGATGATGGTAATAATAACAATGATGGCTTGTTGGAGGGTTATGAAAGTGATAATACTAATTTCAGTTCAATGCAATCATCAAATACATCTATTCCTTGCAATGTCTCATGTATTGGGGGGTCAAATGTTTGAGGATGATACAGATCTAATGGAGTTTAAGGTTGGAATAGTTTTTAGAAACATGAAGTCTTTTGCATGGGCTCTTTAAAATTTCTGTATTCAAGAAGGTTTTCAAGGTAGAAGAGTGAAATTTGAAAAAAGATGGATATTATGTCATTGTTATGCATTTAAGCGTCATTTCAAGGTATATGCTTCATTGTAGAGACACAGTGAATGCTTCCAAATTAAAAGTTTTCATAATCTCTATACATGTCAGGGGATTGCAAAAACTCTAAAGGCAACAGCTGCTTGGATTGTCAGGAAGTACCAAAAGAAAATCATTGTTGATCCTTCATTTTCTGTGGAAAATATAGTCATTGAAATCAAACAAATGTATGAAGTTGAGATCAGTGCATAGAAGGATTATAAGGCCAAAAGAAAAATTCTTAAGTTAGCAACTAGTGGAGACCACGTTCAGAGCTTTAAAGACCTTTAGGACTATGCTCACATCATAAAACAACATATGCCAAGTGCACTACCAATGCTTAAAGTTACAAAATGAAGCACCTCTACAGGCAAGTGTAGGTTCCAAAGATTCGTTATTAATTTCCCAGGGCTTAGAGATGGTTTCAAGGCAGGTTGCAGATCATTTATTGGTCTTAATGGATGTCATTTGAAGAGACCATTTGAAGGTGTCATGTTATCAACAATTACACTTGATACAAACCAAAGGATCTTTCCATTGGTTGTATGTGTATGTGAATATGAGAATAATGATAATTGGACATGGTTTCTGGGGCATTTGAAATAATACTTGGCTAATTTAAGAAAGTTAACCTTCATGACGGATAGACAAAAAGGTATATTAAATGCTTTAAACTTAGAGTTTTACGGATCACAAAATAGATGCATAAAATCTTTAAAACAATATAATTTTGACTTTTATTGATGCATTATTGATAACTCTGTGAAATGAGAGTTATTACAGCAATTCTAGACTTAAATCAAGATCACTTAGAGAGTAAATGAGATGTTTTTATTATATTTTGCATAAACATCCATTTTAGTTGAGTTTTCATAAGTTTTGCTTGAATTAAAGTAATTTATACTCAAAACATGTACATAATTGTAGGTTTTCAGAAGTTTATAATTTATGAAGGGATGCTAATATATTAGACTAGCAAGAGAAGTAAAGAATATGGCCACAAGAGAAAGAAAGAATATGGCCACAAAAGAAGTGAAGCACAACTGGGAGCAGTGCATTGTTATAGTCGTTGTTAGAGCAACCATTGTTGTAACAATCTTGGAGCACTGAGGGAGAAAACTTAGCGCGAGTCAGTTGTAGAATTTTGATATGCAGTTTCCTAATTTAACTCATGCACGCCCAAGGGTTTTGTTTACCCTAGTTTTTAGTTACAAAATGAGGCGCGCACCACATAAAACGGCTGCAAGGAATTATCATTGAAAAGATTAAAGAGAAAAAAAAAGAAGAAGATCAAAATTCAAGGGGACAGCTATAGCAGCATTGAAAAATCCAGCAGAGTTATTTGGATTTACTTTTTACCATTCTCAACTTATACCTTTTTTTTTTCTTTGACTGATCTAATGTATCCCGTGAACAATATATTGTTGTTTGTTTTTCTCTTTCGCAATATGAACTAGATTTGCTTGTAGTTGAGTGACAAATAATCTAATAGGCTATTGACTGTTCTTATGAGTTGTTATGTCATTGTTGTAGCATTTTACTCTAATAGCTATTATTATAACTGTTATTTCGGTTAACCACCCATTTAATAGTTCAAGTTAAGATAGAGCCGCAAAATGGCATGTCTAAGCGAATATTATTAGAGTAATACTTGATTTTAATTTAAGTTTCCTAAATTAAGTTTATCTTGAATCTCATAAGGGCTATACTTGAAGTTAAGATTTGTGATAAACTAGACATAAGTACTCACTTTGTAAGGTGGAGAGAATAAAGGTTCATAAGGTCATGTCGTAGGTAGAATAGCAACTGGTTATTGCTAATATACTTAAGGGTGTGAGAGTTCCAACACGCGACAGTTGAGGATGTAGAATAATTCTGCCCAGTGCTGTAGCAATTGTTGTAATAACTGGTGTTAACTTGATGAAAAGCAGTCTACCCATACAGAGAGTTTGATCATTCAAGTACCATATTCTAAATTGATTCTTCGACGCATTTAATTTAATTTAATTTATTTCATTACTACATTGTTTCATTTTATTCTCTCATAATTATCAATTTCAATAAAATCAACTTTACATTTGTTAATTTCAGACTTAAGGTAGATTGCACTATAGTGATTGCTGTAGCATTTCTAATAACATCAATTCATGTGGAGACGATTTTGAATATTCATCACTTTATTACTTGTGTACACTTGTACATTGACATCAATAGCATTTGATTATAATAATAACCAACAATTATGCACTTGCAACTTTTTCTGCATAATTATAACTTTGTATGATAATCTAATAAACTATAGTCGAAATGATATATGGGTAACTTGATTATGTCAAAACTTGAGGGGGGCAATTTGAAATTTTATCATTTCCTTAGGGTAGCCCAAAATTAACATTTTCAATTATTTTTTCCTTAACAGGTATTGTGTAAGGCATGTATTTTCTAACCTAACGCAAATGTTTCCTAATATACAACTAAGAGACGAGTACTGGAAAGCAATCAAGGCCGCAAATAAGGATGATTTTACAAAAGCAAGGAACAATATAACAAAAGTTGATGCAGATGTTTTCTATTGGCTAAGGAAAATTAACCCAAAATACTGGTCAATTAATGCTTTTGATAAATCAGTCAAATGTGATCATACAACAAACAACATGACTGAGAGTTGGAATGCATGACTTGGAGATATAAGAAATGCACCAATAATCACCATGATGGAGTATATAAGGAAGAAGATGATGTAAGTAATCATAGAAAGAAAGCTAGAATGTCAAGGATGGACATTGAAGTTCATTTTTACATAATAAGAAGATGAACAAATTACTCAAGACTAAAAGGTTTTGTCATGTTATACCAGCAAGTGAGGTATTGTTTGAAGTCGAGGATACTAGCAAGTCTATATGACTAATAATATAAGAAGTCGTATGTGGTTAATTTAGAGGAGCATACATGTGACTGTAGGCTATTGCAAATTAATGGTTTACCATGCAGTCATGTGATGCCTTGTATTGCTCATTTAAGGGCTACTTATGAGCCATATATTGTTGTTTGCTTCACAAAGAGGCTTATCTAAATGTTATTCAAACATCATTCATCCTTTGTTAGACAAGTCTAAGTGGCCACACATAGAGGCCGATGAAATTTTGCCTGTAAATATATCAATACCACCTGGCAGGCCCAAGACTTATAGAAGAAGGGATGCTAGTGAAGCACCATCCTACAGGAGAAAATTCACAGTTTCATGCACATACTGCAGAGGCATCGGCCACAATATAAAATGTTGTCCTCATAATCCAGTCAATCTAAGCAAGATGACTAGAACAATGATGGTAAAACTTATACTTTGACTTTACTAATAAATTTATGTTTTTTACCCAATTATAACTAGTTTATTATCGGCTGATAACATTTTATTAGATTCATGAAATTTAGACGCATCGAAAGACCTTAGTGGTAGCTTCAGGCTCTAGTGCATCATATCTAGGAATGAATGCTTTTGCCTCAAAGCTAGAGACAAACACCTACACAACCAAGTGGTTTTGCTGCCCCATTAAGTACAAAACCCATACCGACACCAGCAACAACACCAACACAACCATCTACTGCTGTAGGGAGTGCTCACACTGTATCTGGTTTGTTTAACATTTATATTTAAAGGCATAACTTATATTCAATATCCGAAGATAAAGTTACTGATTTTGTTTGTTTATCAATATAAGGTAGTTTTTAATATATTTTAGCATAGGTGTATTGTCAATGTGACATGAGTAACTTTGTTTAAAATTAGTGCAACAACTGTTATAGTTTCAGTTTTGAGTTATTCACTACTCTTATTTAATTTTGGTTCAAGTTTGTTAGTCTTCCTTTTATCTAAGAGTCAGTTATAGTATTTGCTTGATGATTAAGTTTAGGGGCACGTTTGGTTTTTTAACCATGTTAGTTGACATACTTTAGAGGCTTTTATAGTATAAATTGTAGCTCTATTGTCAGTTGAAATTTTATGCACTTACAATTTGTTACATACACGTGTTATAAGTTTCTACAATACATGTTCATGAATGCGTTGTGTTTATTGGTCAAAATATAAGTGCCAGTAAGGGGTTCAACAAACAGACAACCAGTTGGACAAACACTAGAAGCTGCATTTGGAACACCACCTGCAAAAGGAATTTAAATTATAGAAAAAATAGCTAGTCCAAGAAGCATTTCACGATCAGCCCCTCATGCAACAAAGATAAAGGGAGATCCAAAGGGCAAATCAATTCTTCATATTTGCTATAAGTTGTTCAACATGTTGTTGGGTTCAAATGTCTTGCAATGATGTATTAAATTTCATGAATTCTATTAAATTGTTTGTAAAGTATTATTGCTGGGTTTTATTGCAGAGTATGCTGGAGGTAAAGGCATAGGGCAGCATCATTCATTCATTCATTACATATTCACCACCAACAAATGATGCTAGTCATTTTGTGTAACTTCATATCTATGACAATGTATTATGGCAGTGAATGAATATGATAGTTAGAAAGCAAGAAATTTAGCCTATATTTTTGGGTGTGTTGCAATTTATATTTTGGACAAATGTATGAGGAGCAACAGCAAAAATGTGCAGACATTCACCTGATTTTTTTGTGAAATATTTATTGCAATATACATATATATAGGAACAACAACACTATAAATATAATGAACTACAACTATTGATAATGAAATACATCATTTTCATTACTTTATGTCCAATAGCTTATATACAACAACTCATGTACTATTAATGTAATGAAATACAGCTTTTGATTATGAAATACATCATTTTCATTACTTATGTTTGTGCTCTACTTATTTAACTATATTTAAGCCTTGTAGTTGATGACCTTGCCGTTCACTTGCAACTTCTCTTCTTCATATTCATCAAAAAAGTTGTTGGAGCTTCCCCTAGAGGATGACATTCTGACTGCTTTATTGAAACTTTTGCATCAATAGCTGGATTTCGATGGTTTAGGGCTCGTGGGTTGTGTACAAAGGCCTTTGTAAATTTATGAAACAATGTTGTGCACAATCAATTTGAATTTTGAACTAGTTGGACACGTGTAAAATTTTATGTCATTTATCATAATTTACATACGATGGTATAGCTTGTAAAATCCCTAACCAATATGTCTAATTCATGGAAACTAATTACTTTTTCAAGTCCATAAAGTCATTTCCACATTTTATTTTTTAATCATTTATTCACTATTTACATATTAATATTTTAATAGTTAACTTTTTATATTTCCAATGATTTAACATATATCAATTATTTTTGTTGACCTTACAAAGCCGTTACAAGAATATTTTGTTAAGGTAGGGATACTTTCGTACTTTTATCAGTTAACGGCGGTTAATGGTTAAAGATAACGAGTTTTGGGGGTAGATTAATGTTTTCAATAGTAAGGGGGTAATTTGAATATTGTCACTTCATTAGAAGGTAACACGAAATTAACCCAATTGTTAAATACTTTTATTTTGAGTTCACTTTCAAGATTAGGGAATACAAATCCGAAATTAGAATTATTAACGGTGTTTACTTCGCAAAATAGCGGGAATTGGAATCAGAATCGGAATCACAGGGCCCACCGCAATTTGGTAATGGGGAGTTGGGAGATTGATTCCCGGGAGGTTGGGAATGAGTCTGCCATTCTCTAAACTTCCAATTCTACCCTCATTTACATTTCAATATTCCCAAAATACCCCCTTCAATAATAATATAATATTATTATTACACTAATATTAATTATAATAATAATGCCATTATCATTGCTTAATATAATTTCATTCAAAATTATTTATTTTATTAATATTAACATTGTTAAAATTTGTTAATTTTATTAATTATTATTAATTCATTATTATTATAATATTATTTTATTCAAATTTATTATCTGACTTGTTATAACTATTGTTATTATTATTTTATTATTTTATTAATATTATCATTATTAATAAATAATAGTAACAAAAATGATGATGTCATTATTATTACTTTAATAATATTTTATTCAAATTTATTTATTTTATTATTTTATTAATATTAACATTGTTAAAATTTATTAATTTTTATTAATATACTCATTATTTATTATTATAATTGTCATTACTATTCTTAAAATATATTAAGTTTATTATTTTAATTATTTTAATTATTTTAGTTATTATTAACTATTGTTATTATTATTTTTATTAATTTTATCATTATTAAAATTTATTTTTATTGATTTCATTATTTTTTATTACTACTACTATTATTATTATTTATTATTTTTATTGTTTTAATTAATATTATTGTATTATTATTAAGGTTTTTTTTGTAATTTGTAACAATCTAATTCATTCTGACTCCGACTCCTATAGTTCAAGTAAACAACTTATTTTAATTCTCATTCCAGCTCATTTCCATTTCTACCCATTCCAATTCTACCTAATTCCGATTCCAGTTTCATAAACGCACCATTAAGTTATTAGGTACAATTCTTAAATTGATGTAAGTGACAATATTATGTGACTTAATAGTAAAAGAAAGAGGGGATTCCGATGTATAATTAATTAAGAGACTTTTAGGGTGTGTGTAGTTCTTGAATTGGGGAATTGAAATCCAGAATTGGAATTATTGACAGTGTTTACTTCATAAAATTAGAGTTGGAATCTAAATCGAGGACCCACAAATCTAGGAATCATTGCATAGGTTTCATTGAGGGGGGGGGGAGTTGGGAATCAAATTCCGATTCCTAAACTATCCATTTTACCCCCATTGTATTTTCTTAATCCCCAAATTGTCCTCAATTAAGTTTTGTCATTTTTGTATTTTGGTCCCTATAGAATTAATGAAAATACCCATAAGTTTTATATTATTTACAAATATGTCCTTTATTAATTTTAATATTAGTATTGTTGTTGTTGTTATCGTCGTCGTCATTAATTTCATTATTATCATTAAAATTTATTAATTTGATTATTTTAATTGTTATTACTAGTGTCATTAATATTAATATTAATTATTAATATTAAAATTGTATTAATTTTATTGTTTTAATTTATATCATTGTGATTATTATCATTATTTTTAGTTTTATTATTAATTTATTCTTATCATTGTTATTATCATAACACATACAAGTAATATTAGTGACAATAATTAACAAATAGTATTTTAGTAACGTCTAGCAATCAATTCTGATTTTAAGAAAAACTAAACACATTAATGGGATTATGGAAATGTAATTCATTTCGATTCCAATTCTTGTAACTTAAGTAAACAATTTATTTTGATTGAAATTTCTTGTTTGAATTCTAAACCATTCTGATTTCAATCCGTTTTAATTCTAATTTAGTAAATGCACCATTAATTTGTAACCTTAGAATACATGCCACTAAATTTTAAGGTATTAAATTGTTAATAGTAGGCATAAGTTTGTAATTTTACTCTCATCTTGAAAAATTCAAAAGTCTGAAGATTCATTTTAATAGTAACTATGAAGATTCTAGTTTGCTGTGCTTGAGCCGATTTGTTTGCTATTTTTCGTTGTGATCAATCTGACACGATTTCTTCGTATAAAAGTTTTTTTTGTTAAATAAAAAATTATGCAAATTTGGACTGAAACTGTCCGGGATGGCAAAAAAACCTAATTTGGCCCAAGCCCAAGTCAGCTCAGCCCTTTTCTATGGGTTTCGGCCTGAGTCTCTTACATGTGGATCTGAACAAGCACTTAGGAAAAAAAGTCCGGATTAGGTCCAAATTTTTTATTAAAAAAATAATAAATTTAAATTTAAAAATAATAGAAAATTAAAAAAAAAACTTAAATCCTTAATTTATATATCAATAATGAATCAAAAAACTTAAAATTATAATACTAAAATTTTTTAAGTGCTAATAAATTAAGAGAGTGGTTGAATTAGAGAATTTAATACAAAAAATTAGATCTCTAAACTTTTATTTGCTTCATTTTCTTTATTTATTATTTCATTTTAAAATATTTATTAATTTAATTTATTATTGATTATAACAACTTGATTATTATTAACTCATTTCAAGTTTACAACAATTTAAAAAAAATTAAAAAAGTAAAAGTCCAAACTCGGCTCAAGCCCCTAGGCCAGCAGTGAGGCCCCCCAAGCCCAACCCTTACACTTCTACTCTAGTGGGTTTGGGTCTGGGCTTAAAAAAGACCAACCCAAGCACCTAATTTGTCAACCCTAAAAGTCGCTACTAATAACAAAAATAAGTTGTTTCAATATTTTTCGAATTTGAATCTTATTTTGGAGCTAAGAAAAATACAATATTAACAAACAAGGTATATATGCCACTTATCCCCTATTATTTCCGTAATATCCAAAAACCACCTGACACCAAAATATTTAGAGGAAAAATGGAGAAAATTGGTCATTTGCTTGATAATTTATATTGAGAATATAAAAAATACATTTACTATAAGAAAATTGTATAAAAAATTAACAAAAAAATAAACATATCTTATTATTAATTATTTTCGCATTGAAACATATATTTTTTATTTTTAGTCCTTAATTTTTTTTCAATTTTCATTTATATAATTTATTTAATTTATAATAAATATGGATAAAATAATATTTGAAAATAAGGATAATACTATTAAACTATGCCGCTAATATGATTATTAACTATTATGAAAATAGTATAGAAGTAAATTATATATATTAATTTTGGAGAAACTGACAATCTCTGCAATTCAGAAATCTAATCTAAAAATGGGTCAAACATATTTCTAAATAATTTGAAGAAAATCAGCCCATGTTAAAAGGGCTGAACTCTTATCCACATGTGAGAGGAGGAAAATCCGAAATTAAGTATTCTTAGTCATAAATATTAAGCAATCTTAGTTCAATCTTCAATTGATACGTGCATTAATAAAAAAAAACTGTATTGAAAGTACCATTGATCGAAAATAAAAGAAACTAATTAATCAAAAGAATTAGTATTCAATACTAAAAGATACTTTTTTTTTTCCGTTATCATAGTTTGAGCGTAAAGATGTAAGAGTGAGGGCTTAAGATTAGAGATAGCCAATAGGTTGTGCCGTGTCGGTTTAGGCCCATCGAAGGAAGTCCATGCGTTTTCGTGCTCGTGTCATACCCTCTCATGATGTGCCATGCCCACTCATGCTATGTCGTGCCCAAGAAAAAAGCTCACTAAACTTTTTTCATTTTTTATTTTTTTAAGAGCGCATGTCAAGTTGTTGTCTTATTTTTTTTTAAGCCTAAGTACTTTTCTGGATCCTTGTGCTTTTATTCAAATTTAATAGAATAAAAAATTTAAAACTCAAGTTCATATTCAATAATAATAAATTAATAATAATAAGAGAATGTAATATTAGTTACTAAGTTTGAGTCTACAGTATTAGAATTTTTTTTAGTACTTAACAACAACAACAACAGTAATAATTTTTTTAAGGGTTAATTTAATTATTAACTTGGAATTACGTAGAGTCATATGTCATAATTTATAATAATATTAATACATATTTATAAAATCATGATATTTATAATTTTATTTATTAAAATCATGATATCAATTATTTATTTAATAAATTATAAACACAAATCAATTATTTTTTTGAAACTAAAAATAAAATAAATTTAAAAAACTTGAGCTAATAAAATATATTAAAAGATTCAATTTCAAGTTATTTATAAAATCACAAAATTTTAAGTTTATTTTCATTAAAAAATGAAACATGCTTATTGCGTACTTTTTGACGTGCCGTGCTTTGGCTCATTTTTAATTGTACCGTACTTTTAAGATCTACATGCCTAAAATTCTAAATCCAGCCCACGTGCGTGTCGTGTCGTGGTGTGTGCTCTACCGAAACGTGCTCGTGCCATACCGTGCTATACGAACATTTGATATACCTATACTATGTCTCGTGCCGTCTGACCATTGACCACCTCTAGTTAAGATAGAGATAGAAAATGAGATTGAAACGGACAAATTAAAAATTAAAAAAATCTAATCAAAGAATAAATTATTTCGCCAAAAGCTACGACTATATAGCTGTAGCCCGTCCCGGCCAACAGGCGGGACAATTACTAATAAAAAGTGATTTTGTTTCTTTTAAAAAATTTAAACCAAGTTAAGTTCATGAATCATGTGATTGTGTACCAATAACTTATAAGCACGACGGAGAATTTTTTAAAATTACAAAAAGCTAAGCAGTAAGAACAAATTATTCAAACAGAACAAGAAATAAAACACATATAATACTGGAGTTATCAAATGAATCAGCAATTTGACTATCTCAAAATTTTCAAAGGTTGGTGAACTAAACCAAAAAAAGGGTAATTCGTCCAAAAACGAAACATATGGTGCCATCTGTCGTAGCCAAAAGTGAATTGATTATATTTCCAAAAGTGAATTGATTATATTTATGGGTCCAGCTACAGTGCAACAGTAATCAGTCGTTGGATCCACTTAAATGAATTCATTAAAGTGGATCCAACGACTGGATGTAACGGTTATACCATATCACCGTTGCACCGTAGCTTTCTCTTATATTTATATATAAGATTTGTTGTAGCCCAAAAGTGAATTGATTATATTTCCAATGCAATAATGCAATAAAACCAGGATAATATATTATATCATATTTAGAATTCAAATTCTTGCGTCATTCGCCCTATAATATGAAAAAACCACGGTACCAACTTGCAGGAGTTTAACAAAGAGTCTGAGCAGGGGAGCATAATAATCGACAAATTTGTACAAATTAATTAGAAGAAGATAGTTTTGTGAAATAGTCACAAAGGTCTTCTTATTTTTTAAAATTGTCACTATATTCTATTTTTAGACAACCTTAAGGTCTGTGTATCAGTGCAGATTCAAATCTTTTTAATACCCTAAGCTAATTTATAAATTTATATATATATAAATTATTAAAATTGTATATTAAAAAGATTATTTATGAAAATTATTTTTATTTTAGTGATAGAGAATGTGAAATATTTGAATAATTTAATTTAATTAAAAGAAAAGAAAAAGTATAAATGATTATGAAGAAAACAAACCATGAAATTATACAAAATATTGTTGATTGTTGTTATGTCATTTATAACTTTCTAATATTAGTGAGGATGTTATAATATATTGACGTACCTTATTTTATTTTTTCAATTAGACCACACCATAGCATTTTCTTATAATAAGTTAAAGTAGTAATAATATTTCACCCCTAATGATTTCAATTTATTCAATAAATATGTAATTTAATCATTTTATAAAATAAAGTCTCTAAAATAAACGTTTTGTCATTATATGAAGAACTATAAAAATTAAAGGGGTATCAATGAAATTTTGCTGGATTGTTTGTAGGTCCACCATTGTGTGTTATTTATTATTTTTTAACACAAAAGAGGGTCATGTGTCTCTCGACAACGGGGATTATGCGTGACCATTTTTCGAAACGATAAGGTCTCCCTAAAAATCATGACAATTATCCTAAATCGGGGTATAGTTATCTTTATTCTAAATTAATTAATGTAAGGCCGGAAAGTTACAAGGTGACAAGGATTCCTATAGTACTTTCGAATGATGAAGGCAGAATGCTGCTATAAAATGGCCGCAACATCTCCTCTCTCTTCACTTATACAATAATAAACAATACAAAACAAAAAAGCCATGTCTGTTAATCACCTTCGCCTCTCTCCGGCGGCTCTCTCTTTCTCCGATAAGTATCATTCTCCACAACAATGTTTCTCAAGTAAGTTAACTTCTTCTTCTTTTTTCCCCAAATTTATTTAAAGTATATTTCACACTATCACACTCATATTTGATACTGCTAATTGCTTTTTTAATTTGTTTTTCACTTGTGAATAATGAGTTGGTATTTAATTTATTTATCGTAGATATGCCTTTAATTCCACCAATATGTATCTTCCGATTTGGAAATAGAAACTCCGTATACTACTAGATCAATGAGATATTATGCTTGGTTTTTACAATATGCATTTGATCAATCAGATATTACCTCACTTAAAATGACAATCTTTTAACTTCCTTTCTAAAGTTTTGAAAAACATCAATTTGTCCCTATTCACTTTTAAGGAGAAGAAAAAAAAAATTTCATGAACACGCCTCTCATTGACCCTTTTTTTTATAGTAAATAAACATAAATTGATGTTTTCAGGACCTTGGGATATAATTTAAAGATTGTTAGTTTAGGTCGGAGGTAAATTAGTGGGAATGCAACATTTGTGTGTAACAACAGTCGTATTTTTTTTTATGGATAACAATATTTTTGCTATAAATTAATTATAACTTTGGCGTTGCACGTTTTAAACGTCTCGTAACATATACGAAGTTAACAAATAAGAACCGTACAATACGTGCTCTGATGCATGGACTCCACGGAAATTTTTGAGAAAATGTCTCCAATTTATGTGAGTTTGGGGCTCGCTCGACTCTGTCAAGGAATTAAAGAGAAATTGTCAATTAAATTGATCTCTTTCCTATTTTTACAGGTGGTCAGCTGTTGATCAGTACTAAAGACAGACGAGTAAACCTTTATATTCGCAAAATATGCAAAAGCAGTTCTATATTAAGTCTTCACAGAGGTGAGATGGGTGCAGTTAAATTGACTAATTTAATTAGTATATATAATGCTGGATTTGTTAGTTTTACATGAACATAGTTATGCACTAATTACTTACATTAATGTTCGTAAGAGTAGATTTTTCGAGCTTTTAGTCTGCAGTCCTATGAGAAGTGCTAGAAAATATATATTTTTAGGCTTCCAATAGATTTCAAATTGTATGTATGTATAAGCCATAGCAATTTTAAAAAAAAATGATTTAAAAGAAGTTAGAAAGTAATTTTAGTGTTTTTTAATATTTTCTTAAAATTACTTTTAGCAAAATTATACCATTTTATAACAGATTTTAAAAATAAATTTGTTAAAATTTGATTTTAAAAATAAGTTTTACCATTAATATTTTATTTTTTAAAATTATCAGTAAATTTAAGGATATAATTATTATTGTATATGATCATTACCAAACTGGCGTCTATGACACAAAATTTTGTTGCATATAATCAATATGCATCAAAGGAAATGATTTTCTTCATCCCTAAAGTGGTTCACATTTAAAAACAAAAATGCAGACGTCCTTCTCATATTGGAACGTCTACACATTAAGAAAAAGAAAATGAAAAAATGCTAACGTATTTCAGAATGTCCTGTACAGTGATCAAGTGTAATGCGACAACAGTGGATGACCTAGGAGCACTTGAGGTGACCTTTTTTTTTTTTTTCTTTTCCCTTTCAACATACAATTTTATGCAATTGATAGAATCATAGAAACTGTTTAAGAAATTTTGATTCTCTCTACTCATCTAAACATTCAACTCTTCTTCACTTTTGAAGGCAGTGGCAAAGCTAGCAGTTAATCTGATGACTGGCTAGAGCAATATATTTTTTCTAATAAAAAGATTGGTTACTATAATTTAAAAAAAAAAAAAAGAACTTGAAATTTGATGATAGTCGAAGATAGTAACCAAAGTTGTTTATAGTGATTTTGTTATTTAGTTTTTAATTTCTAGAGAATGATTACGTAGAGTTAAGAAATATTAAAGAAAAACAGAAGGTAAATTATTTATAAATTAAACGGAATTATTTATTTTCATAAGGGATTAAAATAATATTTTCTGAATTCCAATTTTAATATTTCTTTTTTTTAGAATGACTTTGTTGAAGTTTTCGAAAGCAACTCGGGTTAAACCAGGATAGCCCTCCGCTGTTTGAAGGATCTTAAATTTGTGTCCTTAAACTATAACTTGCACCCGAAATTTAAAACCCTATGCTAATCTCTTTATTTTGGTGTAAAGGTTTCAGTATCAAATGAGATTAAGAAACTCATCCGCATCATTAAATCAATGTTGGGCTCGATGGGCGATGGAGAGTTGAGCATATCGGCATATGACACAGCATGGGTTGCTCTTATTAAAAATATTGATGGCAGTGATATTAACGCTCCTCAATTCCCATCATGCCTCAAGTGGATTGCCGATAATCAACTCCCCGATGGTTCATGGGGTGATGATAAAGTCTTTTTAGCCCATGATCGGTTGATCAACACTTTGGCTTGTATTGTAGCTCTCAAATCATGGGATGCACATCTCGATAAGTGTGAAAAAGGTATTTTGAAGATCGAAATGAAAAATTATTGTTGTTCGTCAAAATTAACCATTTCTCGGCCCACCTCCTCATCTTTAAAATCTATTAAAATCTCATGTCGGTAAAACATTCTGTTAACTTTTTTTTTTTGTTTTCGATGTATTTGACTAGTTTATTTTTGGGATCAGACTTATGATAATTATTTTTGCGGTAACTTTAATTCACTCCTAGATAAAATGATAATATTTAATTTACTCCTAAAAATATAAAAATTTTAATTTGTCTTTATTTTTATGGGTCAAATTATGGTGCCACAATTGTATGGTATCACAGCTAGATTCAGCCATTGAATCTAATTTTAGTGACAACTATGGGTTAGTTCAATGGTTGAATTCAGCTGTGGTACCATAGATTTGTCCCATTTTCATTAGGAAATAATAATAAGTGGGGCACATTGATTTTTTTAAAAAATCTTCTTAACATTGAATGAAGATAATGTTTTCACATTTTTAAGAGTTAACTGAAGATTATTATTTTAAACAGGAGTAAATTATGATGTTTAATAGAATTATTTCAATTAATTATTAAACTGCATAATTTAATAGTGTGTCTATATGAAAAAAAATAAAAGCGTCCGCACTTAAAAATGAACAAATTTATTTTGTTAAGGTTTGCTTTATATTAAGCCTAACACTGCAACACTTTCATTTGTGATCACTATTAGGAATTTCATTCTTGAGAGAAAACTTATGGAAGCTTGAAAATGAGAATGAGGAACACACAACTGCCGGCTTTAAAGTTGTTTTCCCTTCCCTTCTTGAAATAGCTCACGGTTTGGATATTGAAATCCCTATGATTCTCATGTCTTGCAAAAGGTCTATACCATGAGAAATTTCAAGCTCAAAAAGTACATAGACTCAAAACTCACATTGCATGTTTGTGACTTTTAATTTTTCCCCTGATTTTTTATGAGTGGAATGTAAATCTTTATTAATTATTTCTATTTTATTCATTTATTTATCTATTGTGTCTGTGATAGGATACCAATAGACAAAATGCATAGTGTGCCCACAACTCTACTCTTTAGCTTGGAAGGAATGCCAAATATGGATTGGGAAAGCTTCTGAAATTGCAGTTTCAAGATGGCTCATTTTTGTGCTCTTTATCCTCCACTGCCTATGCTTTCATGCAAACAAAAGATAATAACTGCTTGAAATATTTAACACAAGTTGTTCAAAGATTCAAATTAAAATTATTAACAAATTCATTTGACATCTAGTAGGTGAAAAGTAGAGTATAATCAAATAAATTTTAATGAAAATGTTTATACAATAGCACTATTACATGAATTATCTAGATAATTTACTCAAACTTTAACGACTAAAGGAGCGTTCGTCCTATGTTTGTGGCCTCCCGCTATTTATAAGTAAAAGTGTAGATTCCTTGTTATGTTTGTGGATTATTTTTGTTTTTGTTAGGATACCAAAAGAGAAATTGCACAGTGTTCCGACATTACTGCTCTTCAGTTTGAAAGGAATGCCAGAATTGAATTGGGAAAAGCTTCTGAAATTGCAGTTCCAGAATGGCTCATTCTTGTTTTCTTTATCCTCGACTGCCTATGCCTTCATGCAAACAAAGGATGAAAACTGCTTGAAATATTTAACACAAGTTGTCAAAAGATTCAATGGCGGAGGTATGTCATAATAAAATGCTTCAATTTCACCATATATTCTCTTTTTTTCCCTGTTTTTTTAACTTTCCATGAATGTTTATGTTTTCTAACTTCTCATTAATAAATTTTAATTTAGTCCCATCCTCGTATCCGATGGATCTGTTCGAAAGAATTTGGGCTGTGGATCGCTTGCAGCGCCTTGGAATTTCAAGATATATCCAATCAGAGATTAAAGGGTGCATGGATTATGTATACAGGTCTACTACAAACTTATGTTAACGCTTTAACTACTAACGCTGGACATTTAAGTTTTCAAAGAACGCATGCATTATATATACACTTACCTTCGACCTAAAGTTTTCAAATAAGGGCACACTTAAATTATAGGTTGACCTTAAAAAAAAATTTTAATTTAGTGTGTTTACTTTTTTATTATTATTCAATTGAACATATTTAAAGTCTCTAAAATTAAAAATTTTTTCTTTTCTTTTAAAATTTAAAAAATAATAAGAATAAATTATTTGTTTTGAATGTTGGGCTCATTGTGGCCACATATTGAAGGCAGTTTGCAAGATATAATAATCTCTTTTTAAGTAATCTGCACAAAATATCTAAAAAATAAAATTAAGTAATCTTCATTCTTATTGAATCTTAACTATTCTGCACAAAATATGCAAAGTATAATAAAAGTGAACGTAGGTTTAATTTCATTTTGTGTATTGTTGGCCCCTTATTTCATAGTCAATTAATTTTCTTTCTCAGATATTGGAGTGAAAAGGGTATTTTGTCAGGAAGAAATACCCGGATTCCTGATATTGATGATACATTCATGGGATTTAGGCTACTGAGATTGCACGGTTATGACGTTTCTGCGGGTAAATTAAGCTTAGAATTTTTTTAAAAAAAATACTTTAATCCTTTATAAATTTGTCAGAATCTTAGTTTAATTTTTGACTGACACAGATGTGCTTCAGTATTTTGATGAAGGCGTAGAGTTCTTTTGCGTTCTTGGAGAGACTAGCCAGGCTATTACTCCAACATTTAACTTGTATAGGGCTTCTCAGGTGCAATTCCCTGAAGAGAAGATACTTGAAAGAGCCAAGCAGTTTTCAGCTAGATTTTTAAGAGAAAAGAGAGCTGCTAATAAGCTCCTAGATAAATGGGTTATGGCCAAGAACTTACTTGGGGAGGTATAAAATTTTGTAAAATCTGATTATATATAATAATATATCATCAAAGATTTTATTATTTTAGAGTGATCATCCTTTGACTACTTGATCTGAAATTGCTAGATGCCAACCATAAGAAGTGTCGTTATTTATCATTTTATTAATATATCTTTAAGAAACCTTTCATTTTAATACATTTTTGTTAATATCATTAGTTGACTAGTCAATTTACTTGTAAAATACTAATTTAATTTGCACTTTAATAAAAATTACACAAATAGAGGTGTCAAATATTAAATCCATAGGCTTTTACGGATCATTTTTACCTAGATTATATTTTTAAATTTCAATATTGTATTGCTTTGTATGTTATTTGCTAAATTGGCATTCTACCATTGGACTAACTAATCAACCAATGTACTAATTAACAAACATACTGTAAAATGAAATGTTTTGTAAATATATATAAAAAATTGATAACCAACATTATTTCTTGTAATTATTTGATATATTGCAACTTCTAAAGTAGTGAACTGATAAAAATCGTATTTTATCTTTATTTATTTTGTAATACAGAGCCTTGTGTATCTAATTTTTAGTCTACACATTAGTAGAAGACTTGATATTAAATAAAACTTGCGCTGATTAACAGGTGAGTTATGCATTGGATATTCCGTGGTTTGCAAGCTTGCCCAGAATCGATGCACGATTTTACATAAAACAATATGGCGGGGAAGATGACGTCTGGATTGGCAAAACTCTCTACAGGTAAGCTCTTAACTAATTTGATACTTCTATATAATCTGCGGATTATAATCCTCTTACTCATCTTAGCTTCGCTTTAACGAATGAATGGATGTGGATGTGATTAGCAGTTGACAAAAAATAAAAATAATAAAAGAATACAACTAAACCATCCATACATAGCTATTAATGTATACGTATGTGGTGAGAGATGAGATGACAAGAGGATATTTAAAAATTAAGCAAAGACGAGATGAGCAGAGGATCGTATCCTTTTCCTCAATCTGCATACAAGACTTGGATGGCATTTAATCGATTTTCAGCTTATATTTTAACGGCTATGTAACCAGGATGCCAAACATAAGCAATAACTTCTATCTTCAGCTTGCGAAATTAGATTACAACAATTGCCAAGCCATACATCAATCCGAATGGATCAGTATGCAAAGGTAAGGAATCTTAGTATGAAAATATTTAATCATGTTAATTTACAGTTTATTCACCTAGAATAATACGATGTCACAGATGGTACACAAAATGTAAGCTTGAAAATTTCGGGACCAGCAAAAGAGCCCTTCTTTTAGCATACTTTTTGGCATCAGCAAGCATATACGAACCTGAAAGGAAGCGTGAGAGATTTGCGTGGGCTAAAGCTGCAGTGTTGGTGGAGACAATAGCCTCTTACTTCAGCAACCAGCAAGATTCTAGAGAGAAAAGGAAAATCTTCGTTGATGAATTCAGAAACCGTATTAATTCACAAGGGTACGTTATCAATTCCATTATTATTTTTGCAGAATTTGTTTTTTAAAGTAGGAGGGTGAAAAAAGCTTAAGTCGATTTTTTTACACCATACCTCCCGTAGATTCGAACTCAGATGGCTAACCAAAGAAACCTGGTTGAAATCCATTCAGCCTAGCCTTAGGGGCAATTTTATAGCAATTTTAACTTAGAAAATTCGAGCTTAATTTACTACTTAATGCAGAGGATTGGCTTCAAATGAAACAGAGCAAGGTTTCACTGGGACCATACTTAGGCAGCATATTCACCACTCATTTGACCCACAGCCAGCACAAGGTCGAGATATTAGCCACCAGCTGCTTCACGCTGTAAGTAATATTCAATGTTCAATCGATATATAACATTAGTAGTTTCAATGTTAGAAAATGCCCAATCGGGCTGAATCTATTATTGAATCTCATAAAATTGTTTACAACCATCAAAGTTTATGATTGTAGATAGTGAGTTAACTTTCTGTTTCTTAATTCCTCCGAAAATCAGTGGGAAAAATGGCTGATGAAATGGCAAGCCCAAGGAGACAGGCGTCAAGGAGAAGCGGAGTTGATAGTGCAAACAATAAATTTGAGTGCTGGCAATTGCCTTTCTGAGGATCTGCTGTCTCATCAAGAATATCAGCGACTGATGGACCTTACCAATACAATATGCCATAAACTTGGTCAATACCAAAACCAGAAGGTTATTGTGGAAAAAATCATTGTTACCGGAAATTAAATTTCTTTGCTGCCTCATTGTTTGCTTGGATACCAAATACATTCAGAATAATGCTCCGTTCCTCTGCATTTTTGAAATATTATTTATTCACATTCGCTTATTATCTTCTAATTTGATTTCTTCAGGTACATGACGCTAGCGACAGCGATGTTGATATTGATCATATGCAAATAGACTTCGCCATGCAAGAACTCGTGCAAGTAGTACTTCAAAGTTCCTCCAATGGCATTGATTTCGAAGTGAAGCAAACATTTCTCACAGTAACAAAAAGTTTTTACTACAGTGCCTATTGTGATTCTAAGACAATAAACTTTCACATTGACAAAGTACTTTTTGAGAGAGTAGAATGATCTGTTTGTAATATCCTACCATTTATAAGGTTGTTGAATTAATGCTTATAGAGTGAGGATTGTATGGTGGAGTAATTGATAATCCAATCAAATTTTATTTGCTTTGGCCTTTGATGTTTAATGGCAAGGGTTGAATATTCATATGTGAAATCTCTCCTAAAATAACGACTGATATGGCTTGAGACTTTGAGAAAGCTGTATAATGGCTTTTATACCACAAGCACAAACAAGAAAGAGTACGCACGAAGTTAACAAACGTACATAACAAATAATACTACATTAGTTAGTTGCAGTGACTTCATATGTATCCTCTGATCAGGTGACTCCATACAACAATCCGCCGCCAAATCCATGATGCTTAGTAAAAAATTCATTTTGGCAAAAAAATCTTGCCCTTTTTGCAGTAAATTTGCATCAGCAACTTTAGTTAATCCATGAGGTAATGATTCATTCACCCACTTCTATAAACTCATTTCGCCAATAACGATTTTACCCGTAGGCTTCTTTCTCGTGAAAGTTTCCATCAATAAAAATACCGTAACTATAGACATCACATTTGGCTGAAACAATTCCCTTCGATCCGTACTCTGGATTTAATTATTTCAAATTATTAGAAAGACGTCTCATTAGCAAACAAATGATAATCAAATAATCTTTTGATAATCAAGTCGACCTAAATCTGCCTTGATCTTGAAAAAGAGCAAAAATTTGAAATTAGACAAAACATTACCTGGTGCCATATAACCAGTTGTAGCTATTGTCATTGTTTATGTCACAGCTCTTTCACCTAAGAGTTTAGAAGTACCAAAGTAGCTCACATCTACAACCATATTTTCATCTATGAGAATGCTGTCGGGCTTCAAATCACATTGAACCATAAGTGTCGAATAATCGTGATGGAGATATTCAAGAGTCAATGCCACATCCATCATTATATTCAACCTGATTGAGATGTCTAGAAAAAAATTGTGAGAACACAACCACTTCTAAAGACTACTATTGGGCAAGAACTCAAGCACTAAGGCTTTAAACTCTGGATTACTGTTGGACAATTTTACTCAATTGTTATTGATGTCAATATGCAAGTATACAAAACAAGCAATAAAGTGATGTTGGACAAGGCTTTAAAATATGGATTACTGTTGGACAATTTTTACTTAATTGCTATTGATGTCAATGTGCAAGTATACAAAACAAGCAATAAAGTGATGAATATTCTACATCGTCTCCACAGTGACTGATGTTATTAGAAATGCCACAACAATCACAATAGTGCAATGTACCTTTATTTCAAGATGAACCTAGTTAAAGTAGATTACTACTGAAACTAACAATTGTAAGAAAATAAAACAAATACTTGTAGTAATAAAATAGATTAGATAAATTGCGTAAAAGAATCGAGTGAGAATGAAGTAGCTAAATGACCAAACTCTCTTCATGGGTTGACTGCTTTTCATCAAATTAGCACCAGTTGCTACAGCAATTCCTACAGCACTGGGCATAATCACTTTGCATCCTTAGTTGTCGCGTGTTGGACTTCTTATACCTTAAGTATCTTAATAATGATCAGTTGTTATTCTACCTATGGCATGGCATTAAGAACATTTATTCTCTCCACCCTACAAGGTGAATGCATATTTCTAGTTCTCACAAATCTTAACTTCAAGTATAGCCTTTATGGGATTTAAGAAAAACTTAATTCAGAAAACTTAAATTAAGATCAAGTATTACTTTAATAATATCCACTAAGACATACCCTTTTGCGGCTCTATCTTAACTTGAACCATTAAATGGGTGGTCAGCCAAAATAACGATTATAATAATAGCTACTAGAGTAAAATGTTACAGCAATTATATAACAACTCATAAGAATGGTCAAAACCTTATTTAGATTGCTTGTCACTCAACTACAATTAAATTTAGTTCATACTTTGAAAAATAAAAACAAACAGCAAAATATTGGTCATGAAATACATCGGTTCAATCAAAGCGTAAGGAAAATAACAAGTAGATAACGATGAAGATTGAATCCAAATAACTCTGTTGGATTCTTCACTGATGCAAAATTGGTTCCCTTGAATTCAGATTGTTTTCTTCTTTTCCTCTTAATTTTTCTAATGTTAATTCCTTCCCGCCGTTTATGTGATGCGCGCCCCTTTTTATAATTCAAAATTAAGGTAAACAAAAGCCTAGGGCGCACATGAGTCAGATTAGGAAACTGTATATCACAATTCTGCAGATATCCCGCACTAGGTTTTCTCTGTCCTTGTTCCAAGACTGCTACAACAATGGTTGCTCCAGCAACTGCTATAACACTGCACTGCTCTAAGTTTTGTTTCACTTCTTTTGTGGCCATATTCTTCCTCTTTTTTGCCAACCTACTACATCAGCATCCCTTCCATGAATTGTAAGCTTCTGGAAACCTACAATTATGCACATGATTTGGGCACGAATTACTTTAAATCAAACAAAACTTATTAAGACTAAACTAAAATGAATGTTTATGCAAAACTTAACAAAAATGCAATAAAAACACATCATTCACTCTCTAAGTGATCTTGATTTAAGTTTAGAATTGTCATAATAACTCTCATTTCATAGAGTTATCAATTACAATAACTTCAAGTGATTTTTTAAGATTCCGATGACAAACATTTTGTAGTATTTTACATTCTGAATCAAAACTCTTAAAGTCTCTCTCTAGCTGCAATTGAAAACCTTAATTGCGACAATAGTCCCATCAGAAAATGTTCCTTTATATACTCATCTTAAGCTATTCGTACCAAATAAGTTTCATTCATTAAATCTGTAAATTGCCTCTTGAATATCTAAATAGAATATTTTTTTCTATGCTGCTAGAGATAATACTTCCATTTCGACATCTTATACAAAAGAGAATGAGAATTGCTATTAATGCAATGGACATTATCAGGGGAAAATATATTTTAAGATCAGTAGAGTATCTTTCTTAGATCCTCTGCTATTATCTTCTTTACAAGATGGGACTTGGAGTCTTGGTGGACCGCAAAGTTTATAATTCCAAATAAATGATTGAGCTAAGATGTTTCTCAAAGGCCTCTCTCAATAGGAATTTCCCCTTCCAATTTTTTGTGTGTCACATTAAGTTGTTTCAGGTGTGAAAGCCCCTCGAATGACTTAGGAATTTCACCAGAGAGATTGTTGTTAGAGATATCTAAGAATTCCAAACTTGTCAAACTTCCAAAGCATTCTGGGATAAAACCTTAAAATCGATTATTAGCCAAGAATAAAGTCATAAGATCTTTGATGCTATTAATGATTATTGGAATATCACCTAATAAAATATTTGTTGATAAATCTAAACCAACCAAGACCTTCAATTTTCTATATTTGAAGGAAGAAAACCACTTAATGAATTTGAAGACAAGTCAATGTACAATATATACTCAACATTCCACAAGGATAATGGTATACTTGAAGTGAGGTTGTTGGAGCCTAAATGGGGTGCTCTTAGATAAGTCAAACTCCCAAGCATTTTGGTATATGTCCGGACAGATTATTTCCTGCGTCAAAGCAAATTGTTGAAGCTTCTCAAGTTGCAAATACCATAGGGAATGGATCCTTGCAAATTATTACCATCGAGGCCTAAGCCTTGTAGTTATTGTAGTCTGCCCACTATTGTTGGAATAGTTCCATTCAAGTCATTGTTGAAGAGGCCTAAAAATATCAAGCCACTTAAGTTACCAATTTCTTAGGGAATAAAGCCCTTGAATTTGCACTTGTGAGCATAAAAATATTGAAGAGATGCAAAGAAATTCTCAAGTAATGGTAGAAGGATGCCAAGTAATAGATAAGAACCTATGGCTAAATTTATTATATTTCTGGTAGGGTTCTAGGGTTTTTATTAGAGAATTAAGAGAGAATATACAAAGAATTTAAGAATTCAGAGGGAAGAGAGAAAAATTAATAGAGATTAAAATTAATTTTATTAGCCTTAACAAAAATACAATTTAATCCTAATTATAATTTAATAAGAACCTTAATTCATAATTGCAATAAGAGAATCTAATACTACTAGGAAAGAAATTAAAATAAGCAATTAAATAAAGTAAATTATTGGTGTCCTAACATTCCCTGCCTCTGAAACAGGTTTGTCCGCAAGCCTTTTACCTAGTCTCAATAACCAAGATCTTTCAATTCAAATGGTGGCTAGACGGTTTTGGAGGGTTGTGAAGAGGTATATAAGTGTCTAAAAGGAATAGCTGAGGTTGTTCGCAGCGATGCCCAGGCTTGAATTACTCGTCACAGTTGAAACAAAGCCCTTTAGAATTTCTTTCTGCCTACTCAGCTGAGGATAAATGTTTGACATTATTAAGTAAGGTAGAGGGAACTGATCCTAATAAAGAGGGTGATGGTGGAGTAGGAGTCGACTGTAAGTATAGGATTAGATCTTGGATGGCAGGAACTAGGGAACAGTTGTTTGCAAAGTAATTGCCTTTTTTCTTGAAATCTAGCAAGTTTAAAAGTTTGTAGGAGACTAACAGGTTTGAACAGTTGTACGCCAACCTTTTTATCTTCACGTAACTCAAGGAGGAAATAACTAATAAAGAAGGCTTAGTTAAATTTCTAGTCCGATCAGCCAACTTTTCAAATTGTCGTTGATAGTCAAGAACAGTCCCTATTTGACGTAGTTTGGTAAGACTACCAACTGCATCATTCTCTTTTAATGTCCTAAATCGATTAGCCAAAGCTCGTTTAAATTACACCCAAATCATTTTGCCCATAGTTTACTCTAGCTAATGAAACCAATGTACAGTATCACCATCAAGATGACCAGTAGTTAAGGACAATAAGTCAACATCTAATAATCCAGTGAGGCGACAATATTGCTCACATCAAAAAATCCATCATGTTGGATTTTCACCATGAAAAATAGGAAAGTCAAGCCATATATTACAAACTTGCACAAGAGTACTTCCAATGCGTTCTGCAGGTTCAAGAGGTGGTTGGGTAGAAATTACCATTTGACGAGTAGAGGTCCCTTCAGTAAATATATCAACTTAAGATGTTGTTTTCAAGAATTAAATACTTCAAATTTTATAGATTGTCAATTCCCTTTGGAATTTCACCTGCCATAATGTATGCAAAAGTTAAAATATGTTATGTAGATGTGTATGTTTAATTACATACATATATACATACATATGTTTTGTGTGTGTGTGTGTGTGTGTGTGTGCGCGCGTGCGTGCGTGCGTGCGTGTGTGTATACATATCTAATATATGGAATATACAGGGGATCAGTAAAACCCCTACGATTCATAAGTTGCGAACTCTAATTTGACTGTACCAAATTTTAGAGTTGTTTCTATAGATGGATAAGCTGAATGCTACTATAGTTCGTCTTGGGATGGAAAATCTTATCTCTTCTCAATCCAATAAGATCTAGGTGTTTTGGTTTTCTCTGTTCTCAATTGAGGTGGTTCACGATACGAGCTAAGTGATTCATTGTTGGGTTACTCATTCTTCTTTTTCTGATCCTGTTTTGATTTCTTATGTGTATGTTAACTGTTCTATCCCTGTACAAGAAGATTTGTGGGCTCCTCTTGTGTCATTTGTTGACACCCATGATAATCTGTGGATGGTTGGGGGAGACTTTAATATAGTACAATCATTGTTTAAGATTGTTGGGGGCCATGCTCAACCTCAGGCTGCTTTGGATGCCTTCAATTTGATATTATTAGACTGTGGTTTGGAAGATACTGGTTTTATTAGGAGTCCTTATACTTGGACTAATGGGTACACATGGAGGCACCTAGATAAGGTGGTATGTAACTCAAAATGGTTTAAATTATTTTTTATTTTCATAGTCTGTCACCTAAACTGCACTGCTTCTGACCATTCTCCATTGTTATGTTCTTGCGACTGGAAATCAGCTAGAAGACCTTATAGGTTTAAGTTTCTTCAAGCTTACCTTAAGCATCCTATGTTCTTAGATGTCATTAGACAGTCTTGGACTATTCAAGTGACAAGTTGTGGGATGAGGGCTCTTCAGTAGAAACTTATTCGACTAAAACTTCGTTAAAAACTTGGAATAGGGAAGCATTTGGTAATGCTTTTTAGCAAGTTAAAGAGACCGAGGGGGAGGCAACTCAGAAGAAGAGATAAAATGATATGTTTGGATCCACTACGGACAAGGTTGTCTTTTCAGAGGCTAGTGCTCAACTACAACATGCTCTATTATGCAAGGAAATTCTTTCGAGGTAATAGTACAATGTTCAATGGCTTTGAGAAGGGGATGCCAATACCCTTTTTTCATGCAATGATTTGAAAAAAAAAATGTTAGATGTTTCATGTTTATCGGATTGAGGATGCTTCATTTATATGGTTGTTATTACTGACTTTACAGTTGAGTTCTACCAAAGGCTTCTGGCCGAATGCAATGGCCTAGTTCAAATGGCAAATCTTGATTTCATTCCTACTTTGGTCGCATAAGTGGATGACATAGATTTACTTATATGGAGGAGATTCATCAGGTGGTTTTTCCTATCGATCCCGATGGTGCTCCTAGGCCTAATAATTTTTATGGTAAATTCTATCAGGCATGCTTGGATATCATTAGATCTAATGTACATAATGTAGCTTTAGATTACTTCAATAGATATACTATGCCTAGGACCTTCCAGGGTACTCTATTAGTCATTCTACCTAAGAAAGACTTTCCATCTACCTGTGAGGATTTTTAGCCTATTAGTTTTCTCCATTTTATTGGCAGCTTTTAAAAATAGGTAAGGGGTTGCTTTTCATAAACAGCTTATTTAATAAGCTACCATATTTTTTTAAAATTCTTATTATAATCCTAGATTTTAATAAAAGATAATTATATCTTATTTATCCATAAACCCTAATATAAAAATCATACTTTTATCTTTATCATATTTTATGTAACAGATTATAAATTTCTTTAGATTTTTTAATTGAGTTTTTTAATGTAATTTTACATATTTAAGAAAAAAAATGTCTAATATTAAAAAAAATGATATGTCTAAACAATTTTATTAAACATATTATAAAAATAAAAAGTAATTAAAACTTATATATATTTTGGTCATTATATAATAAAATAATACTTTTATAATAAAATTTACCAGATACATACACTCTACTTTTCAAATTCACGGCAACTGCAACAATACAGTTTATTAAACGTCAAGTTACTTTTTTAATCAGCCACTTATTTTATCTGCACAGCACAAACAGCTTATTTTATCAGTCTCTACAATCCCAAATTGGCCCAAAGTATGAGTTTATCAATTTAAGGGATGTCCTTAATTAAGGGAAGAAGGACAATACACAAGGAACAAAAGTTGCTTGCTTAATTGGCCTTGATTCTTAATTTAATCATCAAACAACGTGAATTTTGTCTTATCTACATTGTTAATAGAATAAGGATTGAAGTCGTATTTGACCTAAAAAAAAAATTGTTGGAAGAGATTTTCCTTGCCCACTTTCTTGGGATTTGAGTAGTGAATTCTCTATTTTTGGTCAAGAATTTTATATGAAGAAAATAAAATAGTTGGGGTTAAAGATTTTGTTAGTCACTTTGGTTTATCTAATATTAGATTTATGAAAAATATATGCACAATTTTAATGGAAAAGAAAAATAGTGAATTTGAGAATGAAACCTTCACATATAAAATGGTGCAGAAAAATTCAAAAATAAGTAGGGAGGGAGAGAAAGGGTTGAATTAGGGGGTCAACAAAAAATTATGTAAATTATGATTAATTAGTTAATAAAGGTATAATAAGAATTAAGATGGAGCTGTAGAGTAAAATATAATTTTTTAAATTTTAATAATAAGTCTATTGAATTAATGAATTTAATAAATATTTTGGTGAATTCAAATGACTGCAATTTATTTTACCAAAGTCCAAAAGTAATATTTCCATCAATTGTGCTCCAATAATTAATGGCCATCTGCAGGCCACAGTTCTTTCCAATTCCAATATTGATCATGAGGTGAGTGACCAATTGGAGTCATTTGTTTGAAGTGGGGAAGAAATCACATCTGTTTGAGATTAATGGTATGTTTACTAATGGAATTGGGGAATCTGAATTCAAAATGAGAATAATTTATAGTGTTAAAATAAAAAGGGAATTAAAAATGAAATATGTAGGACTTACATATTTTTTAGTCAAGTTCTCTCCCTTAAACTCACCATTTTACTTCACCCAAATTTTGTAATTTTCTTGTTATCCATAATTAAAATATCATTATATCTTTATTATTATTCGTATTCTTGTAATAATAATAACAATATTTATCATCATCATCATTAGGGATGGCAAATATCCAATTATGAATGGATAATATCCATCCAAACACAAATCCATAATTACCCATAATGGATATATATCTATATCCATATCCAGTATTTAATATTGGATATGGATATGGATTTTATCCATATAACTATGGAGATCCATGGATATCCATGGATATTTTATTTTTATTATATAAAAATAATAATATAAAATAGTTAAAATTCCAATATTAAATTTGGTTATTAAACTATTTATATTAGTACTATATATATATATATATATATCCGGTGGTCGGTGGCGGCGGTCCGGCAACTTTCCAGTGAATTCCGGCGGAGGTCCGGTGGCATTCCGGCGAGGTCCGGCGACTTTTTGGTGGATGCCCATTTATAATATTAAATTAATAAAATAAAATTATTATTATTAATAGTATTAAATAAGTTAAAAAATTAAATGATAATTTTGAAAACTTTAGTTTTTAATATAAGAGTAATTTAAAATTTTCACTAGTTAATATAATATTTTTACAATTGTTTGTTTATTATATTTTTTATTTTTTATTTTATAAAATTAAAATTTTTTAAACTTGTGTTGGGTTAAATGGATATCCATTGGGTAAAAATAATTATTCATATCCATCTGGATATAATTTTAAAATATCTATTTCAAAATCTAAAAATTTTTGGATGGATATTATCCGATTCAATTGGATGGATATTGTGGATATCCATTATGGAGCGATCCAGTTGCCATCCCTAATCATCATCATCATTATTGTTAAAATTATTATTATTATTATTTCATGATTATTAATAACAATATTTTTAAATAATAATAATCACAATTATTATAACAAATAATAATGACAATAATTAACTAAAGGGATTTTTAATAACTTAAAATAATTCATTCCGATTATTAGATAAAATAAGCACATTAAAATATAAAAACTAAATAAGCTTTTACCATTCTTAACGAAAATCTTAAAATAACTAAACAACAATTTTTATACACTACGGCATTAGCAACTAAGTGAGGATTAATACTCTTTGTTTTTTAAATATTCAAAGTTTGGGTGTGCACAAGTATGAAATGATTTTATTTTAAATATTTAGATGTTGACCCAAGCCACTAATTTTAAATTCAAATATTCATGGCATCATAAATTTGATTTTAAAAGGAATCAATAATTTTTGCTTGTAAATATTGTCAACTTTTTTTTAATGAATACAAAAGCTTTATTAAAAGGGGTTTAAATTTGAATAGATAGGAATTAGAATGGGCTGAAAATAGAATAGATAGGAATTGAAATAAACTGAAATGTGAATGAAAAATGGAATTAAAATAATTTTTCATCAAGTTAGAAAATTTTGAAAAGCTGAATTTGCTTGTTATTGCTGTTAGGTGAACAATTGTAAATAGAGTCAACAGCAATGACAACCGTAAGACAAACCAATGATGCAAGATGAATAAATTGAACACTTGTTTGGTATTGCCAAAAATTAAAAAATATATTTGATAAGGCTTATTTGTTTGGTAAGTTTCCAAGGGAAAAAACAAACAAACAGTTCTCGAAATGAAAAAAATGGAGAGTGGAGATGAATAATAATGAATCAAAAGATCGCAGGAAACTTTTGTATCATTCTAATTCCTATCTATTCAAATTTCAACCCCTTTTAATCCTACCTTATTGGATAAACACACTATAAAAAAAAAAAAATTGGTCTTACTTCCAAGTCAGTAGAAAGAGTTAGACTATTGACACCCCTCTGACCTCCTCATAAAATCTCCTTTTTAGTTATATTCATTTTTTTTTCGAAAATGCCCCTTTTTTTAGATACACTTTTTTAAGTTCTCAAATTTCATTTGATTTGTTTTATTGTTAAAACTTAAAGTATTATTGTGCTATATTTTTTTAATTATTTTCAATTACTCTACACACAAATAAATAAGTTATATGGGTGATAAATTTTTTAGTGTTAATCATTGGCTGAAATAACACACATTTCAAATTATAATTTCCAAGCAATTTTAAGTATAAAAATATTTAATCAATTAGAAATCAAAAGACAACAATAGATTATTCTAAATTTATATAATTTATTTTAGTTAGATAGTAAGTAACATATATAATTTTTTTTTAAAGGATTGATTATGAATTAAGTAATTTACTAAAAAAAAATATGTATAATTTTTAATTATCTTTAATATAATTTTATTTAAAGTGAGGTTTTAAAACAATCATGTAGGGGTGCCAATAACTCCACTCCAGTAGAAATATCATTCTCTTTTATTGTTCATGGGCTCTTTAGCTTTGTTCCTCATTATGGCCCATATGTGGGCATGGACTTGATTGCAAATTGGGTTTTTATTTTCATGGTGGGCTTGATATATTCATTACAGATGGAGTGGGGCTTCTAACGCACCTCTATTACCTTTTTTAAACCATTTTTCTTAATTAAATTCCATTTTATATTAAAAATACCCTTTTTTCTCAAATAAACAATTTTTCTATTTGTAATTTTTAAAACTTTCTGCTAGTTTTCTCACTTTTTAAAGTTCCAAACTTTCTCTCCACAAAACTCAAAAGCACTAAATTCCCAAGAATAAAACTTCTGAATTCTCAAAACCCTTGGGAAATTTACTAAATTAGCCATAAAACTTTAGGTAATTACAAAACTAACCACATAAGTTTTTTTATATCAAAACTAGCCAAACAACAAACTTTTGGACCACAATACCCTATCAATCTCACCTAAAACTCACCAATACCTATAACTCACCCAAACTTCTCACCAAACGCCAGCACCATAGAGAGCCAAATCAGAGACCATCATCGGCGGCAATCTCACCGGAATCTCATTCAACAACACCAATTCCACCAAAATCACGTCTAATAGCAATCAAGATCTTCAAGATCAACAATTGAAGTTCAAAAACCCTAGTTTAGTAATTTCAAACACATGTTTTATATTGTTCTTGTGTTGTGTTGTGGTTGTGTGTTGTTGTGATGGTGTTGGTGGTGGTGGTGGTGTATTGTCGGACTGTATTGGTGGCAATATGTTGCAATGGGTGCTGACCAATTCGTGAAAATTCAAAATTTTTGTGCGACAGGTACCCGTCGCACTAAATTTTGTGTGACAAGTAAGCGTCGCACAAAAAATCTGATTACACAATCTGAAATTTTGTGTGACATGTTCCTGTCGCACTAAATTTGGTGCGACGGGAACATGTCTCATAAAATTTCAGATTGTGTAATCTGATTTTTTGTGCGATAAATAAGCAGTCGCACAAATTTGGTGCGACAGGAACATGTCTCACAAAATTTCAGATTGTGTAATCTGATTTTTTTGTGCAACAGATAAGCAGTCGCACAAAATTTAGTGCGACGGGAACATGTCGCACAAAATTTTGTTCCCATCGCACCAAATTTTGTGCGACTGCTTATCTGTCGCACAAAAAATCAGATTACACAATCTGAAATTTTGTGCGAACAGGTTCCCGTCCCCCCAAATTTTGTACGACAACTATTTGTTGGTGAGGATGTTGACAGGAAAATTGTACGATGTGACTGGTGCTACGAAGCGGGTCAAAACCGAAAGAGGTACAAGAATCCCATTGCATTGAGTCGAAACTAATTGTATCGTTTTAAATTCTTATGTATTTTGAAAACTTATTTTTTATTTATTGCACAATTATATATAACAACGTTTTTAATTTCAATCATATTGCAAATTTATTATTTCAATTATATGTAAAAAAAAAAAAGTTCTATAGACACCAATAATAAGTATAAATACAATCGTTTAAAATCCAATATCATCATTACATATTAGCTGCCACAATATCATAAAGGCCAATATCACTATTAAATATGTCCACAACAATTTTCTTCCTAAAGTACTGCTCGTGGCCACTAGTAAAATTGAGCTGAGCCCGAATATTAAATACATCGTGATTACCAACATAAAAATGCTGCAATCACTACTACTAGACTCTTGTTGCGGCACACCTTTTTAAGTGTTTTTTCTTAAACGTCTCCTCTACTATTTATATTTTAAACCAACATGTTCCTATTATGCTACAACACATCCATGAGTACTTGCGATTGATAAGTGAAAAATAGAAACAGTAACCAAATGCCATGTCTCAGCGTGTCACGCATACATATACGTTTTTTTGGGTAATGAGCTTATAGAACTTATAATTATCAATATAATTTCTTATCTTGTAATAGCATATTGATGTTGATACTCTCTTGTTATTTTTCTTTGAATATATTTACTAGGTCTTTTTGAAGCAATTATGGAATGATGGTGACTGTGACCTTAATTCACTACAATATAGCTACAACTTTAATAGTTATATTGATGGACGAGAAGAAATCATATCGAAATGTTTCACAGACGTCGATATGGTTAGAATAGCTACACAATTCAAGATAGTTTCTATTTTTTTTAAAATCTTAAACATAACAATTAACTTGCATATTATATGGTTCCATACAAACATTATTTACTGTTGTGTTGCCGATGTCATCAATAAGATCATCATTACTACGAAATTTATTATTGTAGAATGGAGAGTAATGTTGCTCTAATGACGTTGTTAGTGGTAATGCCTCTTCTTCAACATCCGCTAGGGTAATGTCATTGTCATTAATAGTGTCATTGTAGTCGTGGAGTGGAGTATAACGTTGTTGTAAAGACAATGTCTATGGTAATACATCTTCTTCACTATCAGTGACAGACACATTTGCTCTAAAAAATTTTCAGTTTCTACAGGTGGCTCAACATCTTCGTAATCAACTTGGAAAGATATGGTCACAAATATAGGAATGCATCCGTAATTTACCACATCAGAGGCCATATGTAACACAACCTTAACTATTTCATCGTTAAATATGTCCATAGGCAGTGAACATGTATAATATATTGTATTACGAGACCTCAAAGTTGTCTTCATTGTGATATTGTATCCATTACGATTTATCTGTAACAGATCATAAACTCTTGCCAGAAACTGATCAAACGTACAATCTTTCCAAATTAGAAAAGTTGTATTATTGTCATTCACGTACTCCATATGCTCATCCGCCAACGTCTCCCACCAATCGTTGTAATACAATTGAAGCATAACTGAATCCATTAAACTTACAAAATATAAATAAAAAAAACATAACAAATGTGGTTACACATTGTGGGTTTGATTTATTTTGTTGCAAGTTTCGAAACGATATATTATACACAAAAATGGATATATTTAGCCTAAATTTTGACTTCCAGAAAATAGCCTAAATTTTGTGCAATATGATTTTTTGTGGGACAGATAAGCTGTCGCACAAAATTTGGTGCGACAGGAACCTGTCGCACAAAATTTTCAGATTGTGTAATATGATTTTTTGTGGACATATAAGCTATCGCACAAAATTTGGTGCGACGGGAACCTGTGGCACAAAATTTTAGATTGTGTAATCTAATTTTTTGTGCGACGCTTGCTTGTCGCACAAAATTTGGGGCGACGGGTACTTATCGCACAAAAATTTTGAATTTTCTCGAATTGGTCAGCACCCATTGCAAGATATTGCCACCAACACAGTCCGACAATACACCACCAGCACCACCACCACCACCATCACAACAACACACAACCACAACACAACACAAGAACAATATAAAGCATGTGTTTGAAATTGCTAACCTAGGGTTTTTGAATTTGAATTGTTGATCTTAAAGATCTTGATTACTATTAGACGTGATTTTGGTGGAATTAGTGTTGTTGAACGGGATTCCGGTGAGATTGCCGCCGATGATGGTCTACGATTTGGCTCTCTATGGTGCTTACTTTTGGTGAGAAGTGTGGGTGAGTTACAAGTTTTGGTGAGCTTTCAGTGAGATTGACAGAGGTATTGTAGTCCAAAAGTTTGTTGTTTGGCTAGTTTTGATATAAAAAAACTTATGTGGTTAGTTTTGTAATTTTTTAAAGTATTATGACTAATTTGATAAATTTCCAAAATCCTTCTTCTCCCTTCTTCTAAAACCTAAGTTATATTCGAATAAATATTTGTCGCCCCAGTCTTCCAAGCATCAAAAATCTTGTATGCTTGCTGCTGATTGAAACTCCTTTTTTCTGATTAAATTATTCATTTCTATTTTGTTCTTTCCACTTTTTTTTTGAATTTTTTTTAATCATTAGAAATATGTACGAATGCATGATGAGGTACTATCATTGCATTTCTGCAATCTAAGTTATGATTGCATTTAATCATTTTCTAATTCTTTTTGGTTTTTCTGGTTTTATTGTTTTTAAATGATTCTTTTTATGTTTATATTCAAGCAATCATTGATGAAATTAGACTGATAATTCCTGATTTTTCATTGATTAGCACAGCAATTAATCACCATCTTTCGGCTCAGATTGCTAATCTAATTGTAGTAATTATTTAAATTAATTATGTCAATGAATTTTTATATATTAGAGTAATATGTCTATCTGTTTGTGAGCGCGCATGCGTGCGCACGCGCGTGCGTGTGCGTGCATTCGTGTGTGCGTGCACATGTGAGTGTGTGTGTGTGTAATAGGAGGAAAGACACGTGCATCCCTAAAATTTGAGGAAGTGTGTGTAATAGGAGAAAACACGCCTTCACCCCTTAAAATTTGAGAAAATAGTTACAAAAATCCTTAAGTTTTCAATAAGGGACACCAAGACCCCATTTTGATAATAATACCCTTTGACTTTATAAATCCAAAAATTGATCCTAAAATTTTACAATAAATAGAAATATGGCATTAAAATAAATGTAATCATATATGCATTTTAAAATAATTTTTATATTTAAAAATATTTTTTATAATTTACAATCTATTAGATCTAAGTTATTATATTAAAGTAATTTTAATAATAAATAGAAACATATGATTAAAATAAATAAATTAAAATCAAAATTATTTTGAATATTATAAAAAAAATTTAATAATATTAATAGGGAGATCTTTCTATTTAACCCAAAGATTTGTTTAAAGTCTTGATAATAAATACAAACATATTATTGAAACAAATATAATAATTTAATATTTAATATTATTATAAACAGTTAAAAATAATTTAATATTATTAGTCCACTAGATAGATTATATTATTTATATTAAATTACTATTAATTAAAAAATTCCAAAAATAATTTTTTAAATTATTAAATTTAAAGGTATTATGATAAAAAAGAGTTTCGCTGTCTCTTTTTGAAAACTTAAGAGTTTTTGTGATTATTTTCTTAAACTTTAGGGTGTAGGTGTCTTTTTTCCTATATAATAATGATATCTATATAAAAAAAAATGCTGCTATTTAGTAATTATCTTTATCGTCATTCTATCCAAATATTTTTTTTTTCATGAATATACATAATATGTCCGAGGTATCTAATTCCTAGAGTTTATTTTGGTAGCTGATTGTTTTGTTAATTGGGCAGAAATTCATTTTTGAAAAAAGAACAGGATCTGCGACACAGCTTGCTTCAATGTTATATTAGCTTTGCTGTTACCACAAACCTGACCATATTTTGCCATAATCTTCAATAGAAAAATTGATGTTTACTAATGATTCAGTAAATCACTCATTTTGGACAAAGCTAAATGAAAAGTATTAAGTTCCAAAATCCATCTAAAGAAATTCATAAGTGGGTTGGGTAAACTCGGTTCCGATGAATCCGATTGAATTTCGGATTAATTAAGTTAGAAAAAAGTAATCTAAATTCATATCAGATGAGATCGGATCATAAATTTGTGTCACAAATGACTTGTGTGTGCATTGATTTCTTCGGATTTTTGAGTTGGCCAAAATCTAATCGATTGAATTTTAGTCTTCACCCGAATCTCAACTTTAAATTTTTTAAATCAAATTGGGTCGGATTATCAGTCCCACCCCACCGTATTCAACACTAGATTAAATTCATCAAACGAATTGATAAAAAAAATTTGAAAAAAAAAAAAAAACCAGTGCCCTCGGGCAAATCCACATGTAATCTTGTACTTTCATTTATTGCAAGCTACTTGGTACTTGGTTTCATAATTTTGAAGGAAAATAACAAAATAGTGAAAAATGACAAAGAAAGAAACGCCTCATTCGGCAAAAGTATGGTCACGTGATGAATCAGGGAACCATGACAAATTTGGGACATCACATACACAGCCTCTGAGCCTCTCTCTCTCTTTCTCTTCCTCTCGATATTTTAAAACCCAACAAAATTATAATTAAAATTAAAAATAAAAATAATCAAAATGAGTAAGCAAAGACTGTAATGATTCGGTCCCTGGCAATCAACCCCACCCACACCCGATTCCCCAAAAGCTTTTAATATCATCACTGCTGCTTTCCCCAGCCAAGTAGAAGAAGCAGCAAAACCTTTGGTCATGTGTATCCATTCATTTTACGCTAAATTCCAAACACATAACTAATTGCTTGCTTTTCCTCCCATCATCTGTTCAATTCATCTCTCTTTCTTTCTTTCTTTCTTTCTTCCTTTTTTTTTCTTTTCTGAAATTATATAAATTCGTGAAAAAAATTTGCGAGACAGAAGCATCATCTCAACATAGTTAAATTTTTATTTTATAATTTGTGAACTTCCTAATAGTAAAATGAATGTTCCCTATAGGAGCCTTTAAACTTGTCAAAATTAATGAATTTTAATTAGTTAAACATGTTACTTCTGTACGTTGAGATAGTGTGCCTGGACTTAAGTATTTTATAATTTTTCTCTTGTATATATATTTGATTTTTTTCTTATTCGAACAGAGCTCAGAGGCAACTATAAAAATTTTTTAGAGTGTAGAAGATTTTAAGTGAATTTAATTTGTGTAGCTTAAATGAGTTGTGCGAGTTTTTGATCATCTCAAAAAAAATTCTACTCTTACAATTACACGAGAGACTTAAACTCTTAATCTCAATAATAAAATGAGTAAATAACACATGTTAAATAAAAGAAAATTAATACTTTTAATTTTATTTTATTTTTATCTTTTAATTTTGTCCACACTTAAAAAAAATGCATGGACGACGGACCTAATGTCATAATTCTTTTTTATAAATTATATGTCATGTAATTTAGTTTCTAGATTTCTTTGTTAGTTTCTAAAATTTCGCATTCATGACCACGATTTTGAACAGTGAATTTATGATTATTGCAGAAATTAAAATCTACTGCAAGTAAGCTCTCCGTACCCCTGCTGCCCTGCAAATTCTGCTGCATCTTTTGGTCAAAATGACAATTAAGCATTGGCATTTTAATGATGTTAAATTAGAAATTTTCAGGTGTCTTTGGAAAGTGAGCAAAAAGGATGCCATGCATGGAAGGGGAAAAAAGGGAAGTACAGGAAAACAGTATACACCAATTGAGCTATCGTTCAGAGTCCACAGAAATAAATAAAAGCCTTTCAGAGGGAACAACTTTTCTATCAGAAAATTTTGAATGAATTTAATCTGTAATTTATTTATTATTATTATTATTTATTAGTCTGTAAAAGGCTTTTTATCTGAGTAAAGTTTTGTTTGCGTATGGGTAAAACTTAAAACGCTTTTATTTATCATCTGAGTTAAACAACTATTGCTTAATTTTTATTTTTATTTTTTTGAAAGGAACTATTGCTTAATTTATGATAGGTAAAATGTGAATCAATTAAGTGCAACTACAGACAGAGATTGCAGTATTGCCCCCTATAGAGTAGGATCCAATTACTACAACTTTTTTGTCTTTTTGTGTGTTAAATAAATTGAAACCGAGCCAACTTGACATCATTCATTGCAGAAATCGAAGAACCATAACCTTAATGTTAAACCCAATGTTCATATTACTTAAAATAAAAACATAAAATTTCAAAACTATATATGAATTGACGCGATGTTAAAGAAAATCGTAGATGGGTACCTAAAACGCGATGTTCTTGCTGAAGATACATACGGTTTTAGTTTACAAATCCATTGATGCTAAAGTAAAATCCTACCTCTTTTTTCAAATTGATTGAATTATTTATTAATTGACCATTTAATTTGTAAATAAGGATAGAAGATTATATACTAAATTGTTTTGTTTATGGATAATTGGCAATAGAGTTGATAATCGGGGCATAATGATCGGGATTGGCCAATATAGATTTTTATTACGGGTGTCAAAAATACTCGTTCGGTCCAGACCCGAGCAATTAGAGATGAAGCCGGACCGATCCCAGGTATCACTGGATAAATTTAGGACCCGGCCTGGAACCCGGACTTTATTGAAAAAAATATTATAAAACATATATTATTTTAAAATAATTATATTTATTTAATTCATTTATTACATATATGTAAAGTTTTAAACATTTAAAGTTTACATTTCATGTCTAATTTCATTGAAATAAATTTAAAAATTACAAAATTACAAAAGAATTACACATATATAATATTAAAAATATATAAAATTATGGTACAAAAATCTAGATTAAAAACTCGACCCGATATTGAGCTTTTTAAGCCCGGCCGGAGTTTCTAAAAATTACATCCCAACTTGGTTCGTGCTGGTCCAGGCATTACCATACTCAAACCTGGACTCGAGTTTTGCCAATCCTAATCCCTACCGATTGTTCAATTGGAATATAAAATTACATTAAATTCCATACTAATTATTTCTTCAAGACAAAAGAAAGTATCAAATTCCTACCAATCAAAATATGGATAGCATCCCAATTATCACGGATGTAAATTAGATCAAGTACAATTAATATGGAAAAAACTTTGATGTTGTAACTTGCATCAAATATTTAATTTACAAATCAAGCTAACAAGAACATAAAAAATACAAGTTCAAGCACCAACAAAAATAAAAATATCCAAAAGTTTCAAGGGCAAAACCAAACCAGACCAAGCATCCAGAAGCATAAGCATAAATTGAGAGTAAACAAAAACATTCAAAAGTATTGTCTTCATCTCCAAGTTTTAACTTCAATATACATGAAACCAAAATGAGTAAGCAACGACAATGCTGATTCTTCCCTTGGCAATCTACCCCACCCACACCCTGTTCCCCGAAAGCTTTCAATATGATCACTGCTGCTTTCCCCAGCCAAGTAGAGGCGGCAAAATCTTTGATCAAGGATATCCATTCATTTTACACTAAATTCCGTACACATAACTAATTGCTTGCTTTTCATTTCATCACCTATCTCTCTTTTTCTTTTTTTTCCTTCTAAAATTATATCACTTAGTGAAAAAAACATGTGCGAGACAGGTGCATCATCTGGGCATCGACAGATATTGTGGGTTCTCTGGTAAGAATCATTAAATTTTTATTTTATAAATTATAAACTCCATAACGATAAAGCGAATGGTTCCTATAAGACCCACCAAACCTGCCAAAATAATAAATTCTAATTAGTCAAACACACTATCTTTGTATGTTGAGATGGGAGTATTTCTCTTGTACTTAATGTTTTTCCCATGCACAAATACTGGTATTTTTTTTAACAGGGGCTCAAGAAAAATTACCAACCCTTTTCAGGGTTGAAATTTTCAACCAAATCCAAATTGTGTAGGTTTAGGTGGGTTGCACGAGTTTTTGACCACCTCAAAAAATTTTAACTCACAATTTCATGAGAGACTTAAACCCTAACCTTAGTAATAGAATAAGTAAATATTACCTATTAAATAAAAAAATTAATATGTTGAAATCTATTTTATTTTTATCTTTTAATTTCATCTGCACTTTAAAAATGTGTGGACATCGGACCTTATAACATAATTTTTTTTATAAATTATATTTTTGGATTTTAGTTTCTAAATTGCTTGCTAGTTTTTTAAAATTTCACATTCATGACCACGATTTTTAACAATTAATTTACAATTATTGTGGAAATGAAAATTTACTACAGCAACTTTTGGTGGAAATGAGAATTAAGCCAACTTTTGGTCGAAATGACCATTAAGCATTGGCATTAAATGATATTAAATTAGAAATTTTCAGGTATTCTTGAAAAGTGAGCAAAAAGGATGCCATGCACGAGAGAAAATAATGATGCTTTTATCAAAATGGGTAGGAATATGAATGAGTTGGAATGAAAATAAGAAATGAGAATTACAATAAGTTGTCTATTGAAACTGTAGGAATTGAAATCGAAATGAATTGAATTGTCATTAATATATTCTCCTTGTTTTTGAATCAGAATCGAAATAAGTTCGATTGCTTAAATTACTAAAAAGTCCTTAAACTATTATCATAATTATTATTTTGTATTATAATTTGTGATTATCATCATCATCATCATCATTGTGACTTAGGGATTTGGCTTTTTTAAAAAAAAAAAATTGGCATTTATATTTTTCATTTAAAGGGACATTTTGGGAATATTGAAATATTAATGGGAGTATAATGGAAACTCCAACAAATGAGAGATTGATTCTTACCTCGCCCGAAAATCAATCTCTTATTCCCCATTCTCAATTTTGTGTGAGCCCCACGATTTCAATTTCAATTCTTGTCTCCATTTTGTCAAATAAATACCGTCAATTATTCAATTACGGATTTTGATTCCCTAACTCGAAAAGTAAACTCACCCTAAGTAGGGAATTGTTATGTTGGAGATGCTTTAACTTAGAGCATCTTTTATGGCCATTAATCTAAAGTTGAAATGACTGTTGGTTCTTTTAACCTTTCAATTTTAGATTGATTGTAATGGATGCTCTAAGTTATAACATATCCAACAAAGTTAGACCCAAATAACTATAGTAAAACAATTTACTCAAATTGAGACTACTTTTCAGAGGCCATTGAAATTTTTCAAAAAAAAAAAAGACTAATCGGAGGGAAGAACTTTTGTGTCAGAAAATTTTGGATGAATTTAATGTGTAAAATGCTTTTTATGCTAGTGAAGTTTTATTTGCATATGGGTAAAGCTTAAAGGACTCTTTTATCATCCAAGTTACACAACTATAGCTTAATTTATGATAGGTAAATGTGGATTAATTAAGTGCAAGTATGGACAGAGATTGCACCCAATCAAGTAGGAACCAGCTACAATGCAACAGTTGCAAATTACCATAACTTTATCTTTTTGTGTGTTAAATTACATAATACGTTAAAGTTCATGGTACCTTATAAGTATTGTAAGGTAGTTGGATCTTACAAAATATTAAATGGTATTTTTAATTTATAAAATTGTAAAAAAAAAAAAAAAGTGTTTTGTGAATGTTAGTTTGATGGACACCTTTAAATTCAAGTCAATCCTACACACTCAACCAACACAAATTTTAAGAGAAAAAAATTGTTTTAACAGTTAGAAAGTGTTTTTTTTTTTTATATACAATTTAAGCAAAAACAAGTCATTACAGACAAGAAAATTTAGAAATTGTGTACAATTGATCGATTGTACTGACTGGTTAGCTGGCACAACAATTTGGATTGAATTTTCACATAACCGAACCATATTCCAAGGCTAAAATAATCGGTTAGCCGAAATTCTGAAAAGAATGTTGTTTTGACCCCATAATTTTGCGTTATATTTTTATCCCAAAACTTCAAAACGTTTTGGATTAGTTCGGACATAATTTAAATTAAGGATGGTAAGAAACCAGAGTGTGAGAGCACGTTATGTTAGGATGGGATATCGGGTTTAATCTTATCTCTGTTTTTAAAAATAGATGGGACATGAGTATAATCTTTTATCCTAATTGATTGGACGGGCAGGGTATGGACGTAAAACACAATGACCCATACCCAGGGGCGGAGACAACATATTGACTGATTGGGGGCTTACCCAACGGCGATAAAAAAATTTAAAAAGTAATAAATATATAAATTTAAAAGATTTATCATACTTCAATATATGTTTACAATTGTCCTTTACGAGTTTTCATACATTGATAACGTTGCATTACAACTTCATTATCAATATTATTAAATAAGTCTTTTTCTATGTAAACAACTAAACTATCATTTATCCATTGCTCTCCCATTCGGTTTCGTAATCGATTTTTCAAAATGTTCATGGCTGAAAATACTCTCGCTACACTCGCAGTAGCAACAAGTAAAGTCAATGCCAATGTTATTAACAAGTAAATTAATGGATATATATTATGTCTCTTAGTCTCGACCATCCGCTTTGCAAGATTACCAATATCTTTTAATTCTGAAAACTCACCACTAGTGCGCATATCCAAAATATATGTATAAAGTTGAATCTCAAGTGCCATAATATCAATTGTAGAGAACTCATTTGGATACAACTGGGCTAGCCGTAATAGCTTCTGCTTGTTGAAGAATAATAAAATATTATTAATGGGTTTGTGGGTTATTTAAAAATTTGATTAATATTAATATTTGTGGGCTTAATTTTAGTTTGCAAAGCCCATGTCTTTTTATTTGTTTTAAAAACTTAAAGTATATAATTATGTTAGGGGTTTGAATATAAATTAGTGGGGGCTTAGGAAAAATTTATTAGAAATTTTTGATAAATTAAATTAGTTAATAAAAAAAAAAATTTTAGTGGGGACTTATGTCCCCACTGGTCCCAAGCTGGATCCGCCACTGCCCATACCCGCATATTAAACTTTTTTAACTATTGATTAATTATTTTTAAGTTAAAATTAACAAATAAATGTTAAAGTAAACAAATAAAATCCTAAAATGTAAATATTAACTTTCAACTTTCAAGGAATATGAAAAGACAAAAATGGACTTATGAGAGCATCCTTTGGTCTTTATAAATTAGAATTAAAAGTTATACAATTTCAAATTCCAACGAAAAATTCAAATTGAAATTCATAAACTTCATTGCCCAAATCATCAACCATGAATTCATCATCGGCCATTAGGTAGTTTTATCTTCTTTTACTAATTTTTTTTAATACTGTTGTAAATTATGATAGTTGAAACACATGAGCTCACCACAGGCCAATATAAATATTGAAAAGTCTTCTCCTTATTACTTGTTGTAGTTTTTTTATTTTGAAATTGATTATTTTAGAAATTTTAAAATATTGTACTGCATATTTATCTAGAATTAAATAGTCAAAGTATGTTTTTTTTTCTCTCATATATAGGAGATATTAAAAAAATAAAAGGGGATAGGGGAAGGAGACTGATATCTACAGGTAAAGGTGAGTGCGATGATACTTTTTACCAAACGCATACGGATATGGATACTCAATACCTGGACAATTGCAATCCCTACTTTTGAACTCTTACTGATAGACTCTCAGTACTTACGTCTTAAAATTTTTACAAACATGCCTCTATTGAATTATAAAATATTATTGATAAAAGAAATTAAATTTTTATTTGTAGAGCATGTTTTTCACCAAGGCATGAATTATATACATGAGCTCATATATTTATATCCAAATTATTAACTCCCTTTGCTGATGTCACAAGAGTATTTTAAGAACTTCACTCATTCAGTATTTTAGGAATTTTCAAGGTATAATATTTATAATTTTATCAATTAATTATTTTAGACATATAAAAATCAATTGATAAAAGTAATATTTTTCTGTATATAAATAATTTTATATTTTTTAATTTAGAGGACTAAATTATACTTAGGGTTTTTTTAATTTAATGACTTAATTAAGTTCACTCAGTTAAGTCATTAAATTCATAAATACCATAATATTTTAACATATATATACAAAACTACATTTAAGTGAAAACATAATGATTTTAAAATTAGAATGCATAAAATAACATAAATTTCAATTTTATCACAAATTCTCAATAATAGTACATAACATAAGATAAGAGTATTAGTGGGTAAACATGTATGAGGAGTTTCGGGATAAGTATGAAAAATAAATTATAAAGAAAAGATATTTTTTCCATTAGAAATTAGTTAACTTATTCAGATTTTTTTCATTCAGTAAAAAGTCAATAAATTGACTTATTTTATTAAGTCAGAATTATCTAAAAAATCTTATTGAGTTATAAAAACAAACACATCTAATTAATTTAATAACTTAATTATTAAGTCAAGTCACTTTAAGTTATTAAGTTAAAAAACAAACACTCTCTTAATCTAAAAAGTCTGAATGACATTATTAAAAGATATTCTTCAAATATCCTTACCTAAATAAAATTTAATAATTAGCATTATTACTCATCTTTATAACTTGTGATAATATAGTGATAGACTATTATTATTTTTATATTTTTATTTTTTTCAAATTAACATTATTTATCTTCATATTTTTTATGAATATTTTTCACATAAAAACATCATAAACTACAATAAAATTGATTAACATGTAATAGTTTAGAATATTAAGGATTGTATTCAATTGAACATAATTTATATTATGATAATATATTATCTTATTTATATTTTTCGATATGTTTATTATTTGTTTTATATTTATATTTGTAAAGGATATAAATATAAAAATACTAGTTTTCAGATGTTTTAAGTTAAAAAAAAGCAGCTTAATGTTTATTTTTAGCTATTTAGACAAAAAACAAACATATCATTTAAATTTAAACATTCAGCTTTATTAAGAATTCTGATTGACTCAAGTCTATTTATATTTCAAACAAAAAAACTAACATTACCTTACACAGTTTAAGGATAAAATAGACTTTTATTATAATTTCTGTTAAAAATTCTTTTAACTTGAACGGTTTGGTATAAAACGATAAAAGCTGAAATTTTAAGAAGGAGAAAGTTATTGTTAAAAATTTTAATGATAAAGCAACATGTCAAAAATATTAAGCAGTAAAATGATAATATAGAAAAAAAGGAATTAATAGTTAAGATATGTTGGAGTTACTTTAAGGTGCAACACTAATTATAACCATAAATACAAAATAATAAATAAAAAAATTTATTATAATTTTAATCGTATGTTTCTACCGATTATAACCGGACCTAATAGTTATTGCCGGAGAAATAACTTATCTCGTCTTTAGTTTCACTGGACATAATTTACAATTTTTTTTTTTGGTCTTCTTGAAGTGGCACAAAAGCAGATACGAACCTATAAAACAGCATATAAAAAATTCCGGTTAAGTTAGATTGCGGGCCTTCGATGTTTAATTTGTTAATGGAAAAATATCATCTCTAGTTTCACTTTCATCGTTGTACTTTTCTCAAAAGTTCTTCTTTTTTTTTTTTTTGAAAAGCTCAAAAGTTCTTCAATCGCCCACTAATTTACATTTCTTTATGGCAAGATTTTGTTTACGACTTCGTCCATGTTCATATTTTCACTAGACAGAAAGCTCATTGACGTACGTAAGACAAGTATTAATACGAAAATCCAACATATAAAATTATGAAATGTCTCCTCATTGCTTATAATTAGTTAATTTAAAAATAAGATCTTATTGGACGGGTGACATGATTTTTCCACACACGTAAGATTGTTTTACTCACGAATACATTACCTTGTCAATAAAATATTGTTATATATTTATATCTTGAAAATTATCCCATCATAAAAATGACTATGATTACAATATAATGTAAAGGCATTTTTATGCACATCTAGATTTTCATTCATCTAGATCTAATCATGGGTTGATTTTGGAAATTTTTGTTATTTTTCGATGTTAAAAACAAAATTTACAAAATTTAAAAAAAGAATAATAATGGATAAAAAAAATTGATATGCATAATATGCATATTCTTAATTGTTGTGTTAACATCTTTTGTAATGGATACATGCACGCGAGAAGAAACTCTTGCAAGCAAATAAAAAGGCCTTCAAAAACATGGAAACTCGTTAAAGAATTATTGCTAAGATCTTTTAAAGCATAAAATTTCAGTTATGTTTAATGTGCAGATGCAATTACTACTAGTTTCATGTAGGCATTGTTTATTGATAAGCACCTTAATTGTCACCTTCCAAATTCAATTACCCATTAGTCTAGTTAGCTACTAATATGCAAAAAGACCCATAAAATTAGTATTCCTAATTATATTAAGGTGAGAAATGAGTTAAAAAATAAAAAAAAATATACGAATTTAATATACTATAAAATAAAATATACTGTATCGAAATCTATATATGTATATATTATCTATTAACTTACCTTTAACTTTAATATAATGAAGGATGTTCATTAGAACATTTCCATATATGCTAATGTTAATTTAGAAGAAAATATCTTGAGCAATAGGGAAAATGGATCCATTGCCGGATACAATCAAAAGACAGCCATCAAATAACAAACCCATCCAGCGAATTTTGACTGAAAACGAGTATACAATAATAAAAATACAAAATGATACCTGTTCACAATCACATGCGCCCCACTCACGGTACGTAGTACCATCAAAAATCTCAATATCGCAATCTTATGGGTCCATTAATTAATAATTGAACTTGTTTTCTACCGAACAGATGAATTAATAGAGAGATTAATGAACAGGTTGGAAGAGAGGGAATCTGTTCAGAGAGGAGCCTGACTGTGCAAATGCGAATGAGCACGTTCTACTCAATTCATTTATGGCACAAATCCAGCCTTTTGCAGGCAAAGCAGCCCTCCTTTTGTTTATTTAGTTATTTTTTTAATATTAATTTTGAATGCCTCGGCCTCTGCCTCTGCCTCTGAACAAAGCAATCACTTCGCTCACAGTCGCAGTATGCATCATTATTATTTTATCATACATCTAATCAATTAATTTTACTCCACTGTAGACCTTTACAACGGCACAAAAGTTTAAAAAAAGATTCCGGGTTGGTGTTCCAATCGGAGTTGCATACGTTTTACTAGGTGGCAAAGCCTTGATTGATATGATATGTGATGTAGTAGGGTGAGTGAAATTGTGTTGATAAGAGACAAATAGCAGGTTGTTTCCAACAAAACCGGCGACACATTGTCAAAGGCAACGCAATTTCATTCACTCAAAATTACGAGGGCGTTAATTAATGGCAGCCTTGTTTTATTAAAAAGATAAGTACAAAATTTAAATAAAAAAAGAAAAGAAAAGAAAAGCAGCAACATTCATTTGTCCATTTGAAGGGGGAAAAGACAACGATCGATATCTCTACGGCAGTTCGGTCGCGAAAGTGGTTTTACAGTGAGGTGGTCTGTTTGGGGAAATTAAAAGATTTGGGAAATAATTTTGCCAGACGTGGAAATGTCGTTGTCCGTTTGTCCTCTGATTGATTGAATAGGAAGGGCCAAAGGATTCTTTGAGATACATTAAGCATGCGTAGGGGAATGGAACAATGACGGACCCTAAGACAAGGACAAACTCGTACTGGGTAAAAAATTGATATTGCTATGCTCATTTTATATGGCAACAAGCCAAGCCAGCACATGGACTTTGCTAGCTTTGGGTAAATTATGCCACCCCAGTCGTAGGCCACCGAGGGTTCCTGCTTTATGATTTGTTATTTTTACTGTTATCTTTAACTTTTTCATTCATTACACAAACGTTAACCGTTGATACATTTTTCCTATGTTACTTGGTAAGTTCATATTGGATGAATCTCGTACTTTTTTTGTAATAATAATAGTACTATTATTAGTAGTTTGATTGATGTTTAAGAATGTGGCATTCCTATTTCCCCTGACGAGATTGGAGGTGAAAACATTGTGACCAAAATGGCGCAAATCATTCAAATAAAGGCACAAAAAAGGGGGAAACTATCAAAACTATGTTAATAAGTGGGCATATATGTACGTGTACATATATGATGAAAAGAAACAGAAGCACATTGGACTTTGTCTCACTACAACGAAGCACAAAGCACAGATTTACCTTTTAGCATCTGGGTTTCTTTTCTCCAAATCTCTTAACTTTCAACTTTAAATAAATAAATCATAAGCACAAACAAAATCAACCGGGTCAAAGATTTTGTGTTAACACCCACTCCTTAAAAATCATCAGATCAATTATACAAATGTGTCACTTAAAAGTTAAAAAGAATGGAGCCCATGTGGTCCACCGACCACCCCGTTTTTAGCACACATTTTACAGATCCATGGAGCCATGGGGAGGGGCCCTTCATTGTTAATTTATTATTATTATATAAATGTATATAATATATATTAACATAAAGAGAATAATTTTTTTAAAGGTTTAGAGATTGGGATCAGACTGACGTGCAAAGAAATTTAAAAAAAAATTAATAATCAGCGTTCCGCAGAGCTGGCGCCTCAGTTAATATTGGCATCATTTCCCAAACTCTACACTAAACGACAAATCTCTCATGAATGATAAAATATTAATAAAAGTTCCATTGAAAGAGACAGACTAGATAAGCTTCAAGCTCAAAAGCTCTTATCTTTTTCTCCCTTTATTCTCTTTTCTCTTTTAAAGTTCATGTCACCCCCCACAAAGAAAATTAATAAAATTTTGTTTATTTATTTTTATTCAAAAGAGAGAGGGAGAAAAGAAGCAGTAATTCACAATCACAGACTCACAAAAGCAACAGCAAAAAACAGCGATTCCACATCTATCAGGTCAGAAAAGTTCAAGAAAAATAAAAAGTAACAAACTACAACAAACCCTACAAAGGCTAAAAATCCAACTATCTTTTTAGCCTATTAACTAGTTCAAGAGGATGAACAGAATGAAGAACAAATACAATGGCTGAAACATAATATATAATACACACACACACACACACACACACATATATATATATACACATCTAAAATTTATTAATAGAAAAAGAAAAAAAATAAAGAAAAATTGACCCATTAACAATGTCATGTGGTATTACTTTTGCTAGCTTCAAAAATTAGACAAGAACGGGATAAATTTCCAACAAAAAGGAAAAATTAAAATGCAATTAAAAAACTAAGAAAGTTAAAATGTTTGTTACTTGTTATTGGTTCACTTGTTACACCCCCTTCTTGCTTTCAGTCAAGTTCGATCAGTCCGGTTCCTACTGTTACCATGCTGCCTGGTTGTTGTCGTCATTGAACCATTTCCGTTCTTTTGAGGCGAAGAAAACAATTGGCCGAACCCAAAGACCGAACCGGATTTCGAAGAACCGCGGAGTGAACAGACCGGCACGTTAAGAACCGGAGTCACTCGAACATTAGCCGAATAAGATCTCTCCATTCCTCTGTGCTTATACCTCGGCCCGCCATTGAAGCTACTGGGGCTGCTCGAGCTTCTCTCCAAGCTTTGAAACACTATCTTCCCCGACGAGTTCATCCTCGGACTGTCCACTGAAACCCCTCTGCTTGGGGCCGCCTGTGATTCTCTGCGAATCGGACTCCGCCCTGTCCTCCCTGCCACCGTCTGGTTATGCGAGCACTCTCTTGGCTTCACCATTCTCATCCTCGGCGGGTTCGCAAACGGGTTCGGATCCGGGTTCGGGTTGAGGCTCGGCTTGTTGTCCGAATCCAGTGAGAGCCTCGGAAGATCCTCGTGCTCGTGGCCGGAAGATGATGAGGAAAGCGACAGCCGAGACGACGATAAAGAGACTGATTCGGAATCGGAGTCTTTCAGTAAAGGCAGGTACAAGGAACCGTCAAGTGATGAGGAAACGGAACATGAAGAAGAAGAAGATGAAGATTTTGAGTTTCTGTGGAGAAAATGCTTTAATGAAGATTTTGCATGAGTAGACGAGGACGAAGAGGAGAACGACGTCGTTTTAGTAGTCTCGGTTTTCCAAGCCGTGCTGTTGTGATAGAGTTTTTTCAAGCCCAATAACTCCTTCCAGCGACTTGAACATCGAGGAGCCTTCGGTGAGAACGAGTAGGGGTCAAAACTGGAAATGTCACATGATTTGTTTCGCTCGTCGGGTGATTTAACCTCGACCGTCGACGGTTTGAGACTCGAGAGATGAAGCGGCACCAGCTTTCCGTCGGAGAAGAGCTCGTCGGCGGGGAGCATGGCGACGGGATCTTCGAGCCGGAACTCGAAATCCACTGGATCCAAGCCCTCCGATGGCTCCTCAGCGGAGGACGGTTTCTTTGAGGGATCTTCTTCGCGGCTAAACGAGATTCTAGGGCCCAACCATCCGTACGACGGAAACTTCTCCGGCGACACGCCGATGTTGTTGTTAACGCATGCGGAAGCCATCTTCGCCGCTCATGCAAATCGTACTGTCGCCGGGAAAATGATGCAGGGATCTAGAGAGAGAGAGGGGGAGAAATAGGAGGGTTTAGTTGTAGAGTTGAGTAGGGTTTGAGTGTGTGAGTAGGCCAAATGTTTGTGTATCTAACAAACAACACGGTGATGAATATTGAATGAAGAGCCCATTTATTAAATTACAATTATTAATTAGATACTTGACAAATTGTAATTTAATTACAAGCTGAGAGTAGCGCCACGTGGCTCTACGTTATTTTTTAAGGATAAATGTTGATTTGGTTTTTATATTTGATTTAAGTATTCGCCAGTCTTTATATCTAAAAGATATTTCACGACACCGCTCTTATTAATTGTATTACCTTATTATCTTTAATTCTTTTTTATATTAATATCCTTTTAATAATTTTTTTAGATATTAAAAAATAATAATTTATTAAATTAACCTAAAAAATAAAATACAAATTTTTATATTATTATTTTACTTTTAGGATTAATTTAGTAAATTAATTTTTTATAAAAATAATTATTAGTAAATTTGTTATAAGAATATTAAATATTACTTTAAGTTGACTGATTTTAATTTATTTATAAATAATTATTAGTAAGATCGTTGCACAAGCACAAAAAAAAATTATTTATTGGTTAATTTACTAATTATTTTTTAAATAAATAAATTAAATATCAAGAAGATTATTAGAAGGGTATAATTGTAAAAGAAAATATAATATAATAAGAATAAAACATTTATAATTGCAAGGATATTTTATGATATTTTTTAAAATATAAGAATTAAACATAAACTTCAAAAACTAAACATGCATTTATCTTTCTTTTAAATTTCTTTTATTTTATGTTAATTATAAATAATTTAATTCTTTGATTAATATTTTCTTTTACTACGAATTCTTTGATTAATATTCAGTACCTCGATTATTGTTTCTTGGTTTTCAAATTTTCAATCACAAGGATGACTATTAATTTGGAATTTTGTTGGACCATTATTTGCGTCGATAATGCCAACTATGGGTTACTTTTAGTTGAAGCATAGTGGATTCCAAGCCTTGTCGCTTGTTATTATCTTTGAATTCTTCTATTGGCAATGCCTGGAATCCACTACCCTTAATTAAGGTTTAAAAAAGAAAAGAAAGAAAAAATCTAGGATGGTTGGTTTTTTTAAAATTAAATCCTTAAATTATTACATATGATCAAAATAAAGATAGGATCTGCTATTTGTTTGTTAAATTAATTCCCAATTAATTTTTTTGATGAGATATTTGAATTAATTATTGATAGCTACCACTTGTTTTGTCATTGGATATGAACGAGCCGAAGTTTGGCGAAAATAATAGAGTTCCGTGAATTGAACAAGAATTTCAATAATTCGACTATGACTTTAACAGATGACGGTGCGCCGGTCCAAGTTGGAGCGGCGGAGGGGATTGGCAACTGATAATTGACTTCATTGGTTGCTTTCACGTGTTCCACTTTTTATTCATTTTGGAAATAAATTACTTCAATTTTAGTTTAATTTATGTTGATTTTGCATAATATCGTGATTTTATTTGATACGGACAAGTCAAATTAACAAAAATCAAATAAAATTATTTAAAGTAAGACCCGTCGTGTCTAAACTAAAATAGGAGATTAAAGCTTCCCTTAGAAAAGAAGAAAATTCGTCTTCAAATTTTATTTGTGCCCCATCTTCAAGTGAGTACTTGAATTGAGTTTATCTTCAAAATATTGACGTGTCGAATCTTTATGACATCGTCTATCTGAATTCTCAAAGCAATAAAATGACAAATTATTTTTTTTCTTTTAATTATTGAAAATATTGCGGGAATAATCTTCATTCGAGTTAAGAGAACGGCATGAGGTTGTATCTGAAGCGACCCATTCTTGCTCCTCAATGTCAACAAAACTCAGCATAAAAAATTTGGTGGATGATCCAATTGAATGACCGAACGTTAGGAGGTTGATCTTGATGTGAACGGAACGGCGGCTAATCAATAGTTTCATCAGAGTCATTGACTTCTTTCAAATCATCAATGTCATCAACGCCAACTTCTTCACGTTTATCATTTTATCATGCTCATTTTTTTCCCCAAATAATATTGAAGTACCAAGATTTCGTCTCCCATACCAAATTGATGTAATCATGGGACAGAGTTTTCATCGACTTTATGAAAATTAAAGTTTTCATTTTCTTTTCTTTACGATTTTTTTTCCCTACAAAGAAGAATATTAAATCGGCTCTTTTTTTAAGTAATGGAGTTTGTATTTCAAAATTTTAATTTTTTGTTTTTTAACTGAACAAATGAATGTAAGAATTTTCTTCATAAAAAAAAAAGTAAAATTCTTTTATGTTAGTGTGTCTCTATTTAAATCGATTGCACCCTATGGGGTCACTCTTTGGATGTTCCCTCTGGTGCATATCAATTTTAAGGACAGTTCCCGTAAGCACTATTTTGCAGAAAAAAGCGATTTTAACTGTACCTTCTCGTTGGAAGGCTAGAGCGAGAACTACACTCATTCCAGGAAGGAGTTAAGTGGGTCTATTATAATATATTTCTCGTGGCTTTTAAGCCCTATGGAGCAATTTTGAATGTCCCATACGAGACCCATTGAAAAGTCCCACTTTTTCTAAAGAAAAACAATAGATGGGAGTAATGGTTATACCAATTTTTTTCTTAGAAATATTAATAATAAATAAATTATATCTCTTTAATTTTAAGGTCATAAAATATAGATTTTTTTTATTAAAAATCTTAATTATAGGATAATTATTAATTAGGGAGATGTCTAAAAATAGGTTTTTTTTAACGATATTTAACTTAAAAAAAGATCTCTATTATTTAGAGTATTATTAGGGAAATACTAAAAAGAAAAGGGATTTTCCTAAAATATGAGTTTCTAAGCGACCGTCTTGTTAGCCTATAATTAAAGCTACCTATGACTAATGGGTGATGGAAGTATTGAATAAGTAGAAGGTATTTTGAATACTCTCTTTAGTAAAAGAATTTTTGAAATAAAAAAGATGAAATCAATTTCCCATTAATGCCATATAATGCTGTGAATTTACTTAAGGATGGGCTGCCTTAAAAAAAAAATCAACGGTCTAGTTCAATTTAATTTTTAAAATTACAAAAGAAAATGATTGATTTATATGACAAAAAATAAAAAAATGAAAAAAATTAGAAAATGCAAAGAAAATTACATTTTAAAACTAAACAAATCTGGTTTGAATTATTATTTCTAAAAAATCGATGGTATAGTTTGGAACATAATAGATGCCACCCTAAATTTAGCATGTTAGATTTCGTTAATTCAATAAATACTAAGACAAATAGAAAAAAAATCAAATTAGAGTCTATTCCATAAAAATTAACCAAATTACAAGCAAAAAAATTGCTTCCAAAGACTAGCTAGCTACAATCATATATATTTGTAGAATATAGATTTAAGATAATTTCAGTAGAAAACTTCTCAAATAAGACCATGCATAAACTTTAAATACACTAAAATAAGAATAGCTTAAATAATAACAATAAAAATAAGAGTTAAATTAAAAGAAAATATAATTAAACAAAAATATTCTTAAAAGCTGCAAAATTCAACTTGATAAGGAGTTCTTAAGCTTCTTAGGGCTAGTTTGGAGTTGTGGTATTTGATAGGGCTGGGCAAAATTGGATTTGGGTTGGGTTTGAATCAACCTGACCGGGTTTCAGGTTGGATAAAATTCATCCGAACTCAACCCGAACGTATAACCCGATCCGATTATATTTGAATATAATTCAAAACCAATCATATCAGATTGGGTAAAAAAATAGGGTTAAAATTTAAAAATATATAATTACATACTATTAAAAATTACCAATTACCAATTAACATTTCACTTTCACATTTGATAGCTACCACATGTTTTGTTATTGGATATGAACGAGCCAAAGTTTGGCAAAAATAATAGAGTTCAGTGAATTGAACAAGAATTTCAATAATTCGACTAGGACTTTAACAGATGACGGTGCGCCGGTCCAAGTTGGAGCGGCGGAGGGGATTAGCAACTGATAATTGACTTCATTGGTTGCTTTCGCGTGTTCCACTTTTTATTCATTTTGGAAATAAATTACTTCAATTTTAGTTTAATTTATGTTGATTTTGCATAATATCGTGATTTTATTTGATACGGACAAGTCAAATTAACAAAAATCAAATAAAATTATTTAAAATAAGACTCATCACGTCTAAACTAAAATAGGAGATTAAAGTTTTCCCTTAGAAATGAAGAAAATTTGTCTTCAATTTTTGTTTGTGTCCATCTTCAAGTAAGTACTTGAATTGGGAGAAAATTATGGTGCAATGGTGGTACCGTGTCATAATTACATTCAGTCATTGGATTCCAATGAATCAATCCATCTAAGTGGATCCAACGGCCGGATGCAACGGTGGCACGGTACCACCGTTGCGTGCCACCGTTGCATTGTAGCCGGACCCCTTGAATTGAGTTTATCTTCAAAATATTGACGTGTCGAATCTTTATGACAGCGTCTATCTGAATTCTCAAAGCAATAAAATGACAAATTATTATTATTTTTTTAATTATTGAAAATATTGCGGGAATAATCTTCATTCGAGTTAAGAGAACGCCGTGAGGTTGTATCTGAAGCGACCCATTCTTGCTCCTCAATGTCAACAAAACTCAGCATAAAAAATTTGGTGGATGATCCAATTGAATGACCGAACGTTAGGAGGTTGATCTTGATGTGAACGGAACGGCGGCTAATCAATAGTTTCATCAGAGTCATTGACTTCTTTCAAATCATCAATGTCATCAACGCCAACTTCTTCACGTTTATCATTTTATCATGCTCATTTTTTTCCGCAAATAATATTGAAGTACCAAGATTTCGTCTCCCATACCAAATTGATGTAATCATGGGACAGAGTTTGATGGACTTTATGAAAATAAAACTTTTCATTTTCTTTTCTTTACGATTTTTTTTCTCTACAAAGAAGAATATTAAATCGGCTCTTTTTTTAAGTAATGGAGTTTGTATTTCAAAATTTTATTTTTTTGTTTTTTAACTGAACAAATGATTGTAAAAATTTTCTTCATAAAAAAAAGAGTGAAATTCTTTTATCTATTAATTTTTGAGATTATAAGGATTTTAATAGAAATTAAAAGGAACAATTAAGGTTTTTGTTTTTAGTGAAACTAAAAATTTTAAAAAAAATTAATTTTTTTCTATGGAAATACTAACCCTCGACCCCCTTTCAAAAGACAGTACCCCCCTCAATCTCTCTTATGAGGGATTGCAAAATACATACTATGCTAGTGTGTCTCTATTTAAATCGATTGCACCCTATGGGGTCACTCTTTGGATGTTCCCTCTGGTGCATATCAATTTTAAGGACAGTTCCCCTAAGCACTATTTTGCGGAAAAAGCGATATTAACCATACCTTCTCGGTGGAAGGCTAGAGCGAGAACTACACTCATTCCAGGAAGGAGTCAGAGGCTATATTATAATATATTTCTAGTGGCTTTTAAGCCCTATTGAGCAATTTTGACTGGGTTTGCTCTACAGTTCGAGTCGCAGGGAAGTCATCTTTGTTAAGAGAACTTGTGTTTCCCTGTTCGAGTAGGGACTTCTAATATGGGTTGTGGTACGCGCTTAAAGGTGTTTCTCACAGTTAGGGCCCTCCCCAGGACACCTCGTGGTTAAGACCAAAAAAAAAAAGTCCCACTTTTTTCTAAAGAAAAATAATAAATGAATTATATCTCTTTAATATTAAGGTCATAAAATACAGATTTTCTATTAAAAATCTTAATTATAGGATAATTATTAATTAGGGAGAGGGAAATTATCAGCCATATACCCTTAAATGACATCAGTATCAAACGTGCTACAACACTTTTTAAGTATATCACTCGTATACCCTAAGTTGACAAAACACTTCTGCCGTCCACTAATCCATTAACTGCCATTTGCAAGCGCTGACATTATAAGGGTAATCTAGTCTTTTAGAAGAATGACATATCATCCCATTTATCTAATAAAAAATGATATGTTATATGATTTATATTGATAAAAATGACATGTCATCATATTTATCGGATAATTGTTAATAATTGCTAAAATAAAAAATCTACTTTACAACTAAATCTACTTCTCCAAAAGTTAACCTAAAATTTTGAAGATCTACTCCTCCAAACTGCAACTGAAATTTTTTATGGTATAATATGTATAATTGTAAATAATATGTTGTTAACCATTTTTTATGGTGTAATATGAATATTTTTTACGGATAATTGTTAATAATATGTTCCATTAATAATTCATATTCTTTTAATAAAAAAGGTATTGTTAATAACAAAATAAAAAAATTGTGTATTGAAAATTTAAGTTAATTTTTAGGATAAATTTATCTTTTTACCTTATTTTGAGTTTCAAGGGTGAAATAGTCAATTTGCCACAATTCTGTTAACTTTCTAACGGAAGTTAACGGATTGGTGGACGACATAAGTGTTTTATCAACTTAGGGTATATGAGTGATACACTTGAAAAATATTGTAGCACGTTTGATACGAATATCATTTAAGGATATAGGACTGATAATTTTCCTTAGGGAGATGTCTAAAAATAAGTTTTTTTTACAATATTTAACTTAAAAAAAGATCTCTATTATTTAGAGAACTTAAAAAAGATCTCTATTATTTAGAGTATTATTAGGGAAATACTAAAAAGAAAAGGGATTTTCCTAAAATATGAGTTTCTAAGCGACCGCCTTGTTAGCCTATAATTAAAGCTACCCATGACTAATGGGTGATGGAAGTATTGAATAAGTAGAAGGTATTTTGAATACTCTCTTTAGTAAAAGAATTTTTGAAATAAAAAAGATGAAATCAATTTCCCATTAATGCCATATAATGCTGTGAATTTACTTAGGATGGGTTGCCTTAAAAAAAACAAATCAACGGTCTAGTTCAATTTAATTTTTAAAATTACAAAAAGAAAATGACTGATTTATATGACAAAAAATGAAAAAATGAAAAAAATAGAAAATACAAAGAAAATTACATTTTAAAACCAAACAAATCTGGTTCGATTTGATTCGAATTATTATTTCTAAAAAATCGATGGTATAGTTTGGAACAGAATAGATGCCACCCTAAATTTAGCATGTTAGATTTCGTTAATTCAATAAATACTAAGAAAAAAAAATCAAATTAGAGTCTATTCCATAAAAATTAACCAAAGTACAAGTAAAAAAACTACTTCCAAAGATTAGCTAGCTACAATCATATATATTTGTAGAATATAGACTTAAGATAATTTCAGTAGAAAACTTCTCAAATAAGGCCATGCATAAACTAGAAATACAACTAAAATAAGAATCGTGTAACTAATAACAATCAAAATAAGAGTTAAATTAAAAGAAAATATAATTAAACAAAAATATTTTTAAAGCTTCAAAATTCAATTTGATAAGGAGTTCTTAAGCTTCTTAGGGCTAGTTTGGAGTTGTGGTATCTGATAGGGCTGGGCAAAATTGGGGTTGGGTTAGGTTTGGATCAACCTGACCGAGTTTCAAGTTGGATAAAATTCATCTGAACTCAACCCGAACCTATAACCTGATTCGATTATATCCGAATATAATTTAGAACCAATCATATCAAATTAGGTAAAAAAATCGAGTTAAATTTTAAAAATATATAATTACATATTATTAAAAATTACCAATTACCAATTAACATTTCACTTTCACATATAATATATAATGTATATATACCATCACTATCAAGTATCAAAGGCTCAAAGCTTCAAAAACTCAAAGTCAACAGCCAAAATTCGAGTTGCGGCTTGCTGGGTTCGAATTGAGCTTGAATCAGATCAGGTGATGGTGGAGGATTGGAGGTGTGGAGATGGCGCAACAGATCAATACTTAGTAGTAGCAAATCGGTAGTTCAGGTCATGATCCTCGTGGAGCAGCTTCAGCTGGCGACAGCTCTTAGCGGTTGCTATGTCTAGCGGCCGACTGCAGCTTTCTCCGTGAACTTTGTGTGTGTTTGTGTTTCATTTGTTTGAGGGAGGTTGGGGGTGTGGGTCGTGTGGTTGTCGATAGTGGGTTGTGAGTGAGGGAGACTATAGGTGGGTGTGGCGTCGGTCGACAATGGGCTACTCACTGCTGCGTGAATGGCTGCTTGTGTCATGTGTTGTTGTTATGGCTTAATGTGTTATTGTGTTTGTTTGCAATGGTTTGTGTGCGTGGATCGAGTGGTGTATATGAGTGTGTAGGATTAAGAGTTTAGTTGTATAGCAGTTTAAGATTCGGTTCTTTATTTTTTAATTTTGTTATTTCTAATTTTTTTTTAAATTTTTATGTCAACCTAATCGGATTTTCAGATCGAATCAAACCTGATTTGATTAGGTTTTCGGTTCAATCTGATTGGATTGACACAAATGCATCCAATCGGGTTTGATTAATAAACCCGATCCTATTCGAACTTGATAATTTTTGGATCGAGTGGGGTCGGATCGAGTATTTTGCCCACTCCTAGTATCTGATGAAATAATTTGTTTAAACTTTGCAAATGAAATATGTTTAAAATTGAAAACAAACAATTCAGTATTTGGGAAATTATGTTGTTGTGGTTGCTATGAGTTTAAAAAATAGAGTAAATACATTTGGTAAATTTCATTACAAAAGTATTATTTTATTATAGGGTAAATTTCATTGTGCCCCCTACTAGAGTGACTATTTCCAAAATACCCCCCAATGATACAAAAACATCACTCTACCCCTCGATTGTCGTGACTTTAAATGGTTGACCGACATTGAATAATTAAATTATAGGATTATCCTCGTGAGAAACAAAATATTCTATCTAACGATGTTATTGTGTGAACATTTGAGTTTTGCCAAAGGTTTTGATATGACATCTCTATCAAAAAAACATTGTAGTGTTAGGTTTATAATTATATATTTACTTGATTGGTAGAAAAGTTTTAAGTTGACTACTTATTTGGGCTTTGGATGCAAGAAAATTACAAGGCACGCCATTAAATAACATTTTTTACTGGGATTTGCACTGGGATTTCAACCACTCATTTTGAAAATTAAAAAAATATCATCATTCTCTCTCTATTACTATAAAAATTTAAATTCAAAAATCAAACTGACCATTTTTTTTTATAGATTTGAACAAGTTTCATACTGTTACATGTTCTATATTTTGTTCCAGTTAATTTATTTTAGTTTTTTTTTCATTGTTTGAATAAGTCAAGTTAGTTGTTGAAGTAGTTAGAGTCCAAGCTAGTTTGTTAGCTATTTTGCTGGCACATGCCTATAGTCTTGGAAGGACAATTGTAATATTTCTTTATTTAAATTCGAGAAATAAACAGCAGGGGTAGACTCTCTGAATTTGAAAACACTAACACTATTTGTAGATGTATAGTCTCCCTCAAATGATCCTGGTACATTCAACAACTTTCATTTCAACATTTTTACAATATGTAGAGGAAAGAAAATGAAAACTAGCTCATATATACCAAATCGGTATCAGAGCTTTGCTATGGATCAACGAGTGGAACAATTGGAGAAAGTCGTGGAAAATGTCGTTAGACAAGGAGATCTCTTACGACAATTAACAGAGACTGTCAACAAGCTTAGTATAAGATTAAAGCAGATTGCTAGCTAGGTGAATGAGTCGGTAGGGAACCCCAATGCTTGGATGCAAAATCAAGATGAGAGAGAAAATTTTACTGCCACAAATAGCACACCAAGTGTTCTACAGAAAACTAATGAGAATCGTCAAAGTCTTTAAGGTTATATTTGCTAAAAACTATTAAAGTTGATTTCCCTCGTTATGAAGGAAAAAGGAACCCAACTATATGGTTACGCAAGGTAGAGCAATTCTTTGAACTCCACGACATTCAACCATCGAACGTGTTTCCTTGGCCTCCTTTCATCTGGAAGGGGATGCTCACCTGTGGTACTAATTATTACGCCAAGAGATGATACATGTCTCTTGGGATGATTTTACGGAGGGATTATATAAATTCAAGGTATGGGCCAAATCAATACTTGGATTTCTTTGCAGAACTGACTCGTTTACCGCAAGTAAGGTCAGTATTGGATTATCAAGAAACATTTGAGAAACTTTTGGCTAAGGCAGGACCCATGGATCAAGCTAGGCAAGTCAGCTGTTTTGTTGGAGGTCTTCGGGAACCTATTCGAACTAATGTTAGAGCCAACAAGCCAACAATCTATCATCAGCCACTGGACTGGCTCGATTATATGGAGCTTGTGATCTTACTCAAAAGCAATTAAAATTTTTGTTCACACATTCTGAAGCTCCAAATGGTTCAACGTCAACATCAATCAAAAGGTTAACCACAGAAGAGATAGATGACAGAAGAAAGAAAGGATTGTGCTTCAAATGTAATGAACGATATGGTCCTGGACATCGTTGTAAAAAACTATTTATAATTCAAGCTTGCTTCAATGATAGTGATGCTGATGAATAAATGAAAATTATTGATAGAGCTCCTGAAATTTTACTGCCATCGTAATGAGTTCTTAGAAATTTACTTCAACCATTTAGCCTTGAGGACAATGGTGCAATTTAAGAGGGGATGAGTTGTTACATGTTCTATATTTTGTTCCAATTAATTTATTTTAGTTGTTTCTTTCATTGTTTAAATAAGTCAAGTTAGCTATTGGAGTAGTTAGAGTCCAAGCTAGTTTGTTAGTTATTTTGTTGGCACATGTCTATAGTCTTTGAAGGACAGTTGTAATCTTTCTTTATTTAAATTCTAGAAATAAACAATAGGGGTAGACTCTTCGAATTTGAAATCACTGACACTATTTGTAGAGGTATAGGCTCCCTCAAATGATCCTGATACATTCAACAACTTTCACTTCAATATTTTCACAATAGGCAGAGGAAAGAAAATAAAAACTAGCTCATATATACTACATACTTAGCAAAATCACAAACATGACATGACAAAAAAAAATCAAGAAATAACAGTAGGCATGTAGTCTTCAAGAGGAAGTTGGTTTGATGTCGAAGATGAAGATGAAATGAAAATGAGAAGTTAGAGATCAATGGGAAGATGTCGAAGTTCATAAAAAAACATGCAGAGATTGCGAGAAACGTGCATCTATATACATCTCAGAGTTTGCTCTAAATCCTAAGAAATTGTACTACAAATGCAATAATAAATGTTGTAATTTCTTCATATGGTGGAAATCAAGTATGTACATGTATAGAGTACTTATAAGAGGATTGAAAAAGTTGCATAACGGTTTGGAAAGTGATGATGATAAAGGAATTAAAGATAAGAAGATGCTGGAGATGGGAATTAATAAACTTGTTGCAAAATCAGATTCAATAATTAGGCTGCTATATATTATCTTGTTCATAGTGGTACTTTGCATGATGTATATGCTTAGTGTTGCTCATAACTGAAGTATGAGGCTAGAAAGTAGTATAAATTAAATTAAATAGCTTAATAAAAATCTTCCACATATTAAAGAAGCTCATGTATTACATTCAGTGATATATATTTTCAGTTCAACAAAATATTACACTTATATTGTTGCAGTCAATAGTCCCCAGCACTAGCATCATATTACATCTTGTCTTTTCAGCTTCTATGAAAAGGGATTACAAACCAAATATTAACTACAACAACGGCAAAAAATAGTAATTTAGTCTAAATAATTAATAAAATTATAAAATTAATAATTCCAAAAAAACATGAGCACGCATACTGCATCTTAGTTTTTTAAAGTCTACAATTCAATTTTAATTACATATATTTACAATACTGCCATAACAGTGTATTCAAAAGTATCAAAATATCAAAGTTAGCAGCACCATTTTCTGTAAATATTCATACTGTTGCTATCATGCCATTTACTGTAACAATATTTCTCTGTAAAATAAAGCCCTAATTCGTAGTTACCATTTTGGCATAAAACAAAAGATTAATTTTTATAGAAAAAGAAAAAAAGAAAAAAATATCTTATATACATAAATAAAAACATTAATTTTTTTTAAAAAAAACTTATAGCCAATTTGAGCCACTGTTTTACCCTTCAAATCTCTCTTTATTTAAATTGGGGCAGATTGTAGAGTAGCCCCATCAAATTTGTCTCCCTCTCTAATTTCAATGCCTCTTATTAGTGGCACTTAAAATTGATCAAAACTTGTGTTTCTTGTTGTTGATGCATTCCTTCGTCTCCTTTTTGCTCTGATTATTCCTACTACTTCCTTTGTTGCTACTGCTTCCTTTGTTGCTGGTGTTTTCTTTGTTGTTGAACCTCTTGTTGATTGTTTTGGGATAGGTGTTGAAGTATTAAGTGATGGCTCAGCTATTGATCCACCAGGTGTTGAGTTTTCAGCAATGTTCACTCCTGTAAATGATGCTCCTAAGCTTGAGGCTGCTATCAAGTTCTTGCGATACTTCTGTTCAGCACAGTTAAGTAATTTTTGTAATTGTGATGTTAGTGCATTCAGTCCTTTAAATATGGTTAAATTCATATTACTTCTGATATGTAGTGATAAAACTTCAATTTACATTCCAAAAAATGTGAAACAATCAATTTACCCCCATATGTAATCACTCTAGGTGGGGTAATTTAAAGATAACTTAACAATATCTAAAATAAATTGAAAAATTAAATTTTAAGCAATTTACCCCCTATATGTAGTCACTCTAAGTGGAGTAATTTGAAGATAACCCAACAATAACTAAAAAAAATTAAAAAATTAAATTGTAAACAATTTCAAACTGACTAATATATGTATAGTCTTTTTATGTGAATTGGGTGGATCAATAAGGCAACCCTTTATATTGTGACCAATACCTCGACAATATGAATAACATATTGTGAACATTCTTTTATGTGCTAATGATTCATCAGCCTCTCTTATTTTATATGTCTTAGGCCTGCTAGGTGGTCTTTGAATAATTGAGGATAATATTTCATCAGCTTTAACATGTGGCCATTTAAATTTGTCTAACAATGGATGAATAATGCCAAAATAGCATCTCAATATGCATCCTTTAAGAAACAAGGGGCAACATACTTCTCATAAGTAACCCTAATGTGAGATGTACAAGGCATTATATGCTTACAAAGCAAGCCACTGATCTGCCACTGCCCACAACTATATATATGATCATTGAGGTTGACAATATCAGACTCTTGACTTGTTTTAACTTCATATAAAGCATCATTTGCTGGTGTGACGTGATAATTCTTACCAAGCTTCAGCACGCTGTTCGTCTTCTTGTTAATAAAAACAAGAACATCACTTGGCCACTTCAAACAAGTTTGTTTTCTCTTAATTATTGCTTTCATCATCTGCTTCCTAACATGCTCCATCAAAGTTATAATTGGTGTTTTCCTCATTTCACCAAACCATGCATTCCAACTCTCTATCATGTTGTTTGTTATGTGATCACACTTTACAAACTTATCAAAGACATGCACTGACTAATGCTTGGAATTTAACTTTCTCAGACACTAAAATGCATTTTCATCAATTTTTCATATACCATTCATTGCCTTTACAAAAACATGTTTACTTAATGCTCAACTGTCCTCCAAACCTCATCAATCAACTTTGCTTGAAGGAATCTTGTCTTGAGGTTTGCAAACACATGTCTTGCACATAATCTATTTTGTGCTCCAATGAACTCCAAATGAAGTGCATTAAGTACTCTCTTTTGCCTGTCAGTCATGAATGTCAACTGCTTGTCATCAGCTAAATACTTTTGCAAGTGGCCCAAAAACCAAGTCCAGCTTTGAATATTTTCATATTCATAAACACAAATTGCAATGGAAAATATCTCATAATTTGTATCCAAACTTACTACTGATACACCTTCAAATAGCCCCTTCAAGTGTTAGTCATCAAGCCCTATGAATGGCCTACAACCTTTTTTAAACCCATCTCTAAAGCCTAGGAAGCTCACTATAAACTTTTGAAACCTGCATTTATCAACAGGTGTGTCATGCTTTGTCATCTTCAATGAGGCCAATGCCTTGACATTTGTTGTTTGATGACATTTGCATAATCCCACAGTGACTTGAAGCTTTTAACATAGTCATCACCAACAGCTGATTTTAAAATTATTATCTTTACCCTATAAACCTTTTATATAGCAACAATCACCCCATGCATTTTTTTCAGATCATTCACAAGTGTGTCAACACTTATCTTTGGATCAACAAGCACTTTATTACGGTACTGTCTTACTATCTACACTTCAGTTACCTTAGGATTGTAATCGAGGCCTTCACAGGTGTGTATGTTATGCAAAGACCGAATCTTAAAGCACTTGCCTCAGTTCTGAAGTGCAGCATATACTCTAAATGGGCACTTATCTCCATAGCAGCCACACAAAATCTTTTTTCTCTCGAACTTGATCTTCCTACCCCTGAAACTCTGTTGAATACAATAATTCCTTTAGAGCCCATGCAAATTCTCTAAAATTCTTGAACATCATTCCCTCTCTAAATTATATTGGTTTTGTATCCTCCCTGAACATTTGCCCACCTAATGCATGAAATATCTTGCTAAATGGATGCTCATCATTTGAGTCTGAAAGTGGGCCATAGTCACCATTATCACTTTTATATCATTAGGTAAGTCATTATCTTCTTTGTTTTGAGCTTCGTCTTCATACTGACTCTTATATGTTATTGTGGCTCCACACATATCATCTTCTGATTCAAATCAGATGTGGAAGTTTATTTACTCAGCTGATAACATCTTATCATATTCATTTGCATGTCTTATTGGGCTAGTACCCTCATCCTTCCTGTTTGATTTACTCTTTTTACTTACCTTGAGCGTACTCATGACTTGCTTAGAATGTACACAATTGGTCTTTTTCCTCTTTTTTACAGCTTTCTTATCAGCCTTAACTATAGTTGGATGAGGCATCCTCTAATTTGAAATCCTTTTAGCAGCTGTAATTTTGATAGCAGTGGCCTTTCTCTTATTAGCTTGCTTGTGTGAACGAGTGCTAGTAATATGTGAGTTGATAGTAACAGGTGACTTGCTGATAGTTTCCTTTTTTTTTACAAGATTTAGTTTGCACAATGTTTGATGGTAAATTCTTAGTAGGCACTATATCTTCTGCTTCTTCAATTGGTACCTCTGATTGAGAATGTGCAGCCATTGATCTTTTAGACCTATAAGATGTATTATTCTTTAAGAATTACGACAATTGTGGATCAACAGCCTCAACATCTTCCTCATTAGCTTCTACTGCAAACTCATCCAGGCCTTCATCAACAACATGAAAATAAGATAAGTGATCACTATGCTATAAAATGTGTATGGAGTCAGTCTCACTCTATTAGCACCATTTTCTAGACCACTATCACTTAAAAGATGGTTAAATGTAGCCATTAATAATGGTGTTTGGTCAAACTGAAGTGGTATTGTTGTTGCTGGTATTGGGAATGTGGTTTAATCAAATTGTGCTAGTAGTTCTAGTGTGATTTGATCAAAACTTGAAAATATTTTATTTGCAGCCCCTTTTGTAGATGTGATAAAGAGACCAAACATATTGGGTTGTATATTGTTTCTGATAGGTGCCTTCAATTTCTCTAGTACCTTTTGTGTAGTTTAAATATCATATTCAACTTCAGGTGGGGACTCATGAGTAAGATCCGGATGTGGTCTGGACTTGAAACTGGTGGTTTGAGCTGTGGTTTATGTTGCAAGCTCATGTTCTGCTACAGTGGTGGGTTCAGTTGTGGTTTGTGTTGCAAGCTCATGTTCTGCTGCAGTGGTGGGTTCAGATATGGTTTGTATTGCAAGCTCATGTTCTACTGTAGTGGTGGGTTCAATTATGGTTTGTGTTACAAGCTCAACTTCTGTTGTAGTAGTGGGCTTAGTCGTGGGTTGTGTTTCAGGATTGTCAGCTTCTGCTGTAGTATCAAGTTCAATTATGGTTTGTGTTTGAAGATTATCTTCTACTGTAATGGTGGCCTTAGTTGTAGACTCTAGTTCTGGAATGAAGTGCCTAGAAAATTTGGTCTCTGAAATTCTTCTTGAACTCTTTCTTGTCACTAACTTTTTTTACCACCTCATTTTCCAGTAGCAGTGCACGCACCTGATATTGTACTTTAACATTGTCGGTTAATTGCCTTTGAAACACATATAACACACTTTCAGATTCAGCATCAAGCCCAATAACATCTTCTATATCTTCCTCAAACAACCTCCTTTTAATAGCATTCATCACATTAAGTGCTATGATGGTCATGTCAAACACAATCTCTGTATACTTTTTATCATTATACAATTGCCATATCTAATACAGCTCATAATCATTATCTATTGTACCATTCTTCACATTTCATGGCAGTGTAACTTTAATGATGAATCTCTCATCTCTATAATTGTTTCTCCCAATCATCTTTTTCATTGTAGCATTAATCAGAGCAACTCTATTTAAAAAGTCAGGGTCAATCAGGTCAACCTCAAAAGTTTCACTAAGAAACTTGACAATGTCTTTCACCCCCAAGTGCCCATTCCATACCAAAAACATTACAAATATCAATAACAACACCAATGTAGGCATTATATATAAAATTAAAAGTAAAACCAAAATATCCATCACCAAAACCAAAACATACAGGGAATATATCAATAAGTCAGTTTCTTAATTATGTTTGCTAAACAACCACTTTTTTTTTTTATTTCTAGCAACTTATTTGTAAAGAAAATAGTATAAATTTTGTTAATGGTACAATGAAAAAAATGCCCTAATTCACTAAGAACTAGGGTTTAAACTTTTTTTTTTCAAAGAATAGAAATAATAGCACAAATTTTTCATATATACAGCTCATTGTTTTAGTTAATATTGTTATGCATTTTTTAAAAATGTTGCTAAACCCATTTGAATGGAAATAACTGAATAAAAAAATAAATTCTTACCTCTGCCATCATAAGGTTGTTGTTACTACCAACCACTCTCCAATGGTCACTTTTTTTATAGTCTCTCGAACAAAACATGCATTGTTTATGGCCAATAGTTTGAAACTCTATTTCAAAGTTTCTCTCTCTAAATTGTAACAAGATGATGGTTCGCACCAAGAGAAAATGATACTCTACTGTTTTTACATTTTACCTCTTATATATTTTCTCATTAAATTTTTTTGAAAATAACTTATTATAAAAATATTACCCTACATAAAATTATAAAATTCTAGGGAATGATTGAAAGGCTGCTTTGATTTGACATTATAAAATTATAAAATTCTAGAGAGTAGTTGAAAGACTTCTTTGATTTAACATGTCACAATTCTTTAGGTTGACGCTCGTTACGTTATTTGTTCAAATACGATTTTACCCTTTAAGCTCATAATTTAATGGGAAGATCACGACAATTAGGGGTGGAGTGATGTTTTCATATTCTTGAGGGGTATTTTGAAGATAGTCACTCTAGTAGAGGGCACATTGAAATTTATTAATTATTATATAATGACAAAAATAGAAAAAAAAATTAAATTATCTTTTATTTATATATTAGATTTTATAGAAACGTAAGGTATAATTATCCTTTTGTTAAAATATTAAGGTTGTAATAAAAATTTTAAAAAGATATGATAATTTATTTTATAAACTACTTATAAAAAATAATCGATTATCTATTTTTAAAAATTATTGTTAAAATGAAAAAACTTATGAAATAAACTACTTATAAAAAGTAACTATTCACTCGCTTCTAAAAATTACTGTCAAAATAAAAAAACTTATAAAATAAACTACTTATAACATTTCAATTAGAATCTCAAACTGCACCTTAATTTACATCACATGTATAAATAATGATATTTTAATAGAATTTATTACAGTGCACTCATCCACCGACAAATACACCTTGTTGAAAAAAGTAAGTAGTGCTCTAAATTCTTAAATTTAACCGTATGCTATTTTTGTAAATGTTGCATCATTCGTCACAGTAATGGTGGATAGGCTTGTAATTCAACTCGAAATTCGTTGAAGTTCGATTAAAAGCTCATGAAAATGGAATAAATAGTCATGTTAACGGAGTAGAGGGGAGAGGGATCTGTTTATCTATTTCTAAACTTAATTGGTTGTATAAATGCATTTAAAAAAACCTTGGGGTTCTCGTTGTCATTCTTTGGAGCATAATTTTCAATTCACCCCCTAAAATTATCATTTTTTAAACTATTTCTCATAAAAATATGGCTTTTACCTTTTCGGTCACCAGCGATAGCGAAAATCACCCATTTACCGGGTAAATGGATTCCTTGTAAAGCCACGCTGACAGTGTTAAGCAAATGGCGGGGCGGTGTAAGTATTCTTGCGCGACTGCAAGCGAGACACTAGAATGGATCAAAGCCATTGTCGATTTCATCAAGCCTTTTACTTTCTTAATAAAGGCCCACGTGGTCAATTTCTTCAGCGACAGGCTTTGGGAAGCTGTTGATAAGGACTGGATCGATTGCCTTCGCAATGAATCCACCGAAAATCTTCTCCTGATTCCTTCTGGAATCGTCCAGGTACGACGTCGTATACAAATTAGTTGTTTATTTAACTTATTTAATTGCAATGGTTTTGCGTTTAATTAATAATTAGTTTGTTGTTTGATAGGATCACTGGCCTGATTCGCTTAAGGAATTTGTTCTTACTTTGAAGTCTCTAGAGTTTCCTAGAAAGCAAGCTGATTTACAGAAGGTAAATATTTTAATATTTTGATTTGTGGCTCTTTTGTCGATTAATGCTAAATGTGAAGTGATGAAGTTAGAGGCTTTCTCATTGGTTCCTAGTTTCCTTGCGACTTAACAAGAAAGCACTACCAATGCAAAGTGCTTTTAAAAAAGCACTTATTCGTGTTTTTTGGATCAAAATTATCTTCAGGTGCTTTTTAACCTTTAAGAAAGTGGTTTTGATTGTTGGAAAGCAGTTTTGATGTTGCCGATACAACTGACATATTTGCACTTTATATCTTTGCTGCTTTGACTTCTTGTATTGCTCTAGAGTTCCATTAATGGCGGCTTAACTTTGTTAGTTAGTGTGAAATGTAATATTGGAGTTGCTAAAACCACTCCTATATTCACACTTCATTTTTTAGTTTCTTATCCAAAACAAAAAACAAAATGTTGTAATATTTGCAATGTGCTTTTGTTATAAGAAAGTGATTAATCTGTAGCATGTTGTATAATATACCATCCTTTCAACCCCCCAGCTGGCAAGATTGTGTCAGGAATCATTAGCTAGTAAAGAAGGCAGCTCAATCGGTATTTGCCATTGTGGTTGGTTTCTTTGACATTTTGAGATGCATTAATGGACACCATTAAAACAATTAATGGACTTAACGGTTTGTGAAGAAAGTAGTTGCTTAATGAAATTGATACTTGTGGCATAAGAGCATGATTTAGGATTGGCCTCTCTAAGCTAGGCACTCCAGCTTTGCCCCCTTATTTTAGCTAGCAAATCAAATGAAACAGAAAATAGACTACTAGGGGGGAAAAAAGAGAGAGAGAGAGAGAGAGAAAGAGCAGTTAACTTCTGTGATCAAAGCAATCCTTTCCGCTTTCTTCACTTGCTTCTCTCATTGGGTATCTTGCTGTTGAGTTAGCACCCTTACTGTCAATTTATCTTCTTGTAAAGTTCTGGAAATGATTTTCTAGAGAAGGATATTCCAGAATTATCCTGCTGGAAAACCTTCAATTTGGTGCTCATGGATATTCATTTCTGTATTGATTTTTTTCAATTTGCAGTTTCTCTTTTAACATACTTCTATTATTTCATACAAGGCTCAAGGCTATAAACAGCATCAAGAGTTATTCATGTGTGCTTGTGTATGGAGAGATAGCTTATTTATTCTTGTGTGTGTGAGTTGGGTTGGATTCACGAGGTTACAAACAACTTGGGGTTGTTGCAGGTATTGCCCAGCTTTCAAGTGACATCACTCAATACTGTTCTTGCCCAAGGCATGAATCTGAAGAAAAAACATGAAGTGGGTCATTGAAATTCAATTTGTCAATATTTTTTGTTCTTTGATATTATTTTTATCCATTCCCACTGTTCGTAAGACGGTTATATGTGGTTCTTGGATTTTTTGATCTCTTATTGTTCTCTCTTGTTAATCTCGTAGTCTAACTTGTGTGTGGCATGATCAGGTAGAAGTCCTTTCTGCGGTTGTTAATTCAATAGCAAATACTGCAAAAGCTGATGCCATAGTTGATGTCGGGGCCGGCCAGGTGTGCTCTCTTTTTTTAAGTTCTTCTGTTTTATATTTTTATGCAAAGTATATGGAATTTGTGTTGCTTGATTAATTCTGATATTGCTACCTCTTTTATTTTGATTGTGGCCTTGCAAAAAGTTTGGTTTAGTGATACAATTTTTTGATGTAGCCATAATTAATTAGGTGGAACATATGTGCCAGGTTAGCTTCCAGTTCAGATTTTCTGGCTGTACTGGGTCCTTGAATTGAAAATACCTTACAATGGGAAAAGCAGCTTGCTGCGATCTGAACTTATAGAAGGCGACCCTAGGCATTGTGGAATGCACTGAAACTTACCCTCCATCACACCCTTCACCACCCCCCCTCTTCTTATTAACAGCTTGAAGATGGATGATGGTGGCTGTTGGTTTTCAGTTTCAATGATGGCTGTTAGTTTAATGAGGCCTTGTTGTCAGAGGTTGAGTCTTCTTGATCAAATTTCAATTTCTCTTTCCTCGCACGTCTCTTATTGGGAAGAAAAATTCCTGTCTCTTCCGCTGAAGGAGGAAATGAAGAGAGACTTATTATTATTTTGTTTAATACTTGTATGGTCTGCAAACCTGAATGACCACTGGCATGTAGCCTAAAATCAGGTATCATTGGTCACAACCCTTTTGTCAAAAATCATATCATGAGTGGATTTTAGGACTGTGGTACCATGAACCTGAGTGAATTTAAGGCAAATCTCATGGGTATTAAGGAATTGATCTTCCTTGAAGTTTGGTTAAAGTACATGCACCCCTTTGGTTTTTAGATTTGTCAGGAACCTCAGGGATTTTACAAAAATTGAGAACCTCCCTAAAATTGGTCAAAAACCTCCCTTGACGTTTCATAAAATTTCATATGCAACATCTGTTCAATAGGAAAAATCTGGTTACGGAAGTAAAGACTAAATCTGTTTACGGAAGTAAAGATTATCTTCTAGGTCTTTGATGCATAAAGCAGTTTGTTTATCTTGTTAAAGAAGTGCCGAGTTAGATAATGGTTTCTATTTCTCTTTAAACTGTATATCTATCGCCTTAGCATTTGTCTCAACAAGATAATCTCTATGTGTACTTGTACAGTTGTTAACTTGTGATTAAATTGGTCTTTTAGGGCTATCTTGCTCAAGTTCTTTCCTTCCAGTACCAGCATTCTGTAGTGGCAATAGATGCTTCTTCACATCATGGAAAAGTTACAAATGCTCGTGCAGAACGAATCAAAAAGTATTATGCAGCTCAGATGCGGAAAATTGGGTATTAGATGGATTCAATTTTTGGCTCTTTGATAATTTTTTTATGCACAAGGAAGCCATTACATCTTGAGTTTTCCAAAATGACATTGTTGCATGATTCTCTTAGGAGTTTTAATTTCATTTGATGGTTTTTGTATGGAGATGAATGCATTGAGATAACTGGTTTCATTACGGGCCAAAGTTAGGACGGGGGCTAGTTTCCTCTTTCTTTGTCCCTTTTATGAGATGTGCCATTTTCCTTTACAGTTGGGAGGCATTATTAGTTTGAGTGGAACTACTGTTTTAGTTTTTGAAGTTTTACAGCTCCCTTCTGTTATGAGATGTGTGATTTTCCTTCATTCATGATAATTGGGACGCATTGTTTGTTTGAGTGGAATGACCATTTTGTTTAGGAAGTTTTATGGACTTTCTTAGGATGTGCTATGTCATTACAGGTTTTTGAAACATGAAGGTAGATATTCCAGATGGTGCGGAAATAATGCGTTAGGCTGTCAAGATTATGTTCATCAAGTGTTTGATGCTGCTTGCATGATTGTCTTGTACTTTACAGAACTGTTTTTGTTTATTATCTTGGGCATAGACAATTTGTAATCTATTTTTATTTAGATCAGGAAACAAGAATCCTAATGTGCCCAAGACAATCACATGCCGGGTAATGTCCATTGACACCTTGAAAGCCTTGAGCAATATGTCACTACACAGTGATGATGCTGAGCAGTCAAAGCTGGTTGAGCAAAATCATCAAGAATGTGAGGGAAGAAAACTACGGTCTTCTTGCAAATCTTTGGTTCTTGCCGGGCTTCATGCCTGTGGAGATCTTTCAGTAACAATGCTCAAGTGAGTCTTAAATATGATTTGAACCTTATCTCTTCTATCCAGTTGAATAAATGGAGGTCTTTTTTATTCCATATCTGGTACTCACTAATGGATAATGTTATGTTGAGTCTTTATTTTGTAAGACTGACTAGATAAGTTTGGAACTGTCCGATCTAAACAGTGAATACAACTATACAAGTATTGCGCATCAAAAAAAAAAAAAACTATACAATTGCAATCAATCTACACTGTAGTTTGGATTTTAACGGATTTATATATATTAACCATCAAATTATGAACCCTTATTATTGTTTTTAAGTTGAAAAAAGTAAAGGCCAAAATGTGCAACAACCCATCAACCTAAACCCCTTATGTATCTATCCGTCACGAGCAATTGAATCAGTTTTGAGGACTTAAGTCAGCTGTGATTGACCTTTGACCTGGATTTACTGGCATCAGATTGGGACCCTGTTGGCTTGACATTTTGGCAAACACTGACCAACTTCGTCTGAGTGACTTCTCAACTTTAGTACTCTAATAGAGTAACACGATAACAAATTGCAATGAAAAAGGTGGAATGAGAAGACCCCTAAGGATTCAATCTTGTGAACTTCTCATATCCCTGTTCGAATTGATAATCTAATTGTTGCTGTGTCTGTATATGTGTTTTCAATATATGACCGCTGAGTGAGAAGAAAGTAATGAAGGAAAAACTAACATTATTTGATTTCTCCAAGTGGATTGTGCTGTTGGCTAGATCTCCTGAAGTACAGGTAGCGGTCTGGATATAAATCCTCCTCACACCAATCTTGAGAATGCCTTAAGTTAATTTTGTTTACGCATGGGGCGAGGTCAGGTAAAATGTGTGCTAAAAAGGAAATTGAGTATATCTTATAAGAGAAGAAAGCTACATGGTAGAAGATAATGATTAGATAAATCTATCTTCTGATGGCCAAACACTTCCTGTTTTCTAGGATGCATATTGATAGTCATATTTAAGCTATTCTATTCTGCAATTCTTGTGTCAAACGTTATTCCTGCACTTAGGCCAAACACTTCCTGTTTGCTGGGATGCATGTTGGTAGTCATATTTAAGCTATTCTATTTCTGCAATTCTAGTGTCAATGTTATTCTTGCACTTCTAGTGGTTAGGGTTTACCTAATTCATGTCATTCTACCAATCTTTATTTCCTGAATTCCTGTTACAGGATTTATACTGATACAAAAATTTCATGTCACCTGTATTGGTTTACTAATATTTAATTGAATTTAACAAATACATTTCTATTGGATGATCAACATAAGTACATCTCTGTTGGATCAGGACCTTCGTGGAATGCAAAGAAGTTAAAGCTGTTGTTAGCATCGGCTGCTGTTACAACTTATTATCTGAAGAAGGAATTGACTTAGCTGGGTCTCCAAGTGGTTTTCCCATTAGTCATGGTGTTAAATCTCTTGGCTTTACCCTTGGAAAAAGTTCGCGTGATCTTGCTTGTCAGGTACATGCATATATTGTTTTTACCTTTCAGTTTAATTTTATTTTATTTTACAAAAGATTTATGGAAGTATAGAAAGGTGCAGGTTTCTTTTCAATCAAAATTGCTGTATATTATATATATAAGTTGATGGATTCACAAAATAGTGAATATTGGCTTTCTCCCCTATTCTTCTGTATATTTCTCAAATTTTCTCTAACTTACCCTTCTTTCTCTTTGTTTCCTTTTTTCCCCTTCTCTCTTGTACTTCAATGCATTCTGAATGTTTATAGTTTAAAAAAGTCCAGCGATCTTATTTTCAAGATTCTTTTCTGCAATGTACAATGATTTACTAAGGGCAAACTTTGTGTCCTTGCTTTATCATTTTTTAGAGTGCAGAGAGATGGAGAAGTCTAGAAATGGATGCTGGTGTTCGTAATTTTGAGTTGCATGCTTTCCGTGCTGCTTTTCAAATGGTATGCAATGTTTACAACCCTGTTCATTTCTAGCCCTGTTTTGTGAGTTTTGAAAAACATTTGGTTTATTACTTGCTTTACCTCTGTGTAGTTGGCATATCTTTATGCCCTCCACATTTTCATGGAGATGGTGTTTTTGTCATTCATTTTAAAGGTTTCTGGTATTCTAAAAAAAATCGTTGAACTGCATACATTAAATTCATTTAAGACATGCCATGTATGGAATAACTTTTCTTTTCAAGGTCCTTTGTAAATATTATCCAGAAGTAATTGTAACAAGTCCGTCAGTTGGACGTCAAGGCAAGGCTTTGCGTCGCCAACAACAGAGAAGGATCCTAGAGTCTCGGTTGCGTATTGAAGATCTCACATGTCCATCTTTCGATCAGAAGCATTGTGGCATTGCTTACTCATTCTTGAATCCCAAAGAATCCAAAACGGGTAAATTATGATCTTTAATTTTTGAAGCATGCTAGATTGCAGTTGACCCGTTCTTTGCTGCTCATGAGTGAGAAAATCCTAAAAAATGAAAAGTAAAAAGGCATAAGAGAAAAGAAAAGATTTCTTTTTAATTCATTCGAGAGAAAGAAAGCCTTGCATCTATTAGGAAAGCTTCCCAGCAGCAAAGTTATTTGATCAGTGCACATTCAGAGGGCCGGAACTTTGATGAATCTTTGCTCAAAATAGTCCCAGCAGATGTACTTTGTGGAAATTTAATTGGTGATGTATTTGAATTGCATGTAAAACTTGTCCTGCAGATGACAAGTCAGTCTCAATGTTGGACACAGCAGCCTTATCTCATGGAAATTCATTCAATAGGAGTACAAGATGTGAACACACTGTTTCTGATGACAAATATTTACTTTTTGAGAAATATTGTCTGTCTGGATTATGCCGCCTTGATCTCAAACCTCTGGACAACCTAAATCTTCATAGATTATGGGATGAAGCTGAGCCTTTTGCAGTACGTTATTCACATACCACTTACTATTGTGTTTAAAATATTCTTCTTTAACTTTTTCTTTTATAATTATTACAGTTTTTTCCCCCTCTCGAATAAATTAATTTACTGAAAAATAAGCTAATAATCTAACAAGTGCCCATACGCAAGTGGTAGACTGAATATATTTTTCATTCTTGTCTAGAGCATTACGTATAATTTAGATTTGCATCATAGCTGCTTCCCGAAGTAATACTGCTATTTTTGCTTTCTTAAGTTATGAAAACATGTTTGCTTGAAAATTTTGTTACTAGCTTATCATATCATGAAATTTCATAAATGTTTATCCTGGACAAAGTATTCAAAGAGAAATATAATCAGAAATACCAGCATTTGCTAGGATGCATTTATTGCCAAAGATGCAACTTGGGCATTGTTTCATTTCCATATTTACTTCTTAGGTTATAGTTGTTCTTTCTAGTGGCATGCAGGGACATGGACATTAAATGAATGTGCATATCGGCTGACTATGTACTGATTGATTAAATATAACTTACAGGACATCATTGGACCTTATTGGTCCCTTCGAGCTGCATTGGCGCCTGTTTTGGAAACTTATATTCTGCTGGATAGATTACTGTTCCTCCAGGAGCAAGGCAGTTCTCTGGAAGCAGTCATGTTACCTGTTTTTGATCCTGTATTATCCCCAAGGAATGTGGCTATAATTGCTAAGAAGCCAAAAAGTTGACACAAATAATGCAACTTAGCATGATAAGTGGTAATGATCATTCCCTCCTCTCTCATGTAGTCATGTGTGCATGCCTGCACCTGTGTATGGACAACATGTTTTCTAACTTGTAACATACTTGTGCATTGATTTTGCAATACTTGTCAACAAGGTGCAACCAACTAAACAGTTATCATGTGATGAGTGCTTTCTTGGTGAACTTAGTCTTTTACTGGGTTGGTGGAAGTTGCTATGTAGTAAAGAAATGTGATCCAATTAGAGATTCGTCGCTAGTAGTAAGTGATAATAGTATAAATAGTCATAGGAATCTCAAGTAATGCCTGTAGCTCTGATGTTGGCTCAATAAAGTCACCAGTTCATTCTTTCACATTGTTAGATATATAGACATTACAAGAATGCAAACATGTTTGATACCTGTTATGTATCACTATTGTCATGGATATTATGTAAACTTGTTTAATCTTTGCACTATTTGCTGACTTCTTAGAAGCCATTATTTTGTGGTACACATTTTCAATGCTTTGGGAAGATTCATGAAGCATATATGAAAAGTATAAGATATGGTTTATAGTCTTGATATGATAATGTTATGCCTTCAGGGTTATTCAAAACCTGAAATAGACCTGCTTTGTTGTGCAAATTAACTTAGGTTCTCTTGAGTCAAGAAAGAAGTCTCATTCATTTTACATTTATTTCTTTTATGTTGGAACTTATAGTCATGATAATATCCAGACATCTCCCTCTGCTAAACCAAATCATTCTGTCTTTTCTTTCTCTTCTTGATGCTTTTACCAATGAACAAGAGCATCAAATCTGGACATCATTGAATCTCACATAAGTAGATGACAAACCCACTCTTTATTGCTTGTTGTTTTTACAATCTCATCATGAGGCTTTAAAACCTTTGGTTGTTATAAAAAGTAGCCTGCTGTTAGGCATCGATTGTGGCCATTGAGTATGAGTCGAATCTACAATAAACACTACTTTCTTGATTGTGAGAAATCTGACACCATTGAACTTAATATCTGCTGTTATTGGCTAGAATTTATTATGCAATAACACCCTGGTTAGCAACAACTTTTTGGACGACCCTTTTTTTTTTTTTTACTTCTGTCCAGTCATTGAGTTTAGTTCATTCATAGTGTCTTCAATGTTTGTTAAATATCAAATCAATCAATTATCCTAGCTTTCTGATTTAGAAACTCATAATATTTTGTATATTAAGAATATTTAAGATTTATGTTTTCTAGCATAGTTTTGATTGGTTAGCTCCAAATTTCTAATGAAGCTGAAATCACTGCAGTTTGTCTCTGTCAAGAATGTGAAATCTAGTAATTGGTTTAGCGAACTGCTCTCTGTCAAGAATGTGAAATCTAGTAATTGGTTTAGCGAACTGCAAATCTTGGTAAAAGATTTTTGAATTGTGTAATAGGAAATTTTATGTTACTTGTTCTTGACTTGTATGCTGTAAACATTATAACTTTTAGTTAAATTGTCATGGATTCGCATTATATTAGCATAGATGACCAACATATTTTGAGAGAGGACATCATTCTCATTCAAAGGATTTAGGCTATTTATATATATCCTTAAAACTTTGTAAGGACTTTTTGTTCTATCTTTCATGGAGCGTTTGCAATATTTCTCCAAGATGAAATACAAACTATTATGTGTGTTTTGTCCAAATCGAAGTATTTATATTCAAATATCAGATATGTTTACTGAGTGTAGTCTCGTCTGATGTCATACCTACACAGAAAAATCAGTGCTGTTAAGCTGATTGTCATCATGAAAGGTGGAAATTTTTTAATTATTTTTCATACTTTAATTGGAACCAATCTCTAGCTTTGCGAAAGGTCGGTAGATGACAGATGATGTTAAAGCCATGATGAATGTTTTCTAGTAGTGGTTTGGTTAAACTTTGGCAGATTAAAAGACCTGTAGTAGGACAAAATCTTTAAAAGAAAATGAAAAGGACCTGTTTTAGGACTAAAGTGGCACTCACTATTGACTTTAATTTCTTTTGGTTGTTAACCCAGTTTCAGTCCTCAACATTCTGAGGTAAAACTTACACTCGAACATGTAAATTTTAAATGCTATTTGCAAATGAACATAATGAAGGCTCAATTTGAAAACCATTGATATGCTAGGTATTAATCACCATCAATATTCATATTGTTTTGGCATTATGCAGGTAGGCCGTTTTTTAAATGACCAATGGACGCATATACCGGTGGTTATTTATCTTTGAAATTCTGATGAGTATATTTTCCAGATTGATTTCAGTTGTAGTAGTTAATGGGCAATGATGAGTGTTAGTATAACTGATTCATAGAATGCATCTTCACCATGCCTACAAGATGCACAAAATATGATAGTTCTGACCTTGTATGGCAGTGTATTAGAAATAATCTTAAATTTTGGAATTAATTTGCAGCATTTAGACTGTCTTATGTTTTATTTGCATTCCAGTGCCAACGAAAAACTAATGTGGCTTTGCCCTGGTGCTATTTTAGTTATTTAGTTAAAATAAACGTATTTCCTTGTTTTAATCTAAAGTCTAGAAATATAGGGCAAATATTAGTTAATGATAAACAGGCTGATATGATTGTTATTTAGTAAATTTACAACTACGGACCAAACCATCTACACATAGATACACTCGACTTGTATTCAAGGCACATGCTGTTTCAGTACATGGTCATGTGTACGTTATTGTTTGATGTTAGTCTTGACTGCGACGGTAGATGTATTGTATAGTTCAGCTTTGTTTCATCATGGCTATGTTTTCCTTTTTTTCCCCCCTTTTGTTGCCCTTGTATGAGAACTAAGATTTGCTTTGCTGGCTAAGATATCCTCTACTAGGCTGCACTTCTAGTGAGGAATCTTTCTTCTTCTTTTTTTTTTTTTTTTTGGTGGTTGAACATGTTGATTTTAGACCAGATAATCAAACATTTTCAATAAGTGTTTAGTTTTCTATTTGCTAAAATAAGTGGTAGGAATTAATTGAAAGCTCCAAAGGGTCCTGGAGTGACTATTGACCATTGACTATTTGTCTTTCTGCATGTGATGCCTCACCTAGCAGTCACTGCAGGAAGTCTCAGTTAGCACGCCGGAATGAGAAAGACGGATTCGTTTCCATTCATTTTGTAACCACCTTTCTTTGACCCAGTCTTTGAATTCTTCTCTTTCTTCTAAAAAGAATAAACTAATTATTGAATAAAATTCCTGGGAGTGGCTACTGTTTTGCCACCTTGAGATACTATTTTATGTAGCAAATAAGAATGATTAACAATCATGTTAGTTGACGTAGCTAAAATTTCTTTAATGTTGTATAACAGAAAGATTCTTTGAAGAAATCTGTGGTTGGTGCGTTCTTTAGGCTAGTCAGATTTAGAGAATTGTGGGAACACTGTGGTTGCATTCACACGCGGATGGGTATCATATGAGGTAAGCAGCCATGAACTGGAACTCATACAAGTGGTGACACGTCTGTGAAGTTGAACAATTTTTGTCGTCTTTGTATCTTTTTATCTTCCTGGTCTTTCTACTGGGTGTTTGACACTCGTAGAATATTCAGATAATGAGCTTTGTTTTATGCATTTGTGTCGTGAAATATTGCTTTCAAGAAAAGATGGTTGATTTAAACTTTTCAAAGTACATACAGAGTACTGAGACATGATAACAAAAGCATCTAAGTTCTGGTGTTTAGAGATATATACTCTTTCGCTCTCATGTCCTGTTTATGTTAAAGTTATTGTATATCTGAAAGTTGATCATGCTCGGATTGAAACTTGTTTCTGAATAGTTGACCATTTAGGAGATAAGAGAGGGAAAATAAAATATGTTTCTTAGTGCTTTCTTTTTCATTTGAAATCGACAGGTTATAACCAGAATTATTGCTGAGTATAGTTTAATCTTGACTGAGTGGCTGATGGGTTTGTTTGGGGTTTTTCCTTAATGCCCATTAGCTTTCTTACAACGCTGTCGTTAATGTTATTACTTTATTACAAAGTATCATTATTAATTTATCCTTTTTGCCTTTCCGTTTAGGTTGAAAATCCACTGTTGACGTGTCTGGTCTGTATTTCGACGCAACGAGAACGTACCTGCGTTGTTTTTAAAAGTAAGTATAATTACGTAGACGGTAACCGTAAAACAGCTTTTTAGGAAATGTATTTTCGTGTTCGAGAATGCCAGAAACATCAAATTTGTTTTTTCCACTTGGTGGCGCGAACTGAAAATTGAAAAAGGATTCTATATTTTGTTGGACGCATTCTTAAGATCCCGTGGCACATGATTTTCCGGCTCACAATTTCAAAAATAAAACCAGAAACTTGTTTTTCAAAACAAGACCAAAATTTCTTCTATAGATTACTGTGTGTCAGCAGTCACGTCATTAACCGAATGCAAATTATGAATAGCATTATTATTTTTCTAAAAAAATATTCATTCAATCCTGTTCTATTCCAAATTTATACAAAAGCAGGAGGTTTGTCGAGACATGTTCGGAAATTAATGCCCAAGAAAGATGGAAAGCCGCATCTTAAAATCAAAGGGAATTCTATTTAAAAAATTATCACGTTAAGATGATGCAAGAAGGTGTTTAACCATTAGATTAAAGACTAAAGAGTGGCCTACCAACTTCCACAAAGAATGAGATTTTGGAAACTATAATAAGCTTGTCTGAAAATCGATTGGTAAGGTCTTGTTTTGTACCTTCATAGGTTTTAGCTAGTCATTCTTTGTTTTATGAGATATTATTTGTTTCGTCATTTTTTTATGAATACATAAAAAGTAAATTGTGTGGGTTTATTTACAATTTAAAAATTGTTTTGCACACTTATATTTTTATAAAAATATTATTATAACAATACTCATTTTATTAACAGTTATTAAGGATATTTTATTATGAGCAAATATAACATTATCACTCTGAACCCTTATTTACCATACACAATTCAACGTTCAATTTTTTCAGTGTCAAATTCTAAACCTTTTCTTCCGAACATCTTAAACAAATATTTATAGAGGAGTAACTCAATGTGTCTAAGATTTTAACTTCAAATTGAGTATGTGTGATTCTTTTGATTTTGTAGTATACAGTACAAAAAATAGTTATTTTTTTTACCAATATTGAATTCTACTCTAAACCAGCCTCATGATAAGTTATAACCATTATCAATCTAGTTAATTCTGGTTAGTGCAAAATATTTTATTGCTAACCAAATGATATTATTTGCAGGATATTGCTTGAACTCAAACTTTAAATGTTCATTCAAAATATGTAATGGACTATACTAGTGAATTTATAAATCATGGGGTGAGTAAATTAATTTTCTTTTATGCTACTGTACTAATTGATTATCTAACCAAATAATTAAATTTTAACTAAAAAGGTACTTGGAGAAATTTTTGAGAGCGCATGGCATTTTCTTGAGCCATAGAATAAAATAAAGACAAATTAATTAAAAAAGGTTTGAGTGAGAACTTTTTTTGGCATTTTAAAGAATGTACAAAGTTGATATTAATTTTTCAAAATTAGTAGATGAATGTATAATATAGTATTCAGAGAATTTTTAGAATATAAATAATCTTACCCAAATTAATTTTATTTGATTTCAACCTTCTGTGAATGACGGGGGAGAACTCTAATGGAGTGTATACTTTCTAGATTTGGGAGTTCAAATTAAACCCATGTTTACTTACTACAATAAGGACAAGAATGGAAATCATTTGGGCAGACCTTACACCAAATTGGGAATTGAAAATGGGAGCATGATTCACAGGGGTTGAGAATTAGACTCTCATTCCTAGAACTCCCTAAAATACCCTCTCACCTAAATTTCATTATTACAACTTTGTACACTTTTTAAATAAAAATAAATAAAAAATAATTGAAACCTAGATCTTGTCGCGCAGCATTGTCAGTAGAGTTGGTAAAATTTGACACGACCCGATTACCCGACACGAACACGACATAAATAAATAAGTATGGGTCATTAAATTTAACACGATTATTAAACAGGTCGGGTCCGGGTCAATACGATTTTTTTCATGTCTGGTTAGGGTTAAAATTCTTGACCCATTTACCCGATCAATGACCCGATTATTTTTTCTATTTTAAAATAATTTACATATTCTTATCATTAAAACTCAAATATTAGTAACGGTTTTCTTTTTTTATTCTTTAAAAGGGTGAATATAAATACAATATTTTATTTATAAAATTTTAAATACATTTAAAATTTCAATAGTGTAAATGTGTAAAAATTGATAGACATGTATATTTTATAATATTGATATATAATATTATATATATATATATATATATAATTAAAACCTCAATAGTATAAATGTGTAATATATTGGTAGATATATATATTATAATATTGATAAATTATTTATGTATGTATGTACATAAGTATGTATGATAGTGTGTAAATATTTGATGTAACTTTTGTTCAATATATATATATTAAACGGGTTATTGGGTAACCTGATTATTTTTCCGTGTCGGGTTTGGGTCTCAATATTTTGACACGATTATTAAATGGGTCGCGTTTGGGTCGACTTAAATTTGACACGATACGAAGCTGACATGACACAAACACGACTCAATGACCCGTTTTGTCAGCTCTAATTGTCAGAATTGCATCGTTGGTCATTGTGCAGTATTGCCGGTGTTTTTCACTTGTTGATTTGAAGATGAAGAGAAGATGGAGGAGAAGAAATAACAAAGAAGAGAAAAAGAAAAAAGAGAAGACAAAAAGGAGGAAAAGGAAAAAGAGAGAGAAAATAATAATAATAATACTAGTAGTAGTAGTAGTAATAGTTATGTTAACTATTATTATTATTAACAATAATTTTCTTGAATAATTATAATTATAATAAATAATAAAAATAATAGTGATAATAAACTAAAAGCATTTTAGTAGCTTAAAATAACTCATTTTGATTTTAAGAAAACTTAAACAAGTCAATAACAATAAAATTTATTCCAATTCCTACAATTAAACTACATAATTTATTTTAATTTTCATTTTTTATTTTATTCCAGCCATTTCCATTTCAATCTATTTAAATTCCAATGGACACCAGAAATTTTCGTTTTTCATATTTTGTCCTCTACACAGCCATAGCATGTGGGGACCACGCCGATAGTTTAACCATGTGGGGACCACAGCTGGTTTCTTTCATCGCTATGACTGAATTAGCTTTTATTTCAAATCATTTATTTATCTAAATTGGGTATTGTTTTATAAACACGTTATTTTTAAACAAACAAAAATTTAACTACCAAACATAATTTACCATTTTCGTCCTCAGATTTTAATTATTAGACTAGCTACCAAACACATAGTTGAATTTAAAGAAAATAAATGATTCTTATTTAAATAAATTTACCATTTCAAAATAATTAATTTGATGCATATTATATGAACTTTCTTTCTTAATTTTTTAATACAATTTTTTTTATATTTAAATGTTTTAATAAAGAGAGGCTTGATCTAGTATACGCCATTGCACATAAAATGTATGGCGAATTTTTGTTGGTGGAACTTACAACATAAATTTATTAATAAAAATTTATCACGCGTCTCATCGCGCACTTGATCAAATTTAACTGCAAAGATGTTATCTATATACACAAAAGGCTCTTATTTATGGTAATCACAAACAAATAAAATGAAGAAATTTATCAAAATTTGATGGGTACTGAAGCGTAGGTAACTGTAAATAATTAAAAGTTTATCAACCTTTTATTGAGTATTTGACGATACGATGATGTCTAATTGTGGAATACGGTATCCTAATACGACAAGAATTCGTGTAAATACGTTAAGAAAAACGAAGTTGGACAGGAGAAATGGTAATATCGTCATAAATCGGCCCCCACTTTCATCCAATTTTGTTTGTGGCTGCTAACTTTATTCGAAAAGAAAGTCTCTGAGTGTTAAAAATAAAAAATAAAAAAAAAGGCAATGATGGACCATCAGTTCACGCCGCAATAGTAATAAGTTGGGCAGCAGTAATTCGGACATTCGGTGATGCCACCTCACCATAAACAACGTACGTACGCCAATAAAATAAAAAATCCATGAACCATTTGACTTTAATTTATATCTCTTCATAGCTTCTTCTTCTTCATCTCTCTATATATATAAGTCTATAGAGAGACTCCCACTTGGGCTTCAGCCTCTTACTTAATTTTGTTGTTAAAAAGAAAAAAAGAAAAAGAAAAACTAGTCTTGATATTTCTCTCACTTTGCTGCTCTTCTTTCTTCCAAAACCAAAAATGAGCAGCAGCAACAACAGTAATAATAACATAAGAATGGTGGAGGCTCAGTTGCCACCGGGGTTTAGGTTCCATCCGAGAGACGATGAACTTGTTTGTGATTATTTGATGAAGAAGGTGACTCACACCAATGAATCCATTCTTTTGGCTGCAGTTGATCTCAACAAGTGTGAGCCTTGGGACATTCCTGGTAATACTTTTTTTTTTCTTTTTAAATTTTTCTTCATATATTTATTTATTGTTTTAATATATATACATATATATATTTTACCCTATTTGTTTCCTTCTCTGCATGAACCATACATAGGGTTACATGGGCTGATGGGCAAGTAATTTTTCAATTTTTTTTTTAATTTTAACTTTTAACTTGAATTAATATATGATAAGAGGGTGATGATAGCAACCGGATTGGCTACAAATAGATGTAGTTAAGGTGATCGTTTCTGTGGTTGACAAGAAGCTTGAAGTTGATTAATCTTCTGTCTGATTAGTATTTTGTCAACGTGCGGTTGAGATCTTTTAGGTGTTTTGATTTATGAACACGATGAAATAACATATGCTAGAGTTAATTTTGTATACACAATTGAAAATATCATCTCATTATTTACTGTCTGAATATCGAACATAAATGCTAATTAGCTAGCTATTGTTTCTACAATTTTACTTTCCATGCATTCCTTTTTTTTTCTTTTTCTTTTTTAAAATCATGAGTTTAAAATGCTATTCTATATATGACATTTAACTTACTATTATTTTTTATTTTTCAGTTAGATTTATTTATTTTTCTATATATTATGAGTTATCTTGAGCATGCCCTAGCCAGCTACCTTTTTTCAAAAAAAAAAAAAAAATTCAAATCTTAAAACTTTTCCTCTGTTTTCTTTGAGAAGGCTGTAGGGTTTCGTGGACCTTTTCATTTGTAGGGGGGCCAAAAAAAAAAAAAATCTACAATTGTTTGATATTTTATCTTTCATATTCTGTAGTTGGTATTAAATTAGTCTTGAGTGAGATTCTGCTGAGCTGGGTTGTTTATCCGTTGAACAAAAGAAATTCATTTGAAAACTAAGAACTAAAGCTTCATTTTCAAAGTTCCGATCCTCGTAATCTCCTATTTATAATATAAATGCTTATCAGCACAATATTTATACATGTTATCCAAATAAATAAGCCTAGTTATGGTTTTCACATTTAAATTTTGTAAACTCCTTATCTTTTCAAATCACTGCAGTAAATTAGCTGTAAAGATTATAAATATAACAAATAATATTTCACATGTTCATCCAGCTTTTAAAGAAATTGACAGTCTTGGCATTGTCTTGATTCCAACAGTTGAGTTTGCGATGGTGACTAATTAATAATGCAAAATTCAAAGTCATAATTTCTTCTAGCCTCCACCAAATGCCTGTATTATTATCACTTACGGTCAGTTTGAAAACGATTTTGATTTAATATTGTCATCTTTAATTTGTTTCTACCAAATCCAATAAACCTTGTCCCTTCGTCCAGCTAAAATCTTTTTCTTTTTCTTTTCTTTTTTTAAAAAAATTTGAGCAAATCATTTTTCATCCTATTAATAATTTAACTATATTTTGGCTCTTTGACAAAATATATTATTATTTCATACCTGCCACACGTGTAATTGGACCTATACCTTATGTCATTTCGAAAATTGAAAATTACCTTCAATAATTCTCCTTTAATGACTATTGACACTTAATTCACATGTGCTAGCTCCACGTGTTCATGATCGGTAAGTCCACACAATGCCTTTCAATTTCGTCATCCTAACTTTCATGCTGACATCCCTAGATTCCTTTTGGGTTTTGAAGATCTAAAATATTCATATGCTTGAGTTTTGAACATGGAAAAAAAATTTAATACATCGACTAATTAAAACTTTAAACCAATTTAAGAAAATTAAATCAAGTTTGATTTAGTCTTTGCATTAATTCAATTTCAATACCCATCCAAGAAATGAATTAATGTTGGTTCTTCTAAAGTCTGTGGCACATTTATATAAATACAAAGTTCTGTGGCACAAGAAATCTAGTATTCAAAATATATATATATATATATATATATAATAATTCTTTGATAGGAACGTTTTTATTTTAACAAAGTGAAAATGTTACTAGCAGATAAAAAAAAGTGTATAATGTATTAAAATTTATATTTTTTTATATTTTAATGATATCTTCACTTTACAAAATGAAGATGTCCTCATTAATAGGCACACACATATATCAATTAATTAATCTTTGTGTTCATGATAATCTTTTGTAGAAACTGCATGTATTGGAGGCAAAGAATGGTATTTTTACAGTCAGCGTGATCGAAAATATGCAACAGGACTAAGAACAAACCGCGCCACGGCATCTGGATACTGGAAGGCCACCGGAAAAGATCGAGCCATCCTTCGAAAGGGCAGCCTTGTCGGTATGAGAAAAACCTTGGTGTTTTATCGAGGAAGGGCACCAAAAGGGAAAAAAACTGAATGGGTAATGCATGAATTTCGGCTCGAAGGTCCCTTTGCTAATTCTCCTAAGGTTTCGTCTCTCAAGGTAATTCATATTATTCAACTTAATTGTTTTTTCTTTGCAAAAATTTTGGTCAATTTTGATCATTATTGTTGTCAATTCCTTTTGCATGAATCATGGGGCTTGTAATTGTTAATTAATTTACTAAAATGTGCCACTTGACTTTACAATTATCTTTTTATTGACTATGCTTGTCTTCCGAATCCAATAGCCACGTACGGTTGTAGCTGACCTAAGAACAATAACTTAAATATATATTTAGTTGAAATGTGCACAAGCTAAAGATTTTTGATGCAACACCTAATCCCCTTGTCCTTACCGAGGTATTATAATTCTATGATTAAGTGCCGACATAAGAAAAATTAAAGTGTAATGTAAGAAACTAATTAGGTCACTATCCGGCCGGCTCATCTCTTGAGGATTAATTGAACAAGTGAAAATGACACTTTCTTTCCTCATTAGTTTTTAGTTTATTACTTTTATTCTTACAATTTTCATAATGCACCGCTATTTCTTGATTTCAAAACACTCACAGTAAAGATTATCTCGATCACAAAAGCAATCATTTGTTTTTATTAAATTTTTTTTTTTTGTTAAGAACATATTAGGATACTATAAAATTTTCTGGGGAGTAAGTGATAAAACTGAAAGATTACTATGTGATGGGAAAGTGTGATCTCCTATTGAAGAATCAGAGGATAAGTTAAATATTTGATAGAAAACGCACTAACTAATTAATTGATATTCTAGTATGTGCAGGAAGATTGGGTGTTGTGTAGAGTGTTTTACAAAAAGAGAGAAGTTCCTGGCCAACAGAGCATGGGAAGCTGCAGCTATGACGACACAGGCTCTTCATCACTCCCACCATTAATGGACTCTTACATCACTTTTGACCAAACTCTACCAAATTTTCAAGATAATTATAATGAGCTTGTGTCCTGCTTCTCCATTCTTTCATCCTCCCAACAAGACCAAATTATTACCAACAACCCAATTTTCACCCATTTCAATCATTCTGAGCCAAACAATATTATTTCCACAAAAAATTCAACCACATTTGGAAAAAATATACCAGTGGGAACTGATTGCTTAGACCCTGTTGCTTGTGATAAGAAGGTCATAAAAGCTGTCTTGAATCAGCTTACCAAGATTGAAAGCAATGTTCCTAATATGCAAGGATCATCACCAAGCTTAGGAGAACCAAGTCCAGACAGCTACTTATCTGAAGTAGGCATGCCAACAAACATGTGGAATCATCATTATTGATGATTTTTAGCAGGCTTCAATCTCTCTCTCTCTCTCTCTCTCTCTCTCTCTCTCTCTCTCTCTCCCCCCTATATCTATATATATATATATATATATATGGAAGTGGCTCATATATATGCTCCCCCATAAATACAATTGTTGTAAAGAAATATTTGTAATTGCATATATAACGTCCCACTTTTTTAGCTATATAATATATCTATGCATCTATTTTCAATATTTGCAGACTTTTGAGTAGATGCAAATGCAATAGACCCTTGATTTGTACAAATTAATGTCTTTTGAACTTTGAATGCTCTGATTGGAAAATTGAATTGAGTACAACGCTCCTCGAGTGTTGCTTGAATATTGTTAGAACATGTAATTTCATATATTAATATTGGCCCTTAGTTAATTAGTAGTGTAAGCTTTAGAATCATACTATTAACTGACATGGTAACTACGTAATCTTTCTGAGGGAAAGAGGGCCTAGTTAATTACTTAAATCAAGCACATAACAGATTTATCTTCAATATTTTGATATTAAATATATTAAGATATTTTATTTTCATGTTTGTTATATGAAAGCTATTTGTCCAGTTATGAAAGCCTGAGTTCGAGCCGTATGATAGCTCATTTAAATCTATATATATATTACGAATTGATTTCTTCTCCAATTATAGTGAGAGTTGATTTCCGAACTAATACTCACCAAACCTTTTAACTTTATTACAAGTGTACGAATTTATAATTCCCGTTCAAAGAAAAAGAAATGCTAGCTAGCTATGTGTTCACCATAACGTGCTTCCATTTTATGAATTGTTGTGAGTGTAACTTTCTATGAAATCTGAACTGCAATTGGGAAGGATAACAAAGAGAAGAGACTAAAATCCGTATGAGCTCACCAAACAGATTCGCTGACTTAATTAATTAATTTACTAATTGAAAGTCTCTTAATTAACTATACACATCCAAAGAACTCTTGAAATCAAAACTTAAGTTGAAATTTGATGGATGCTTGGATGGGACAAAATAGCAATCCATATTAATTAAGTGTGTATAATGGACAAAATTGCAAATGCTGTGAGGAAAGGTTCTTCAAAATCAAAAGTGTTTCGTGATAATAATTGGATTAATTAATGATAAAACTGTTTGTGGACATGTTAATTGATAAATAAATAAATAAATATATTTATATTAATTAAGTTGGTTCGGGTATCACTAAGTTGATCTTTGAAGCTCTTAAAGCAACTTTAATCCAAAGCATTTTTTTTTTTTAATGAAAGTAATACTTTCATTCATGCAATCAAATGAATATATCTAAGAATTCTATTGAATATATATTTGGTCATAAAGATAAGATTACATAAAAATCTATTAGAACATCTCTAAAAAGTTTTTCAAATAAAATTTTATTACTTATTTGAAGATCTACATCAGCATTTAAAATTTCAAAAGACACTCCAATTAAAATTTGTCAAATAAAAAATGATTCTATCTCTTCAATTTATATTTATTACTTTTTGTTAGAGAGAGAGAGAGAGAGAAATGCTTTAATTATCATTTATTTTTCATTTGAATAATATTTATTTGAAGAACCTTTTGGAGAATAACATATTTTTTCACTCTACTTTTTACTACATAAGTAAGCAAATAAATATTTAAAGAATAAAATTAATAGTCATTTGGAGATTCTCTTACATACTAGTGTCCTATTTGAGATTGTAGTTGAAATGTTGTAAGTAATTTATTTAACAAGTTTTGACAAAAATAGTGTTTAGCAAATATTTTAAAAATTTTCTCATTTCACAAGTTTCTCCATTTTAACATAAGCATTTCTCTATTTTTACAACATCTTTTAAAAAGTAGTGAGGAGGTTGCTTTTCATAAACAATTTATTAAATAAATCATCAAACTTTTTTAAAATTCATATTACAACCTTAATATTTTAACCAAAGGACAATTATGTCTTATTTTTTCATAAACCTTAATATAAAAATAAAAATTTTGACTTATATCTGCTTTGGTCATTATTTATTAAAATAGTACTTTCGTAATAATATTTACCAAATGCATATACTCCACTTTTCAAACTTACAGCAACTACAATAACACAATTTATCAAATATCAAGCTGATTTTTTAATCAATAGCTTATTTTATTTGTACAGTAAAAGTAACTTATTTTAGCAGCCACTGCAATTGTAAATTGGCCTTAAATCAGCATACATACTTTTGATTACAATAAATAAGGCGAAGTTAGTGAACGCTTATTGATGAATGGGGAGAAACAACAATGCACTGGGAGATCAAGAAAAAGAAAATCTCCACCACAGATGTACATAGTATCTTAGAGCATAACCATTATTCTTTAACTCTTTTAAGAATTTCTACTTTTATTAGCTCCACTGTCTGGTAATAACTATCTTGCATAAATTGATTTATACCTTGTATTTTTTTAGATATGGAGGTCAAAAGCCTCAAATATACTAGAAATATTACACAAATTGAAACTATTGTAAAAGAAACCAAAATCACCACAAGCCAATGTCTAGATGGAGCAAATGGATATATAGTCATGATAGAAAGAGCTACATTCCTTCACACATGAAGTGAAAGAACACACAAAGACAAAATATAATAAAAAGAGAACAAAAAATTGAGTAAAGTGCCGTCGAAAGGAAAACAACCTTTCAACCATATGAAGCAGAGAGGTCGGTGCTTTGTTTGGAGAGGGAGAAAGCTACAAGCACCACACATCATTAGATCACAAAATTTAAATATTTGGAATATGAAGTATTTTGCGTTGAAACCTTCTTCTTCTTCTTCTTCTCATTCTTCTCCTTCTTCTCCTTCTCCTTCTTCTCTTTCTCCTTCTCCTTCTTCTTCTTCTTCTTCTTATGCTTCTCCTTCTTCTCATTTTCCTTCTTTTTCTTCTTCTTCTTCTCCTTCTTCTCCTTCTGCTTCTTCTCATTCTTCTGCTTCTTCTTCTTCTCCTTCTCCTTCTTCTCCTTCTGCTTCTTCTTCTTTTTCTCCTTCTTCTCTTCTTCTTCTTCTTCTTCTTCTTTTTATCCTTCTTCTTCTTCTCATTCTTTTTTTTTCATATCCTTCTTCTTCGTCTTCTTCTCATTCTTTTTCTTCTTCTTTCTTCTTTTACATGGGTTAATAAAGCTGAAATCAATTTCTTAGCTCATACTTTCTTAAGAATTTAAACTCAAGTGGTCAATAAATGACTATATGGCTAACTATGAAAAGCTAGATGTTCAATTTGATTTTTCTTTTCACTTTGTCAAGAGACGAAATGCATATTTAAAAAATTGATATTCTTTGTCTAGATTAGTATTTTTTTTCAAGAATGAGGTTATTTATACTTTAAAAATACCTTAAATCATTCAATTAATTTTTATGCTTGTCTAATAATTTTAAAAAATTAATTTTTACTTTCTACATTCTTTAAGGATTCAAATTCTCTTCCAAGCATTTTTTCTTTTAATTCTCCTAAACTTTCAAGGATCTATTGATATGTGTCATTAATGAAATTAAATAATTATGATTTTTTAATTAATTTTTATCTAAATAAAAATCTAAACTCATATGACTACTGTCAAATGCTTTCCCTCTAAACTTTTTCTTATTTGATGACAATCTCCAGTAAATTATTTAAAAAAAAAGAGAGATCACAAATTAAAAAAAAAAAAGATCAACAATAAGTTTTGAATCTTAGTTTCAATTTTTCCCTATGTTTTTTTTTCTTTATGTTTGTCTTCTTTACTTATCTTTTGTATTGTTCAAATTTATTGTTATAGCTTTAGAATGCTTGATTTGGAAGCTAAAATTGAAATGGAATTCGAATATGAGCAATTAGTATATAATTTCTACAACAAATATATACTGAAAATGAGATTTAGTATCAGCACCAGTGAGAAGTTGATATGATGGAGATTGCCCTTAATGTGTTCGACGAAATAGTTGGACGAAATTGGCTGTGGATGATGAGAAGATTTGAGAAAGAATGGTGAAATAAGTTTTGCCTTGTTATATGGAATTCTTGCAACTGCTCGCAAATAGATTGATTAAATAATGGATGATTAAAGATGCTAAAGAATTAGTGGAGCTTGCAAATTAATGTGGCTGTTAGTAGAAGCAATTTTATCTATGTATTTATTTATTGATTTTTGGTAATGAAGTAGTAGTAATTTGTGATGAAGTTTTGTTTAGTGTTGGATAATTGTGAGTTATTGTGAGGTTGTAGTAAGTTGCTTACAGTTTATGGATTTCCTCCAGCATACCAATTTGGTTTTGCTAGAATTTGAAAAGTGTAGTGAAGATCTTGAAACATGTTATTGGTCCAAGAGATGCTAACTGGATGCACATTCTATATCAGAATTGTTTTTATGCTTAGAAGGCTCTCAGAAAGAATGGGATGCAAATCAATGGAGTCTTAATTGTTGGTGTGAAATCATTAGATCCAATACAATGCTAAGCTTTGAATGAAAGAATTAATAATCAAGTATTTACGACTCTGCCCCCTATGTCCAGAAAAAATAAACAAATGAAAAAATTGAAATTAGATGAAAACCTCATTGTCAATCGTTTTTCCTAATTTGTGCTTTTTTTAATAGTTTAGTGGAGATCGGCATCAAAGTAGAAAGGAGGAGAAGGAAATAATTTGACAGTAGTCAGTAGTCACATGTGAGTTTGGATGTCTATTTAGAATAAAAATTAATTAAATCAAAATCTTAGCCACTTAATTTTATTAATGACACGTGTCTATAGATCCTTAAAAATTTAAGAGGATTAGAAAAAAAAAAAGGCCTAAGAGATGATCCAGATTCATTCTTTAAAATACTTTATGCATTCTTTAAATTAATTATCTTTATTTACTATGCTCACTCATAAAATATTAGATACACTCAAAATATAACAAAACCTATTTCTCATTAAAATTTATCTGGTCAGCCAATCAATTATGAAAAACAACAAATTCATTTTATTTTTTATAATCATTGTTTACCTCACCACTTGTCCTATCTTCTCGTGCATGTTCATGGCTTGACGACCCTTCCATAATCAAAGTAACCTTATTTAATATTTTAATTCGCAATGCCATAACCACTCTACGAAATTAATCCCTTAATGAAAAAATGTTCTACTCTTTGCAGGAGAGTTGCGCTTTTTTTTTTTTTTTGAGTTGCATTTTTTTAATAAATAATGCTTATTAGTCTTTTATAATAAAAAAAATCAATATCTTACAATTTCAATGAACTTAATGTAAACTTGCTTTTGTACCGTCATAAAATTGAATAAATAAATAAAAAGTTTAACATAAAAAATTGATAATGTTGAATGGATTTGTTAAATGAGCGTTCAAAATAATAATAATATTTTTTTATTATAATAGATTGTACTTTTAGTAATAGTTTACTTCATGCGATAAGAATTATTTATGTCATTCATTGCTACATCTAAATGAACTGTTTATGTCATTTATTCATGCCAATCAAATGACGGTTGAGTCTATTTATACTCTAAAAATTACTTTTAATATTCTTTTTAATAAATTATTTTATTACAAGAATACTTATCATATGAGTTATTAATAAAGACTCTCTCTTATTTCCAATCTCTTAAACAATATTTAGGGCCCATTTGAGATTGTTATTAGGAGGCTCAAAAGTGGTTTTAAAGGTAAAAGTTAATTTTGATGTTTGGTAAATATTTTTAGAAATTACTTTTGATAAAATCACCTCATCTATCTATATCAGATTTTAAAAAATAAAGAAAGAGTAGTTTTTCAAAATTTGATTTTGAGAATCAATTATATACTTAGGATCCATTTGAAATTGCTTGTAAGAGGCTTAAAAGTAATTTTGAAAAATTAAAAGTTGAATTTAGTGCTTGATAATTTTTTTTTAGAAATGCTTTTGACAAAATCACTCTATCCTACAGCAAATTTTGAAAAGTATGGAAGAAATAGCTTTTCAAAATCTAATTTTCAAAATCACTTTTATACTTAATAAAATTTTATATATATATATATATATATTTGTTTGAAATAAGCTGAAAGTTTGTATGGATTCTAAGAAAATAGAGAGAAAAGAAGAAGAACGAGAGAGAGAGAGAGAGAGAAATCACAATTTTATTAAGCTGAACTAACAATGAATCAATTACAACTCATACATTTATACTAATACAACTACACACATCTACAAGCTTCTAGATTTAACTAGAATATTCATGCACATAACCACTAATCACTAATTTTGTTACAATATGGTTTTGCTATATAACAAGCTCTGGAATATGGTTTTGCCATGTTAGCATGATCAATTTCATAAGCTACTTGCTGCACCACCAGCCTTATTGTACTTTGCAATCCTCACTATTTGTATCAGCTGCATCAAAACATTTTCTAACAATATAAAAATCCTAAATTATCCTTATTAATTAGTAAATAAAATCATTAACTCGTAATAGATTATTATTATCACTAATAATAATTGATAATAATAATCTATTACGAGTTTATAAATGTAAAAATCCTAAATTATCCTTATTAATTAGTAAATAAAATCATTAACTCGTAATAGATTATTATTATCACTACTAATTATAATGGAATAACAAAATAAAAAAATGAAATTATTAATATAAAATATTATTTTAATTATCAATTATTAGAGATACAAGATTAAATATATTTTATATACATGTTTATAAATGTATAAATAAATTTTATTTAACATTATGTCAAATACAATCATTTATATTATTATAGCAGTTTAATAGTGAGATTTACAAAATATATATGACTGTTTTTAAAACTCATAGCAATTTTTAAAATAAATTTTATCAAACGTTTAACTAATTTTCTTTACATTTGATCATTTCTATAATACAGCTAACAACAATTACTTTAAAAGATACAACATTACCAAATTAGACTTTAATACAATATCGTATATATAAAAATCCAAAATTATCCTTATTAATTAAAAGAATAAAAGCATTAATTTTTAAGAAATTATTATTATTACTAATTATGTTGAGATAACAAAATAAAAATAAATTAATAATATAAATATGTATTTTATTTTTCAATTGTTATTTATACATAATTAAAAACATTTTATATACAATTTTATAAATATGTAAATAAATTTTATCAATATTATGTTCAATTAGTCATTTATATTCTTACAACAGTTTAACAGTAAGATTTGTCAAACATGTATGATTGCTTTTAAACTCACACTTTTAAAAATTAATTTTTTTAAATATTTAATTAATTCTTATCACAGTTGATTATTTTTATAGTACAAATAACAGCAATTATCTTAAAAGTTACAGCATTACCTAACAAAACCTAAGTTAAATAAAAAGCAAATAAAAAATATATATTAATTTTTGTGGAACACTCTGCTAAAGAGTTAATATTTTAATTTTTAATATAAAAATTGGTAATTTAATTTTTATATTATTAATTTTTTGGACATACGTGAGCTTCCACAAAAATTAATATATATATATTCTTTATTTTATTTTATTTTTGGGGTTAAATTAGCAATTTAATTTTTTTTCTTTTTATTAATGTCTATAAAAAGAAAGCAAGAGGATATTATTGTTAAAGTAAGTCAAAAGAAACAAAAAGTAAAGACACGTATGTTTGAGTTATTTTTAAAAGGGAAATTATCATTCGTGTACCATTAGTTTACTGCGTTATAAAAAATACTACAACACTTTGAGGGAGTATCAATCGTTCATCCTAAATTGACAAAATATATCTACCGTCCACTAAACTGTTACTTGTCGTTTAAAAATGATGACGTCAGAGAGGTAATCTAATCTTTTCATATGATACAAGTGATAATTTGAGGATATACAAGTGATAATAAGATAATTTAAGGGTATATAAATGATAATTTAAGAGTATACAAGTGATAATAAGAGATTTTAAGGATATACAATCGATAATTTTCCTTTACTTTAATTTAAGTTTCAAGGGTAAAATCGTCAATTCACTATAATTCCATTAACTTTCAAATGCAGCTAACAGTTTAGTGGTCGGTAGACAACTCTTGTCAATTTAGGTTGGATGATTGATACCCTCTCAAAGTGTTGTCGTATTTTTTATAACAGAGCAAATATAGGATATACAAATGATAATTTCCCTTTTTAAAAATACAGAGACTAAATGAGTACTAACCTAAAAATATAGAGACTAAATAAGATTTTACCCATCTAAATTTGTATGATACTAATTGGAAAGTTAGGGGTTTATGGAAAAAAAAAAAGTGTTTATCATTCATTGTGAACAATTTTATAGATGGATTCAACAATGACACAGAAAGTAAAAAATTTTCTTTAATATATTATGTTGCCCTTAATGCCAATTTATATTATGGATATTTTAGTAATATAAAATATAATTAAAATATGAATTTAATGAATATTTTATTGAGTTCAAATAACCTCTATCATTTTTCAAATTTAGTATATGAGTGCAAATAACTCCCACTCCCAAACGATTTTAATTGAGTAGGATTTTTACTTGTGATTTCATATCACGACACCACACAAGTAGTATAGGGCATTGTAAAATAAATAGAAGTAGCATAGAGCATTGTAAAATGGGGTCTGCAATGGGGTAGGATGGGATGAGATGTGTCAATCTCGGTCTTATCCCATATATGCAAGTGGTATAAAAAAATGTCATATTCCCGTTCTTTTATTTTTTTGGGATAAAAATTTATCATATTCTTGTCCCTGTTAAATATCTCGTCCCACCCCCTTATCATGAACAATCTTGAATTTCAATAAAAAAAATTTTGACATTTTTTTCTTTTAAGGATCATCATAATTCAATATGGCCTACGTCTTGAATAAATACAAAGTACAATAATTAAATAAATAGATTTACTTTGACTATATGCATGTTCGAATATAATTTTATGTTAAAATTTTTTAATTGCCTGTTTGTTTTCACTGCACATTAATACTAAGACTTACGCTTTAAAAGGTATAGATTTAGATAGTAACCAACTTCAGGCATGTTTAAATATCTAACAATTCAACAATATAATAATAAACCAAACCAGTAGCAAAAGAAAAATCAAAAGTTCAAAGTTTCAACCCTAAACCAAATCAATCTAATTTGCAAAGTTTAAGCAAAAATCAAAATTTAACAAAAACTTCCAAAAGTTAACTTCAATAAAATAATTAAAAATTTAGAATAGTTTGAAAATTATAAGATCAATGGATATATAGGACGGGACAAGATTTTATAATTAATTTTTCTCCCGTCCCACAAATAAATATAAGATGTATTTTTTATCCTTACCCTTATCCCATCCCACTTTAATTTAGTATGTAAAAATACATTTTAATCCCACCCATCGTAAACGAGATGGGATTCTGCAATAGGAAAAATTGATATCCATATTGTTAAATAAGTTTTATTAGAACTTCTAATTATCGTCATTTAAACTGGGCCAAAGATTCCGGGCTGGCCCATTTAACGACAGCTTACCTTCTTCTGAGAGAAACCCATAAGCCAAGAACTGACCCACTTTGCTTCTGCTGCTGCTCTCTGCTTCTGTGACTTGTGTCTCCCTCTTGTGTTTCTTCTATTATTTTCTTACAAATAATGGAGTCTCTCGCAGCAGCAGCCGTGCCTCTGAAAGCAAAACTGGGTGTGTGTCATCAGCTATGTTTCTCCCCATTCAACATGAAGACACACTCATGTCTCTTGTCAATTTCTTCAAGTCCCCTTCATTGCCAATCTTCCCGCTCTCGGTTCTTCACAGCCTCGTCCAAGCTGTCAGCTGCCAGAAAACGTGACAAGAAAATCAGCTGCGGATTTGACGGAAAAGTTAATGGCTTTTCTTCCGACTCCGGAGACTCCCGCTTCCTCGACCGGGTGGGTACATATAATAATAATAATAATAACTCTTCCAATTCTTTATGCTTTACTTCTGGTTGAATGAATAAACATTCCTCTCTTAGTAATATTAATAAACATACAAATTTGTTACAGCAAAGAGCGTTGGATGCAGCAATGAATGACATAAACAGTTCATTTGGAAAAGGGAGTGTTACAAGATTGGGCAGTGCTGGTGGAGCCCTTGTGTATGTCTTCTTGTCTTCTGAAATCTCAATATAATATGTATATGTTATTTGACTTATTTTTTCATTTCGTGTGTGTTATTGCTGTTTTTAAGACTGCATTTTGTCTTTTTTGTCTCCCTTCGATGTGCTTAATCCTGAAATGTTTTTTTTTTTTTTGGTTATTGGTTATTATTGCTCTATGCCACTTCGTTCGTATGACTTATGTACTAGAGGTGTAGGATTAATTTTTTTTCTTTTTTCTGTTTTTTTTCCTTCTTTAACCATTGCAGTGAAACCTTTCCCAGTGGTTGCTTGACGCTGGATTTGGCCTTAGGTGGTGGGCTTCCTAAAGGGAGAATTGTGGAGGTATTATCCTTTTTTTTTTTTTTCCATGCGGGGCTTGAGATGCTTATATGATAGTTCATTGGCCATATGGTGAACGTTTTGAAACATTGCTTTTAAGAGAAAATATTTCAATAAGGAATCATTTGCTGCTCCGTGACTTGATGTGATGGTGAAAGGAGAAGATTTTTGGAAGATCCATAATGGAAAAATGTTCCTTTCATCTTTTGATTACTAAGATACCATTGTTTGTCTGCTATTACAAGTCTTTCTATATATGTTTTTATTCATTTACTGTGTCTTGATCGGGAAGTTCCACTGACTAGGTTCTGATTTTATCCAAAACAGTAGTGATAAAAGCAGATGAGTTTTCTTCCTCTTTGATTTCAGTGGTTAATTGTTAATGTTGTTTACTCTTACTTGCAAAAGGACAAACAAACTCAGGTCACCTAGTTCTTTTGATACATTCCCTAGTAATATTACTATTAATTACTATTTTTTGAGGTTCATTCAATATCTGTTTTTCATCATAAAACTTCTATTTTGGAAATTTCTTGCTTCTTGAAAAGTTAAATTCTTAGTTTTTTCTTCAGCTTAAATGCAAGTGATTTGCTTCAAAGGAGGGAGCCAAACTTTCCCTTTTCTTCTCTATGATGGATACTTAGTAGAAAGAAAGGATACTACATACATCATTAGTTATTGATATGTGATTTGCTCGTGGGCCATGAGTAGATTGTTATACATGATAGAGGTTTGTTTGGGTTATGGCTTATCATAGTGTAACAAAGATGTTAGAGGATTTGGGAATATCAAGGGGGAAAATTTTTTATGGAGATGTGCAGTGAGCACTGCTATGGGTCATGTGGAGTTCACAGCTCCTTGGGGATAGAATAATGTTTCTCACTTCATTATGGGATTTGCTTTGGATTGTCTCTTATTGATGTTCTGGAGACTATCTCTCTGAGAATTGGAAATGTTGTTTAGAACTCATTTTCTTCTTCTCTTATGAGCTGTTCTGTTTTCTTTTAAGATAATTCTGTAATCATAGGATGGACTATTGCTCGTTTAATTTCAGCTTATTTTTGTTTGTTATCAAAAGTAGAAACGAAATCTGTCGTTACTTGGCACTCTGTTTTTCCCTTATATGTTTTCTTGTTGCTTTAGTCAATTTCTGTCATTAGATAGTACCTATAATGACTTTCTGTACTCTGAAGAAAAAATATTTTTGTACTATAAATTTTGTTTTCTGGATTATACTCTGGTGCAAAAAGCTTTGTAACAAATTGCAAACTTTCTCTGCAGATATTTGGGCCAGAAAGTAGTGGAAAGACTACCCTTGCACTCCATGCAATTGCAGAAGTGCAGGTACCAATCAGTCTGCGCTTACCTTCTGTGTTCTTAATTTTTGTACAGTTGTAGAAAGTTCTGGGACACTGTTGTATATGTCATGCAGTTTTATACTGTTTATTTATAGAAACTTGGAGGCAATGCAATGCTTGTGGATGCAGAGCATGCTTTTGATCCAGCATATTCAAAAGCATTGGGCGTGGATGTAGAGAATTTGATTGTTTGCCAGCCTGATAACGGCGAGATGGCACTAGAAAGTAATTTATCCTTCTTGTCCATGTTTTGTTTTTTTTTTTCATTTTCTTTTGCCTGTGGGATTTGTTTCTTATAAGCAGAATGCTTGCTAACTAATTCAATTCTCACTTTGCAGTTGCTGATCGTATGTGCAGATCTGGTGCCATAGATCTTATTTGTGTTGATTCTGTATCAGCTCTCACTCCACGTGCAGAGATTGAAGTACGCTATAATTTTCCCCATGCAAACTAACCAATGTTTCCCTGTTAAATAGTGGGAACTAGAGCTTGCAAAATAGGTCGTTAGGTCGTGTTCGTACTGTGTTAGCTTTGTATTGTGTCAAATTTAGGTCGACCCAAACATGACCTATTTAATAATCATATCAAAATATTGAGATCCTAACCCAGCATGAAAAATAAATGGGTTACCCATTAACCTACTTAATACCTATATATTTAACAAAATTTATATCAAATATTTGTACACTGTTTTATATATATTATAAAATCTACATATCTATTGAAATATTACATATTTACACTATTGAAGTTTTGTAATATTATATATCGACATTATAAAATATACATGTCTGCCATATTTTACACATTTACACTATTGTATTTCTAAATCTATGTAAAATTTTATAAATGAAACAATGTCGATATGTATATCCTTCTAAAAAAAAAAAGAGAAAATCATGTCCAATATTTGAGTTTTGATGACAAGAGTTTATAAATTAATTTAGAATTGAAAATATAATAGTGTCAGTGGTCGGATAAATCGGTTAAGAACTTTAACCCTAACCTGACGCAAAAAATATCTTGTCGACTAGGACCCAGCCCATTTAATAATCGTGTCAAATTTGACAATTCATACTTATTTATTAATGTCGTGTTCGTGTCGGATAATCAGATTATGTCAAATTTTGCCAGCTCTAGTGGGAACTTACCCGTGTTTGAATGTCATCCCGTTTCTTGTTGGATAGGGTGAGATAGGAATGCAGCAAATTGGTTTGCAAGCTCGCCTTATGAGCCAAGCTTTGCGTAAAATGTCAGGAAACGCCTCCAAAGCTGGTTGTACTCTCATTTTCCTCAATCAGATCAGATATAAGGTACTTTTGGGTTTAATTCTTTTCGATGATGTTAGACAGCTGCAAGAGTATCTTTTGTAACTGATGTGAGATCTGTGCAACACTGACCTCAAGCTTATGGGAATTTTAGATGGTTCTGGTTTGTATTTGGTGGAGGACTTGTTAGGTTAACAGAAAGGGATCATTTTAGATAAATCAAAGGAGAAAAACTGCTTATATCTCCTCTTTGGTTGGATAAGCCTTGAACTTCTTGAAAGTACTGCTTTTAATATTGAGTTATATGTAGTGCCTTTTGTTTTGTCTATGTTTTCTGCATCAGTCTGCTTTACGCTCCATTGGAAAATTTCATTTCTAGCAACTGATTATATTGCTTATTCTGCATTCTGTAAGATTGGTGTATATTATGGGAATCCTGAAGTAACTAGTGGAGGGATTGCTTTAAAGTTTTTTGCCTCAGTTCGTCTTGAAATACGTTCTACAGGGAAGATAAAGTCTGTAAGTACAATAACCACTTGACAGTTCAATATTTCTTCCACTTTCTTTATTTAACCATTTTTAGTCTCCTAGTAATTCTCATAAAGTTTGTTTTACTTTGTTGCAGGTTAAAGGAGATGAGGATGTTGGGGTACGGGTTCGTGTCAGAGTGCAAAAGAGTAAGGTAGATAAAAACCTTGCTATTTTGTGTTCCCCCACCAAAATTTTTGTTTCTAATTGATGCTGTCAAGGGTAGAGAAATTCCTGATCTTAATTACTTGCTTTCATAATTCATAGGTATCCAGGCCATACAAACAAGCAGAGTTCGAAATCATATTTGGGGAGGGAGTGAGTAAACTGGTTAGTATTGCAATAAAAAACTATTTCTCCAAAGGTTATAAGTGCTTTATGTTTTGACTTTCAATAACTTGCAGGGATGCATGTTGGATTGTGCTGAAATGATGGATATCGTGGTGAGGAAAGGAGCTTGGTATAGCTATGGAGACCAAAGGTTTGCCTTTGGACTTCTATTGTGTGTAATCATAGTTGCATCCTAGTTCTTTTTATATGGTTGACAATTCTTTTAGATCATTTTGCATGAAAATCAAATTTGTTTGCCCTTTTGTTTCTCGTTCAAACCCATGTGTGCTGCCACAGATATAAACATATTTCATAATGTACTTAATGAATTTGCGTTAGTTATGGTTCTTCACGGCCAAATCAACAAGATGGTTAAATTACGTATATGCTTTCAGATCAGTTTACATTATGGGCCGCTCTGTATTGTTATTAACTTGCATAAGACTTGCACCTTTGAATAATTTTTTGACCTTCAGTATATATGGGACTAGAAATATGCACAACAGGGACACCGCATATATTTGGCCCTGTAAGAAAGTGATGGTTTTTTCTTGAGCACTGTTGAGTGGCCAATTCTCGTAACTGTGACTCAAAATAGCTCTCTCTCTGTCTCTCTCTCTCTCTCTCTATATATATATATATTGGTGAATTGAGAAAATTCCCAACGATGGAGATACAAAGATCTTAAGGGAAACCCCAATGGAGATAGAAGGTCTTGATGTAAACGCATATTCATGCATACCCTGTGTAACTCAGGTATCAGGTAAGCTTGGGGTAGTTGCAAGTAAGACCCACTCATTTGTACATATTTGTTTTGACTGGTCAGAATAGCTGTAGAACAGGTTTAAGATGGGGTAATTGCTTGTAAGACAAACCTGAACCAGTGAAGTTCTCAATTCATACCAGATTGAGAACCTTGAGGATTTGACAATTGCAGTGATAGAAGCTTTGTTAGGTTTTGAGAATTTGGCAAGTGCAGGAGGTAGAATGAGGTTTATGACATAATTCATAAAAAGGTAGGATCTTTGGGTTTTGGTTGTTTCTGGATCTAAAAGCTATTTTTAGAAAAAGTTGTACCAAAATTGGTGACCGTGGTGTAAATTAATGCACTCATTAATTTATTTTGTACTTTTAAACAGCCTTTATTTTCTTAAAAAGTGACTGTAATGTTGCCAGTTTCTAGAAATCAATTAAGGCTTATTGGCATTCTCCCTTTTTTGTGTTTGATCAATAGATTGGGACAGGGGAGAGATAAAGCATTGCAGTACTTGAGAGACAATCCTCTTCTTCAAGAGGAAATAGAAAAGGTAATATGCTTCTGCTTCTCTTACATAGTTGTGTTTGATTTTTTCAAACAGAAAAGAAGATTTACCGTCCTCTTTTACAATAGTAGGGAACTTGCAAGTATTGATTTCCCTCATAATGGGGGATACATAAGTGACTTTAATTGCAAGAAAACTATGTTAAAAGTAACAAATGGTTTGGATATATTCAGGTAGTTCGGTCTCTGATGTCAGATGGAAGTGTACATCAGGACTCTTTTTTGAGGAATGCATCTCTGCCTAATCAAGATGAAAATATTCTTGAAGAGTTTTGAGTACAAACAAATTCACTATTAAGCTTTCATCAAAACACTACACAAGGCTCAAATGGACCTGGCAAAAGCAATTGGGTGGATTCTTTTCCTAGGTGCTTAAATTGTGAATTAAGTGACGTTAGATGCGATAATCGAACTATCCATCCATCCATAACTACCCATCCATCCAGTACTCCTGAGATCAGAACAACAGAAAATCTTTGCATCATGTTGAAGGTGGTGTGAACTGAGCTGGGCAAGCATCTGTTGTATTTTGGCAATGTAGATGAAAGTAGTATCGGGAATGACAGTGATATTTTGATATTTTTATGAAGTAAAGCAGGTTTTTCACTTATCCAGATTTCTCTATTACTTGTTCTTTACATGGGAAGCATACTTGATGTCCATAGACTGAAGTTTCAATGGTGCTGCTCCATGTATCAAAACAAGATCCAAATTCAGTTTGTATGGCCCTTATGATAGCTTACTCAGACTAGGTTTAAAAACCAGGCCAACCATCTTCAATGAAGGCACAGAAGGGAGTACCAAATTATAGATGGCTATATGTCTCAATTTAAATCCACCCAAAACATTACACAATATAGATACACGAAGTAGCTGTGGAAGGTACATTTAACAGCAACATTGACAAGTTATAAAAAATAGAGATAATAATGTAACATTGATTGAAATTCATCTACTGTGCCAAAGCACTTGTGCTGTAGACGAGAAGTGCTCCTCCTGCAAGAAGACCGGCAAGAGTAACAGCCCAGATTGCCAAGCCAGTTGCACCTGCAATACCACATTTGCACCGGAAAATTTAAGTCCAAGCTTCAAATTTACCTTTAAGCTTCAGCTACAAGACTGAACACATAAATATTTTCATTTGTGCTGATGTTTTGAGATATGAAATTACAGCCTGAAAATCAAAGTGAGATCATAGTTAAGGGTCACTTACCACCAGTATAGACATCACCACTGGGAGACCAATCGTTCTCGTTGTAGATAGGACTGTAAAACCACTCATCAGAATGTATATCAGAAATTTACTAATATACAGATACGTAAACCTTCATGGAATATTAATCCTATATCAACAACTAGCCAATTTTCTTAATAACAGATTCCTTCTTCCTCGGTCCCTTTTTCAGGAAGGAAAATCTTTCCATAGATATTACTCTTAAATTGTCTTCCCCACTAAAAGAAATTAGAAATTAAAACTTGATGGCTTAAGCTGTAAGAGTAGAAGAATTACAAAACTAAACAGTGATCTCTACCTGTATCCATCAACATTGGCACCGTACTTGTCAACAAATTGGTAAACACCTTTCCCCTGTATTCAATTTGAAAAGCTGAAGAGTTAACAGAATATAGATTATACAAAAACACGACAAAGGAAAGATATAAATAAATATTGAAATACATTATAATTTTCATGTCCATCCCTTTAGAAGCCCCTTTTAATATCATATCAATCTATCAACGATTTGCTCAACCTCGCCTTATCAGTGTAAGCGTATATGAACGCATCTTTTTTTTTTTCAATATTTTTGGAATTTGCCTTTTGACTGTAATGGAAGAACTCTTATGCTCTTGATTCGATGATGAAATTTTATTAATTCCTTGATGAGTGTTTGATTTGCATGAAGGTGCAAAACAGTTAGCATTGAATATAACTGTTCACAAAGAAACAGTTAATTACCAAATATATATACAAATAATTCGCCTGAATTCAAAGGTTGTTGATTAAGCAATTTATACTACAATGAAACAACATGAAATTTTCATAAGTTTCAAAGACAAAACAAAGAAATTGATACTCAAGGAAGAGAACATATGAAAAAATTATAAATATTTTAGCTAAACAATAAACTTAGAGAAATTGAAGTAATGGACTCAAGAGTGAAGCAGCTAGAAGAATTTATCTAAAAAGAGTACATAAATAAAACGACAAAATTGCTGGACACAAACCTTACCCTTCCTGCCGGATGCATCAAGACCTTCCCTCAAATCCATACCACCATTTATTCCTGTAGAATCATGCATGCTCATATGATATTAATTCTCAAATCTTATTGACATTGAATTGATAACAATAAATATTAATCAAGCTATAAAATAGCATGCAAGCCTATCTCATAACATTGAATATCAATTAAACTCATAACACAAGCATGCAGTAACATGTATAGGGTGCGTTATATTATATTATATTGTATTAGCACTGTATTATAATAATGTTATATAGTATTTGATGTACTGTAGTAATTTTATATTAATATTAAATCAATATTATTTAATTTTATTGTTATTTTATTATTAATTATATTAAATTAATTATGAAATAATTATTAATATATAAAAATAATATCATATAATAATATAATGAAATATAGTATTATTAAATAAAATAATACTATCATATAATTTATTTTTATATTTCATTTATTATATTAGTATTTAATAATAAAATAATTTATTTAAATAAAATTATTGATTTTTGTATTATTATAATAATAATAAATTGAAATACTATGTAATACAAGCTGCCAAATTCTGGCACCTTTGCAGCATAAAACCTGAAAGAATATGAAGAAGTCATATATCACAACTATGGTATTGATGACATTGGGATCAACTGTCATCCACTTCACAATTTTCCCTTTTTCATTCGAAATATTAGATAACTTTAAACCCTATAATTAGTGAGAATTAACTATCACAGAAATGAACACTCGTGGATGTGTGCTATGTATATCCATCACTAGTACCTCAGCATACTTATATATGTAGTAAAATCACACGAACATGTATGTATCAGTATGGGATTTAAATACTGCCGAAATATTACCTACAGTGATCATCGTTACAATCAATCCTGTTAACTTAGGTCCGTTCAGTACTGTTGTTAACTTAATATATATATATATATATATACACATATATTTACCTTTGCTAATTTTATTAAAAATATTATCTAAAAGTTACATACATTTATTAACCACAATTTATAATAGTTGCGGCTTAAATCCACGCCACCCAAATACTAAACAAACCCTAAATCATAACTCACTGCATGTGTATTCATTTGATATATGCAAGCATGCATATTCACTGTGATATAAGAAGAATATACCAAAGGGTTTGTCGGTTTTGATCTTGCTGCCTTTAGCCACAATTTTGAATGAAGTTTTAGCAAGAGAGGGAAGGCCTCTCGCTGCTGATTTCTCCACAGTGAAAGGAGCTGGTTTCAGGCTCAACGAAGAAGCCATCACTGAGGCTGCCATTTGCTTTGCTTTGCTTTGCTGTGCTCTCCTGTTTTGTTTTTGTTAATTTTCTGGGTTTCTTCTTGCTTTGAACTTGTGTGGTCTGAGTCCCAAAAATGCTAGATAATAATTCTGAGTAGAGAATAGTGATTGTCGAGTTGACACGTGGCAATTAATATGTGGCTCACATCTGGATATGATATTACAAAAGTACAAAACATTATCAGAAATTCAGAATTGCATGCGTCTACCAAGTTTAACCACTGCTGTTTTGAGATGACACAAATTAATCCATCATCACATCCATTACCTACCACGTGGACGGATGCCATGGGGTTTCAGGAGATTTCATTGGTTAATCTCTCAGTGGACACAACAAATACAAGCTCGTCTATTTCTCTAGTTTTAAAAATATCCATAAGTTTGATACAGTTTGTGAACTACTAGAATCATAAATTAAACTTTTTGAAATGCTTCAAGCAATAGCGTTGCTCTTTACAGGCCTAAACAAGATTGGGACTCAGACGCACTGGAATTTTGATGTAGTATACTTCCGAACATAATCAATTTTGTGAATGTTACAATTCGATAAGAAATTGAAAACATGTACAGAAAACACTCTCGCTCTCGGCTTGATCTTTATGGAACAAAAGCAAAACAGCAGAAGCTACCAATGCCCAGCTAGGTGTTTGTCGTCGAAAAATTAAGTCTGCAAATCAGGAACATGAAGCAGCAGCCTTGGCCGTAGGCTTGTAACCAAGGGAGAGATCTCCCTGAAGGCAAGGTTTGAACGCGCAGCCTGTGTCATCAGTTAGAGTTCAAAATGCAGAAAAGCAAGGAAACATTTTAATAGGACAGTCGCAATAGGACTATCAAATAAAAATCATGTTTGAGTTTTTCAAAACTTCTATCGATATCTCAATTACTAACATACCTGGTAAATTTCAAAATAAAGAACGTAAGCAGCAAAATTTATCGAATGGATGAATGATGTGGCACAGCTGTTCCATCTAAGACTTTAAAAAAGAACTGCATAAGAATGCAGAAAATCTTACAGGAGGAACATATACCATGCCTAAAAGTCCAAACATTTCAAACAGAGTAACCAAATCTACCAAGTTTCATTTGATCATCATGAATCACTCACAAAACTTCATTTTTGCACAACACATCAACTAGCAATGATTCAAAGCGGATGATGCCTTGACAGCTCCGAGGCAAGTGTATTTTTCGTTTTCTTCCATCTTAATAAATTTTAGATTACAATGAAGATTTCTTCGAGGTTTAAACTGATACCATAAGGAGAGTGACTCATGCAACACTTTCTTAACCTTTTTTTTCTTTTTTTCATTTTCGTTGAGGTTTACACTGAGACTTACAGATTTGTGAAGACTTCCTCCACTTTATTGACATTTTAATAACAAGTGTTTGGATGACCATAGCTGATTTTTTCATTCATCACTCATGCAAAACTTCCATTAATGAGGAGAGAAGCCAGATTTAACCGGAATCCAATAAAAAGGTGCAAGGACCAATAAGATTTCACCTGTGCCTGAAGGTGTTTAGTTGATATTGCTCCAGCAAATGCTGCTTCAAATGATGAGACAAACAAAGGGAAGATTCAACAGCTTTTCTTAACCTGTGATTGAAAATAATTATTCAGACCCTGTAAGAAAAAGACAGTTGTTGGGTATAGTTGATGACCTTCCAAAGAACTGCTGCTGCTGGAATCAGGGCATCTGACAGTGTGATAGCCATATTTCCTGACTGCAGAAGTCGAAGTTTCAAAAAATGCTTTAGCTCCTGAATCAAGAGTCATTAGTATAGGTAGGCTAGTCCAAAACACTTAACTTCATGAGAAAATCATCTACTTTACTTCACAAGAAAATTATCTCACATTGTGTCAATGTGATAACTGACCAAATATAATTCTTTTGTGCAAGTGCTGTCTCACAGAATATACTGTAAAACAATTTTAAGAGATGGAGCTGTGTCGTCTAAGCATCTATCATATGATTTTGGAGGTAACATGTTTGACCCATGTGAGTAGACATGATAGAGCTGAATACTATTTTTGGACTCTTACCTGTAAGCCTAGGCTTTTGGATTTATGGAAAAAATAACACTGGCACTTTTGTTAATCGTGATAGGTGTCACCAGCATCCACATGGATCATACTTAATAACAACAAGCATGAATGCCAGTACTAGCACCACAAGACTTCTCAGATTACATGAATCACTGCCAACTATATTCTGAATCAGCTTTTATGAACATGAAGCCGCTTCATAACAAATAGTTAGATCCATGTTTAAGGAGACATTAGTCTGCCTAACTGGGACATTGTTTCTTCCTTGATACTTCTCCACCAATTCAGATTTCCTACTAAAGGACTCATGCAATTGGCCAAAATCTGTACGCACTAAATAGAGTTGAGTCCATCTCCTAGAGATCGTTTTTGGGTTGTGAGCTAAATTTTCAGACCAAAATCATTTCCTCTATTTCCATGTAACTTATCAAGAATCCTCCAAGTTACAGCATCTGGGTTCAGCCCATTCTTTCTCATTTCTCTCAGAATTTGATAAGCTTCTCTCTTCATGCTTAACTTGCAAGCACCATCAATTACAACATTATAGCACACAATATTGGGAGTGACCCCAGAATCAACCAGTTCATATAAGAAATGAACAGCCTCATTTATTTTTCCAGAGCGACAAAGCCCTTTGATCATGGCCGCATAAACATAATTATCATGAATATTTGAAGGCCAGATAATGTCATCCCAAAACCTCTTAGCTTCATCTAATTGGTTAGACTCGCATAAACCATCTATTACTATAGCATAAGTTGAACTGTCGGCAACTACACCAATGCCTAACATGCAATTGAAAACTTCTTTTGCTTCTTCCACACGACGAAGTCTCAACAGACCACGAAGAACAGCATTGTATGTCACAATGCCAGGGCTATATCCTCTTTGTGGCATTACCTGATACAACAAATTGAGAGCTTCTTGGATTCTTCCAACATTTAGTAAACCAAAAATAATAGTAGTGAAGGTCACAGCATCTGGGGCACAAAATTTTCCAGCCACCATATCATTTAGCACCTTTAGAGCTTCTTCAATCCTTCCCATCTTGCAAAATCCATTAATAACTGTATTGAGAGTTATCACATCTGGCTGACATTGTGTCTGAAGCATAAAAACAAGAACATTTAGAAGCTCGGTAGGGTTCTTTATAAGACAAAGTGCTCTTAAATATATATTGCAAATTCTGGTCCTATCCACATCTTTCTTACTCAACATGAATTGGAGAACCTTCCTTGCTTTCTCGAGGTCAGATTCTCCACAAAGACCCTCGACAAGAACCTTGTAAGTATGCTCAGATGGCAAGTATCCAAATTGAATTCCTTCCTCTAACAGCTGGTATGCCCTCATACAACCACCATGTTTGCAGAGCCCGTGTACAATAGAATTGTACGATACTAAGCTTGGTGTTAAACCTCGTTTTCTCATTACATAAACAACCCTTGAAGCCCCATGGTTCCTTCCACTTCTACAAAGCGAATCAATCATATGTCCATAAGCAAACTCCTCATTCACACTCTTCCCTTGCGGCATATCCTCCGCAATCCTAAAAACCTCATTGACATATCCTTCTCTACACAAAGAATCAACAAGATTAGCAAATGCCGCATTATTCATAGACGAGTCCTCCTCCTCCTTCATCCTCTCCCAAAGCTTGAACATCAGCACGTTAGCACGCTCTACGTCACGTGTCCTCAGAACACCACGAATCAAGACACTATAAGTAAGAGAATTCGGCAAGACACCGCAGTGACGCATTTCATCAAACACCTTATACGCAACATCCATTTCACCGGTTCTGCAATACCCATGGATCAAAGTAGTGTAAGAAACAACATTAGGCACATGGCCTCTACTCTTCATATCAAAAAACAACTTATGAGCTTCACCAACACGCGACAAACCACACAATTGATCCATCAAGCAGTTATAGTTAACCAAAGAAGGCACAAACTCGGGCTTAACATTATACAAACAGCCTATAACACGCAAAGTATCAAGTGGGTATTTCGAACCAAGCAAGCGAGCGATAATTACATTGCATGTGCGCTGGTCAGGGACGCAACGGGAGGAAATGGAGAGAAGAAACCGGTGGTGGGCTTCGGCGAATCGGTTGGCATCACAGAGAGCGTGGATGATGCTGCTGATGTTGAGGGAATTGGGACGGTATCCAAAAATGCGAAGATGATCGAGAAAGCGAAGGGCCTCGTCGACATTGCGGTCTTTGGTGCAGAGTCTGTGAATCTTTTTGGTTATGTCTTGTTCTGATTCGCGGGTGTTTATGTTTAGAGGTTCTTGTGCTTTTTGTGGTAATGTTGTGAAGAAGAAGAGTGCAAATGTGATGTTTGGTTTTGTAAGAGAGTTGAGTTTTTTTGGGTGATGGAGGAGTTGCGAGAAGCATTTTGAATGCATGCCTCCTTTGCTTTTGTGTTAAGTTTATTTGAGATGCTGAAACTCCGGTCATTAAATATGGCATGCCTATGGATTTGAAAATTGGTCCGGTTCGGGTTTAATTCTGTTTGGTTCGATTCAGATTTAAATTTAGATCGGATTTGAATTATACTTTTAGATCAAAAATTCGATTTGGGTTAAAATTTGAGGAAAATTGGAATTTTTTTTAGATTTAGGTTTTTTATTTTTTTATTTACATGTAACTTGATCGGGTATGATGTTCGGTTTGATTTTAATTCAAATTGAATCCAAATATAATCGGTTTTTAGAATTAAATCAAAAAAAAATTGAAATAAATTTCACATTTAGTTTAGTTTGATTTTATCTAAACTAAACATCCACCCCTACCATTAATATCTAAACTAAAGTATGACAAAAAAACTGACAAAAATATATTTAAAATAATGTTGTTTACAATTTTTTTTTAAGAAAACAAACTCAAAATTACATCATTTTGAATATATTTTTATCAGATTTTGATTCCCAAATCATTTTTCACCTTATAATGTTGGTGTTAGAATAATGTATAACCCGGCCAAATTATTTAATCTTAAATTAAGTCAATATACTCGAGCAAATTTATAGTTAATTTTATTGTTATTTTGCCTAATTTTTTTCCAATATTTGCAATTCAATTAAAAATTTAAAAAATTTTGTTTTATCTATATAACGGCCCAATAAAACATTGGCCTAGTAGTGGGTTTGGGTTTCTATTAAAATAAATTATATCTCACCAGTCACTATATCTCACCAATCTCACTAATCATTTTTATTTTAATACCTATTTTATCTTTATATGAAATGATTTAAAAAATAAATGACTTTTAAGTGCACTCATATGATAATTTATATTAATATTTATTTAACTAATCAAATTTTTTAAATTCTAATTTCTTTTAACATTTTAAATTAGTATCTCTTCTCAAATATTGTATACTCTACTTTTATAATTATAGAAAAATTTTAATTTATAGTACTCAAAAGGGGATGATGAGGAAGTATCAAATCTTTTTTCAAAGCTATGACAACAATAGATAAAACCTGTAAAAAAAAAGAGATTATAGTTATTATGAGAGCTTTTTAAAAAAAATAAAAAAAAATTTTATAAGTTTTATAAGATAGGTGATTGAAAACAATATAAAAATTAAAATAAGAGTACATTCGGAATTTGATGAGATATGTTAAGAGATAATGATCAGCTAAAAATTTTTAATGGAGTTAACAGAAAAAGAGAAGCTGGTGAAATATAATAAGGAGATCACGTACCACTCTAAAATATGTTCTCTTCTCTTCTTCTTCCGTAGATATGTGGATCGACCGGTAAAGAAAGATATCTTCCCACTGCGGGGATTAGATTTCTGAAGTTATTTCAATAGACTTCTCGGCTCTGATGAGTATTTCTCATCTGTACTAAGAAAAAGGTAGAGTAAAGTGCGGCAGCGAAAAGCAACAATGCCCATGAAGTTTAAAAAGAACAAGGGAAAGGTAACAGACAGGTCTATATTTGTACAAAGATGATTAAAGATGAAAAGAATGATTTCCATTACATATCCCATTAATCGAAACGAACAACTCGCTAAAATTAAACAAGAGTATTAAGTGATTATAATTTTCAAAATGGCAAGCAAGCCAAACCGAATTACATCAACAAACAATTTCTTAAATGAGGCATGATGGAAGCGTTTTTCACTTGAACAACTGTTGATACCGTCGCTATAAGCAACTAAGAATCTCTGTAAGTTTTGAAGCTGCAGCCAGGCCACTAAGTATTGCACCTTCAACATTTGGACTAACACAAAAATCTCCACAGATGGCTAGTCTCTTTTTTACATCCCAGAGGCATCTCTCCTCTTTTGCTATGCTTGCAGCTGGAAAGGCGCTTCCCCTGGAAACAAACCATTTGATAGATATATTTAGCTCTAAGGGTGGGAAAGAAGAATCAATTTGCTCAACAACGAATGTATTTTATGCTATATCATGCATGATGTCGATGTCATGATATATCTGCATTACATCAACAATTCAGTGTATAATGCACTGGAATTCCTGACCTTTGAGTGGGGTGATGAACCATTACTATGTCAAGCTAAATTGTATAGATGTAAATAAACTTATATTGTATATGTTTTCCTATAATTTTTTTGGTATGTGTGCGTGTAAAAAGAACAATAATTGACACCCATTTGAAGTATAATTTGAACAAAAAAAGTTGGAAAACATTATGTAAAACCTATAAGTAATTGATAATTCACACCTTTGAATGAATATAACTTATGATAATGAAGCTTGCATGACCAGCTAGCTCCAGTTGTGGGCATATAGTTATGGGCAATTTTATATGCTAACCACCCAACCTACATGTTATATTTGACCTTCTACACCTGAACAATTTCAACAAGAACCATATCACTCACAGTCGTAAATGAACTTAGTTGCACACTGTCAAAACCATCATGCACAAATTTCTGTCTCTGTACGTCCTCAAACTTCAAAGTCGTGTATCTATTTCTAAGCCAAGGTTGATGTTTAAGTGGATTTTCAGCTGCCCATTTCAATGTTTTTGGTTTCCATGTCAGTTCCAGGGAAAAACCCATCCCCCTAATTAAAAAATTGCATAAAGAAAATTAAGCAATCACCGCAAGATGATAAGAAGTTCAAAATGAAAAACATATTTTTCATGCAACCCTCAAGTGTGGTTTTGTACGTGCAACAAATAGTTGACTTCATAGTGCTCATAGTCTTAGCCATGCTGCCAAGAACAAGCCAATATAGGACTTGACAAGCGAGCATTATCACTTTTATGCCAGTTAGGATGTAAAACCAGATGGTGAATTTGAAAAATAGAGCAAACTTCCAGGAGAAATTGACCTTGCTCTAAATTAGTGCAGAATGAGATGCACCTGAAATTTTTACATGTCTCTAGCAAGCGAACTTCCAGGTCAAATGAACCTGGTGTAATGTCATGCAGAGTGGGATGAGCCTGAAATTTTTAACATGTCCCTGGCTGATCTAATGATTGGCAGTTATAGTATTTACTTCAGATACTGACCATCTATGAGCTTTTCTGAAAATTGGCAGAGGAATGCTGAGACCTGTGCCTTGAAATTCTTGGAACATTTCTTCAGCCACCTTTTTTAATGTTGCTTCTGAAGGCTTTTGAAGTCCAGTTTGTGCAATTACAGTCCTTGCATAGTCTGCAGTTGAATGCAATACCCATCGTTCACTAACCATAAGGAAGTAAATAGTGAGACAAGATAAAACAAGAAAATGGAATGAAATCTAGATGGAGCAGAAACTAGATCATTTGCTCAATTAAGTCACTAACAATGGAAAATAAAACTACACACCTGTTGGCCGATCGCCCAGGCTTGCTGCTGTCACAGTGAGCCCAACTCAGAACTTCAGAATCTTGAAAAGAGAAACCTTTTACAGGAATCTGAATAGAGATATTAAAGTAGAATCAGACACCAAAAGCTACCATATATAGACCTTTCAAAACATTTAAGTAGCTAATTTGATAGGAAGGGTCCTGCAGCAAAGAAAAGAAAAGGAAAGGTTGATGGAACAAGAAGTTTGAATCATTAAACCATAATAAGAATTGAGAAAACCATTGATTTAAAAATTTATACAGTATCTAATTGATCGATGCATAGTTATTTTCTTACCGAAGATAAAGGCTCCGAAAATGCCAGCATTAGAGCAAAACAAGGGTTGACAGGAATTTCTTCAAACTTCACAGCCAAATCTGGGACAAAAGTCAAATCTGTACCAAAACAAATAACCACAAAATTATAACTGTTTCTAACAAAATTGATTTGTGTCACAAATTAATTCATGCCATTTTTGCAACTTGCAAAAAAGAAGAAAAAGGAAGTCATGGCACTTTTCGGAAGAAATCCAGCCGAAAGATGAGATCAACAAAGAATGGTCGGAACAAATTGAACTAATGGTGCAAAATGGAAAAGAAACTCTGTGTGCATTATTTTATGGATTTCAACTCTGTAATAGAGTGATAAAACAAAGAAACAATCTTCACCAACAGTTCTGTTTAAGGAAAGATTGGAATGTGTCGATATACCAAGAGGAGGTGGTCTCCCTGTTACGTCTCTAAATCTTGGAGAAACCACATTTTTGTCTGAAGCTACCGCACCATTAAATTGACCAAGGCTTTGTCCATCCAACCCTGACACTGACCACAAATTCTTATCCTCTAACCATTCAAACCTCCCTACACCCACTCCAAACTTACTTTCCACTCCTGAAGAATATTAAAAGTGAAATATTAGACACTATTTAGGTTTCTATTTACTTTGCATTAAATATAATTAAAGAAAAACTATAGCATTGCTACATACCAGGCTGACAGCATAATGCTTTACAGATAGAGTTCATACCCGGCACACCCACATACTTTTTGTTCATTCCACCCTAGATTAAATTAATATCTTAGAGAAATTGTTATCTGAAAAAGGAAATATGAATACATGCATATGTACGATTTTTCTTTTTGGTTTCAAAGTTAAAAGTACAGAAAACATGCCCATGCAACAATAATAACATTTTGGTAAACCAACTAATGATACCAAGCCTATCAAGCTAATTTATCCTTAGTAACTAAAAGAGTTGCTACGAACAGCTGGGGAATTGCAACCCTCAGTTCCAATGAATAAAAACTAATAAAAAACACATCTTAAAATTCAAGCACAATGCTGAGGTGCCTGCATTAAAAAGTACAATGATGCACGTATATATTTTCACACAGAATTGTTATAAACCTGTTGTAGATTGACGAATTTTTTGAAGACACAATTGAAAGAACCGACGTTCACTTTCCACTCAGCAACAAGACCTCCTGATTCCCACTCGCGAACAAGAGCCAACACATCATTGTTGGTAACAGTAAAAAATGGAGCACCGTGATCAAACAACATCTCCTTCCCCTCTTCAAAAGTTTCTCTACAAAGTTTGCACATTTTAGAACCTCAAATTAACAATAGCACGTATAACCACAATAGCATTTATAATCGCACACATGTGCAATTCTGCAACATCTCGTGACAGAGTCGCTCACCGTAACATTAGCATTTCAGCGTACACTAGATTTAAAAATAAAAATAGTAAAACAAAGGAACCTTCTTTGAGACATGCGGCCATCAGGTCCTCTGGCGGAGTCGAAGAGAGTCACTGAGATACCATTTCTAGCTAGAGTGCAAGCACACACAGCTCCTGATACTGTCCATTATTAACAATTTGATAATTTAATTTCATCAAACTTTAGTTATCCAATCCATTAACTAATTTACCCGCAAAAAAAAATTAAATAAAAAAAAAATTAAAACTCACTTCCACTTCCGACGACGGCAACCTTAGAAGCAGCGTTGTTCATGGTGTCCCCGCTCTCTGCTTTTTGTTGATTTGTGAATTTGCAGGTGGCCAACGCGACAGGGCGCCGGGGCAGTTAAAAGTACCTTAGTGTTATTAATTATTTTATTTATTGACCTGACGTTAAGAAACGATTTTTTTCAGGGGAATGTTCATAGACAGGCCTAATCTGTTTTTAAATTCGGCTTAAGGTAACATATTTTCATGTAACATCCTTCATGGAACGTTGATGACTATTTTCCCGATGTTACAATCACAACATTTATTTTTAGGGTGGCCAAAGACCTTTGCAATTTTGCACCAAACATGACAATAAATGTAAAAATTAGGCTGATCAAGATCAATGGCTATTGTTTAGCAGTGGATGTAGAGATTGATCAATGGTTATTTTTTAACCGTCGATATAAAGGTTAACAATCTAAATATTATCTTTCTCAAAGTATTAGTTGACACTATTATTTATGTATGAGAAAATTTTCAAAGAATGCAAGCTAAAAGTAATAATCTATTAAATCATGTGTCCTCGGCTTTTGTTATCTTAGAAAGATAAAAGAAAAGAATTGAAAGGAAAGGGGTCTAAAGTCAATAAAGTTACGGTAAAATGAAAAAAAAAAATTTAATTGATAATTTACCTATTTCATGTGAATTTTAAAATTTAACTCTCTTAACTTTTACAAAATTCTGTTATAGCTTAATAAAATTATCAGAATCCCACTGTTATTGACTCTTCAGTTTGTACATGCTTTAAGGAATAACCTAAGATGGAACTGCATGGTAAAATAAAATTACAAGGAAAGAACAGATTGATTTGTATGATAAACTGATAAAGTAACGTGCAAAAGTGGGGGTGTTCATAATTCAATTTAATTCGTTCAATCTATTTTATCCGTAAAATTTTGTTTGTAAAAATCTAATTCGTGTATTGGTGGATTGAATATGCATTTACGTTTGTAAATCTACAAAAATCCGCAAATCTGTAAAAAAAATATTTATTTAATATAAAATTAAATTTATAAATATAACATTATACTTACTAATAAATAAATAGTTAAAATATAGTTACATTAATACTATATTATATCTTATTCGATAATAATATAAAATAAAAAATTAAATAAAAATAACTTCCTAACCAATTATTTTTATTTACTGATAAAAAAATGAGATTTTTTTCTTTTTAGTGTGTTATATTTTAAAACTTTAAATGTATTTTATAATTTTATTTAAATAATTAATTAATTTAAATTTTATTTAATTTTAAATTATTTATATTAATTTTTTATTTAATTAATTCATTAATAAAATATAATTAAAAAATTTTAACCGTAAATCAATTTATAAAATAATAAATTTGAATCGAATTAATGTTCAATTCGTAAAAACTTATCCGTGAACACCCGCAAAACAAAAGTGGATGTCTGTCCACTACTCAAAACGTGGCAAGCATGTAATAGCCTTCCTTAACACGTGTCAAATGCTTAAGTCAAAAACATGCTTCCTCTGCGGCCACATGTTCTTATACAATTTGGCTACATGTGATTGGCGGCAAACAGGGGTGTTCGTTTTCTATTTTAATACACAATTGCAAAAAATAAGGGCCGGTGTTGTTTTTCAAATATTGTTTTCAAGAAATAAAAATGAGAATGGAAATGTTATAATTTATTTTTAAAAATTAAAAATATGTTTGGTATTATTTTTAAAAATAATCTTAAAAAAAATGTTCAGTGGAAATATTTTAAAAAATTATTATTGGAATAATTTCTATAAACTTAAAATTAAATAATGAATAATTTTTTTTATTTAATTAGTTTGATTATTTTTATTTTAATAATAAATTAGGCGATCTTGTTAATTTTTTTATTTAAAGAAAAATGGTAAACTCTACATATTTGATTTAATTAATATATAAAAATGTAAATATTAAATGTATATAAAAAGAAAAGACTATTGTGAGGGAAATTGATTTTTTGGGTAGTATAATATAATAATAATGATGTTGTTGTTGTTGTTGATATTATTATTATTTTGTGAGATGGTGGAAGAAAATTATTCCATTTGAAACTTAATACTGTATTAGAAAACAAGGAACATAAGAAAAAAAACTATTTTCTTAGTTATTTTGTTAAAAAGTGTAGAATGAATTTTATATTTTTAAAATACTTTTAAAAACGATCTACTAAACACGTGTTTATTATTTTTTGAATTAAGAAAATAAAAAACAGGATTTGAAAATAATACCAAACACACCCATAACTTTCTGGTGTGTTATCATTTAGCATATTACGCTTTATATAATCTCTATTACTTACATAACTTCATAGATACGTCCTACATAGGCCTATCAATGATATCAAAAATTCAAATTTACCTATTTTACGTACATTTTAAATTTTAATCCCTTAATTTTCAAATAATTTTTTTAACCTAATAAATTTATAGTTTATTTATTATAGCCCCACTATGGTTGGCTATTCAATTTTTACATATTGTATGAAGCTTAGTATGCATTTAGAATTAAGGTGTTGTAGCTTTTAACCTATAGATACTGTGGAAAAAAAAAGATGTAATTATGAAATAAAAGTTAATAATATATAATAAATGTAAATTTTAAATAATAATTTTAATAAAATTATTAAAGATATAATATATTTTTCATTATACAAGTGAAAAATTATAGCAACATAACTTTTAAGGTACAACAGATAATATTTAATAAATACTTTAAGTTATAACTGTCCAACCTCAATTTCAAACGCACCCTTAATGTAGTTTAAAATCTCCAATATGCCCCCATTAAATTAAAATCATAGTTCCAACATTAAAGACACATTCAAGATTCGTTCTAAAAAATAATAGAGAGATCTACTTGCAAATTAGAAGAAATTTATACTACTATAATCATATGCAAAGATTTAAACTTTTGGTCTTAAAAATTAAGATATGTCAACCGCTAGACTAGTAATTAATTGATAGAGACCGGTAATGACTTGATAAATAGTAAAATGATCATTCGAGGCTTGTAAAATCTCAATTATGATTATATTGTTAAAAATATCTCAATTATGTTTCCTAAAACTGGAGGTGGATAATTTAATGATTTAATTTTTTAATTTTAGTATCTATTCAAATTCTTATACGAAAAATATCTTTACTTTAGATCAATTGAGTTTCCTTTTTCATAACAGCGTTAGGTATCAGTTTTTAAATGCCAACAGAATATAACACTGATGGTTAAAAAAAATAGTTGATTTCTTTTAGAAAGTAATTTAATTACCTTTTTTAAACTCAAAAGCATTTTTTAGAATGGAAAATGATGTTTACCCCCGGTCAAACCCCAAAACGGCAGCATAGGTTGTCGTTTCGGCTCTTTTTTTTTTATTCGTTATGAAATGACACCATTTCTGATTCTATTTTTTTTTTCTTTGTTATGATTTCTTCTCTCTTCGTTCAACCCAACTGCAGACCACTTGCTTCTTCCTCTTCGTTCTCTTAATAACAATGTTTCTGCTTTAATTTTTTTTCTTTGAATGAGATATTCCGAGTTGCATCTCAACCGTGCCTTGAATGTGAAGTCAATTAGGAGACCAGAAGAAAAGGAGGTGGTAGGAAATCAGTGGGTTTTGGAGATCTTGATGATATAGACTTCCATATCTCTACTTCTGCAAAGTATCTCCTCATTTCAGCATTCCTTGCTTCAAGAAATCCTGTCACTTTGGATGCTTAACTTTTTTATTCAATTGGGATTTTTGATAGTCACAAACGAAAAAGGAAGTGAGTGTTGTGTCAATCTGTTCCAAATCTATGTCATATAAGCTCTACGATCAAGTTGTGATGCTACTTATTCATGTGTTAGGATGTTCCTCACAAATTGATCAAGCTGTGGAAAGGGCAATTGAGTTATGTGGAAGCTTTCGATTGATGAAGAAATGACTTTTGCTTTGCCATTTACTCTAAGCCCTAAATGTCGTCATTTCATAACAAATAAAAAAAAATGATAGAGGTTTTGGGGTTGGTCCGGGACAAATATCAGCACTCTTTTAGAATTAAATAGATGTATTGATTGTTCGTTGGTGCTTTTACGTAGGAGTGGGCAAAAAAAATTATTACTCTGGAAAAACCAAGCCAATACTTCAGTTTGGTTTTTAAAATTTAAAAAAAAATTGGTATATAAAAAAATAAAATATTGAATAAATTAAAAAATACAAAAGAAATTACGATTTAAAATTAAAAAAAAATTAAACTGAATCAAAAATTGAACATATTTAGTTCAATTTATTATTTCTAAAAAAAAATGACGGTTCAATTCAATTCCGAACCGAACTAAACTGTTACCCACTCGTACGTTCACGTTCCAATAAATATTATATTTTGCGTCTTCCATAACTTTCAAAAGTTTCTTTTTAATATTATTGTTGTGAGTTGGGACGCTAATTGCTATTTGCTAAACGATGATTGATGATGTTTCTTGTTGTGGGAAAAGGGGATCTTCAAACTCCAATCCAAATCATTGTTTTCATTTTTTTTTGTTTTCACTTTTCGGTATGAGGATATGCATGCCGCTTCAACGATCAAACATATGACTAAAAGAGTTAATAAAACAAAAATAAAAATTTTGACTCTGTTTGTTTACCCACTTTAAAAAAAAAAAAAAATTTGAAAAAAGAAGTTCTTCAACATCGTGTTTCAAAGGCAGCCTTTCTTGGACTCCAAGCATCATAGCGAACACAATTTAGTCTCTAAATCACGAGGTAATTGAATAAACCCCAAGCCGACCAAAACGTGGTGGCCGCATGTGGCTTTTAACCTTCCCTTCTAGTTATGTCAACTTGTCAAATAGATTTAAAAAATAGAAAAAAAAAAAGAATTTATCAGCTTGCATGAAATCTAGATTTATTGCGAGTCAATTTCCGAATTTGGAGACTTATTTTTTTAAAATATTAAAAAGATTATATTTTTATTAATATTAAAAGTCGTTTCTCTTTCTACAAAAAGTGACGGCAAACTTATTTTTTAGATGAGAAAGATTCACACGTAAATTCATAGGATTTTTATCATTTCAATTAAGGGTCAGTTTAGTAATCATACTTAAATAAACATAATAATACTGTAGGCGGGGCTGTTTGTAAATCTTAACTTTCTCTCTTCATCTATTTTAAAAAATAAATTCATTATTAAATTTTAAAATTTCAAAATTTCAAGATGACCTTCACTATTAATTTTCTCTGTCTACTTTGCAATTGCATATTCTCTCTCCTCTTACATTTTACAAACTAAACACTCAACTTCATTTTTAAAATTTTTTTTGTATCATTTCTTAGTATATCTTGATCTATATTTCATACTTTCTATGTATAAGATTTCTTTTTTTATATATTCATTAACTTTTGTATTTGGTAGAAGTTAATTTCTTTATATTTATTAACTTTTCTTATTGATAAAAATTTGTTGATATTCATTTTTAAATAGTGGATTTTGTTCCCTTAGTTAGTGATACCAATTATTTGTAACTGAAAAAAACTATTTGAATGAATTGATGAGAATTTATAAAATTGAGAAGAGAAAGAGAAAAAAAAGTTAATTAAGTAATTTTTTTTTAAATTATTTAGATTATAAATTTTTTAATTAAAAAGAGAGTGTAAAGAGTAAATTGGTGGGTTTAAATAGTTAAGAGTAAATTGGTAGGTTTAAATAGCTCACCTTAATGTTGAAATTTAAATCCAAGACCTACACTCCATAAAGAACGCTCCTTACAGTGGAGTTAGATCCTAACTTCATAATTAAAATTTTTAACAAATATATAACCATAATTTTTTGTTCAAAATAATAATGTTAAGAATCCCAATAGTTAAGTTCTAATTGTTATGTATTGCTCATTTATTAGTTTCTGAATTTTATAAATGGTAAAATTAATATTTTGTCCTTGAATAACTGAATGTCAAATCAATTGAAACACAAATTAACCTAATAGTTAGGATTGGCAGGATAGGATGAGATGATCTTTTTTTGAAATAATTTCAAAAAATTACAAAACATACAAATTTTCTTTTTAATATTTTTTCTAAGAATAATACAGTGATTTTTAAGTAATTTATTTTTTTACTAGCTAGAGCAATTCAAACCTCAAGAAAATATAGAATAAAAATAAGAGATATTATTATTTTCTCACCTAAGTTTTTCTAACACATCAAATTAGTAATAAAGTTTGGTGATAACTATTTGACGATAATTGTATTTTACCACCAAATATTTACGCTTTTATCACTCTACCATCATTTCGTAAAAAATGATTAATAACCAATAGAATATGAGTTAAAAGTCAAATTTATCCCTAGAGCATAAAAGATGATCTTTTCCTTTGAAAAGAAAGAAATTACAAAAGAAAAATTTTGTCATTTATCTACTAAAAGTTTTCTAATATATCAATTCAGTATAAGGATTTCTTGTAAACTATATTTTATCACTCAATATTTAAATAATTACCACTTTATCGCTACAAAGTTAAAAATAACTAAATAGTTAACTTAGTGTAAAAGATGATTTTATCATTTGAAAAGAAAGAAATTACAAAAGAGAAATTACCCTATAAAAATAAAAGTAATAGTTGTATTAAAAAAACGACTACTTTTTTTATTAAATCATTCAACGCCAGTAACCTTAAGCTATTTTAAACACTACAATTGCAAGTCGAATGCCCGATCAAATACTCTAAATTTAACACTTCATCATTAAAAAATTGTATTAATGTTTAGGTTTCAGCATGAAATTCCTTAAATGTGATTATGACATCAGTAAATTTTTTATTATAAACAGTGGACAAATGACAATATCTCCTTCACAATTGAATATAATGTTTTGACTTTAACATAAAATTTTTAAATACCTTTGTGATAACAGTAAATTTTTAACTTTATTAATGAAATGATGGTAAAATATTGTCAAATCTTAATATTGTCTTGATGTCTAAGAAAAATATAGATGCAAGAATGGTAATATCCCTAAAAATTACGCCAACTACTCTTTGCCATTACGGCAGTCGCGCAAGACCACTCATTGGGGAAGCCGTACAATTTTCCCATATTTGAGTAGACTGTCCGTCCCATCTATGAAGCAGATTTGCCCTGGGCCTCGGCATCCATGTGATTGTTAAAGATCAAGAGAATTAATTATATAGTAACCAACTTCCATGAAAAGCGAAATAGGCTGCTGATGGTGCCATGGTGGCGCTGCAACAGTACACGTTGCGTATGCCGTGGCCCGCGGCGAATGAAAGACTTGGTCATGTTGTCTGACCAGTTGACATTTTAGTTATTTACGCGCGCCACCTGCTGCTGCAGCCTCGACCTTTTTCGTACAATGATGAAAATTCAAAAGAGCGTATGCGTTCCTTCGTAGACTTTTGTCAAGTCTCTCTATCTCTCTCTCTCTCTCTTCCCCCTCCCTCTCTCTAGTCATCTTTACCCATTACCTTAACATAATTATTATTTATTTATTTATGTGCTTTCACTGAAAAAAAAAACCCACCTGCTCTATTTCTCTCTCTTTCCTCTCCCTCCCTCTCTCTCTCTCTCTCTCTCTCTTAAATAAGCTGCGCATACTTCTCACTCCCTCCGCCGATCTTGGGCTTCTCCTCTTTCTCAGCTTCTCAGGTGAGTTCTGTTCTGCTTCTTGCTTCTTGCTTTCTTTTATTTTTAGTAAATTTGGTAAAAGCTTATGATCCAATAAACATCCAAATCATACGAAACCAGGCCATATTTAGTTATATTTTAATAATTAATTAATTTATTTCTCTCTGCTTGCCGACAGTTTTTTTTTATAAATTAATTTTGTGTACTATTGTTATTATTATTATTATTATTTAGAAATAGTGTACTTCTGAGGAAATATGAAACTCTGACACGGTCACTGCATTTGACATTGAACAAGGAAGCAATGTGAATCAAGTCTAATCTGTTTCTTGTATTTGATTAATTTTGATATCTTTGAGGTTGACTTTTAGTTTTGTTACAAAGTTTATATGTGTTTATATCTATACGCGGCATTAATTTGTCCAAATGGTTCGCTTTTGCAGGTTCTTGGAATTGGAACTGGTTTCAGTTCAAACAATCAATTGGATGCTGTGTAATTAAACTGGTCATCAGTAAATTACACAGTTATGCATTGCTTTTCTTTCCTATTTCGCAGGAGGGATTCCCCAAGAAACCGATTGCCTGAAGTTGATGAAGGTGATTAAATTTCAACTCTTGCTCAAGAACAATTTATGATTTGACTGAAACGAGGTTCACTTGTATTATACTTTCAGCAATTATGTTAACCAGGTTTATCTGTTGACAGAATTTTCAGGCATTCACAATGTTAAACTATACTCTTACAAGGAATTAAGTATAGCCACTGATGATTTTAGTCCTATCAATAAAATTGGGGAGGGTGGTTTTGGTTCTGTGTATAAGGTAAACTCATATTTTACTGTTTTTATCTAGAGTAATGTTAGGGATGCCAATTATTATCCCAACGTTTGAGTCTCAACTGATGTTGCAGCTTATCTGGGCAGTTACGGATAAGTGTCACATTAGCTGGTGCTCAAATGATGAATATAATATTTTAGTATTGCAACTGAGGTAGCATGGTTTTCTAATTTTCTTTTCCCTGTTTTTCAAACAACTGACATGTAAAAATTTGTTGGATGTTCAGGGACGGCTTAAAGATGGAAAGATAGCAGCTATCAAAGTACTTTCAGCTGAATCAAGACAAGGTGTTAAGGAATTCTTGACCGAGATTCAAGTGATTTCGGAAATAGAGCATGAAAACTTAGTAAATCTCTATGGCTGCTGCGTGGAAGGAAATCACAGAATTTTAGTTTACAACTACCTTGAGAATAATAGCCTTGCACAAACACTTATTGGTAATTTCTTAAACTGGTTTTTGGTATACAAAAACAGTATCATTATTTAGACAAGTATTTCATTTGGTAGACTTCGATACTGGTTGCTGTAGTATCGTTTCTGTCAGGAGGAACTTAAGTGCTCCAGACACATTTGAATTTCAGGTGGTGGCCACCATTACAGTAACATCCAGTTCAGTTGGCGGACGAGATCTAGAATTTGCATTGGGATTGCACGTGGGCTGGCATTCCTTCATGAGGAAGTACGACCACACATTATTCACAGAGATATAAAAGCAAGCAATATTCTCCTTGACAAAGACCTCACACCTAAAATTTCAGATTTTGGTCTTGCAAAGCTTATCCCAGCCAACATGACTCATGTTAGCACTAGGGTTGCTGGAACAATGTAAGTTTCAGCTTTGAAGTTTTTTTATTAATTTTTCAGCCCCATCCTCATTACTTTTACTGTTGGTAGCAGGACTACCATTGTTAAATGAGGCTGTATCATGTGCAAGTTTATTAGTATCTTCATCTGCAACATCTGACATGTTTGAAAATTTTTGAAATTAAATTGTGCTGGTATAGTAGAAAATTTTTATGTTCATTTTCATTGTCAACAAATATTACCTTGATTATTAACCATTGCAGTTGTTGTTTCAGAGGGTATCTAGCACCAGAGTATGCAATAAGAGGGCAAGTGACACGGAAAGCAGATATATACAGTTTTGGTGTACTCCTTGTGGAAATAGTCAGTGGGAGGTGTAACACAAATATGCGATTGCCCGCCGAAGAGCAATATCTTCTAGAACGGGTATGAATTTTACTAATTACAGCTATTGTCTGAATTTTAAACTAAGACATTGATTTGGTGTTTTGAGTAAATGACATGACAGCAACCAGAACATCCTGGTTGTGGGGCATTTTTTCCTACAAATTTTTTTCCTGAAGTTCTGATGGAATCTGTGGTAGAATCCTGGAACAGATGAGAATGGAGAACATAATTAGTTCACAATTTTAGGCCATGGCATATGCTTATTTTTAACTATCAGAAATCAGTGTTGCTTTTTGAAAATGATGATGATGTTAATTTTTGAAAATGGAGAAATAATTAGTTCACAATTACAGGCCATGGCATATGCTTATTTTTAACTATCAGAAATAAATGTTGTTTCTTGTGACATTTGGTTGGTCTTACAAGAACTAATACTGCTTTCAATGCCTTAGTTTTAGTACTTGGTTTGATAACTTAACATCATCTGTTATATTCTCCTTAAGCATGATAGGACTGTCTACTGCAGAGAATAAATAGAGTGAGAATATTTATGACAAACAAGGATGTATATTTAGCTTTCTTAGGACACTTTTTTTTTTTAAAAAAAAAAAAGAACAAACTTTCTTGTTCTTTAAATACACTGTGACGTGTCATGATCAGCTTCTGTAAATTTGTACGTTTAGACACTGTATGCTAAATGACGACGCATTTTTCGGTGTTTCTGGCTGTGGAATTAATCATGGAACTGTGTCCATTTAAGAAACTGTTTGGCTTTTCTCGCTAGTCTAAAGTTAACCAGGAGTCTTCAGAAAAATTTGAATACTGGGATGGTATTGATCGTGTACATAACAAGGCATATGTTATGGGGTGAATCCCACTCTAGATAAATCCTACAAAATAATGGAAAAGCATATTTGAGAATTATCATGCAAAACTGTGTTCGTATTGAGATGGGTTATTTTTTAAACACTGCAAGCATACAGGATTATGCATTGTTCATGACATGCTGATTCTCCTCCTGCAGACATGGGATTTATATGAGCGAAGGGAGTTGATACTACTGGTAGATACATCATTGAATGGCGATTTTGATGCTGAGGAGGCTTGTACATTCCTAAAGGTTGGTCTTCTCTGCACTCAAGACACTCCAAAGCTCCGGCCATCCATGTCAACTGTGGTCAAGATGCTGATGGGTGAGAAAGACATAGATGATGATAAAATAACAAAGCCAGGATTAATTTCCGATTTCATGGACCTCAAAGTAAGAGGTCCCCCTAAACCTAATTTAGAAACAACGACTTCGTCAGCTTATAATAGCTCGGACAATCCAGACAACTCAAATTTGTCATCGGCAGCCACGAGTGCTGCTACTATGACCTTTACAGTATCATATGATAGGAGCACTTGAACATTAATTCGGTTTAAAAGCAAATCATAGTAATTTATTTCTTCATTTTAGGGTTTTGAGGCTTTGTTGTCCCTTGTAGATTTTGCAATCTTGTATTCATTTGTTATTTCAAAACTTACTGGGTATTTTCTTGTAAATGGAGAAGTTTTCTGGATGTTGATCTCTCTACAAACAGATTAATAACTGTAAAATAATTGACTGTCATGACCAAATATCACAGGAAAGAATTATTTCCAAAGTGAAAAAAAGATATTTTTATTGTCTGCTGAAATTGGGTGGGTATCCAGTTTGAGAATTTGTCAGATACATAATGGGTAAATTTCAATTCTTCCCCTTAGATAGAAATCATAGAATGAGGATTTTTAGCTTATCTTTCAAAAGTGTAAAAATCTAAATTTTACTTTTATTTTTGTTGAGAAGATAAGGACAAATGAGGTTGCGTTGATGATTTTTTTTTTTTTGAGGCATTCTTGATGATAAATAGGAATAAATTGATGTTTTTATATTTTTGACAATAAATTAAAAATTGCTATTCAGAGTGTAGGTAAATTGAAGTTTACCATTAATTTTAATTGATTAAACGATATCAATTATTGAAAATTTGCGTCAAAATATGGAGTTAAAAATTTAACCTGCGAGCTTTGGTAAATGTTGATTTAATCTTTATAATACTTAAATTAATGTCTTGAAAATTGAATTTTCATTTTTATTTCTCCTTTTTATCTTTAACTACAAAAGCATAAAAAATTACTTATTTTTAAAATAAGAAAAACAAATTTCTTTCTCGCTTTTTTCTTTTCCGGTTAGTTTCATCATTTTCTCCGGTTCATTTCTCCTTTTTATTTTTCATTTCCTGCTTTTTTCTCCATCTTCTCGATGCTTCATCTTCTCCAGGCATCATAAAGCCACAACATCCACGGCAGCAACTCGCGGTGAAGTTTGAAATCGCGCGATGGTGCACCAACACCGCTGTTCCAGATCTTGGTCCATCTTCTTGTTTAAACAAACCCTAACCTCTTCCCAAATTAACCATTAAACTCTAAACCAGACTAATCTTTGAAATCATCAACATCCATTTACTCGTATCATTGTATGCTTGGCAAGGCCGCGCGTGGCTATGAGCTTACTTGGAATGATCGTGTGTAGCCATGGGCTTGCTTGGAATGCCGGCACACAGCCATTGGTTTGCTTGGCATGGCGCGCACGGCAATGGTTTTTGATGGGCAATAGGCATGGGTTTTCCTGGGCTAGTTTGGATTTAAAAGTGGTTATGGAATTGTTAAGTGTGTGAAAGAGGAAAGAAAAAGAAATGAACGATGAAGAAGATGAATAGGAAATGGAATGAAGAAGATGAAGGAGAAAGAATAAGTGAGAGAAAAAAAATTCCCTTTTATAAATTTTGAGTTTTTTATTTCAAAATTTATGATTTTTGTTTAAATTTGAGAATTTTCATGGATTGGTGGTGAGATTTTCTTTGTAACTCTGTGTAAAAGGAGATTTTTGGGTGGTTTTTGGTTGGGTTGATATGAAATATTCTTGTTTTATATATTGTTGAGATTTTGTTTTATTTTTTAAAAAAGAGATTAAAGATTCATTTTTGTTAATGATGCACATAAATTTGAATTAATTTTATTTTAGAAATAGTAAGGGCATGAGAAATATATCTTTCCATATAAGCATAATAATAAGATAATATATTTTATAATTAACAAGGATATTATCGTATTTTAATAAGTTAACATCTGGTTAAACTTAACAGATTTATTTTAAGGTGTAAGTTGAAGTTTCGTACTTTTGAAAAGTAAATTAAAGTATGTAAATCTAGGACAAAACTACGTTACAGATTCTGTAAGGTACAAACTGCAGCATCAGCCGTTGGATGTGGTTGGATGTGGAGTGAGAAACTAAACAAAAGAAAATCGGATGGTGGGATGACGGGAGATGTTTGTTACAGAATCTGTAACATAGACAGGTCCTGTAAATCTAATAAAGTTTGGGATGAAATTTACCCTTTTAAAGAATAATGCATTTTAAAATAGTATTTACTTGAGAATATTGGATAACAAAACTACAAGGCCCATTTGTATTTTTGAAATACTTGTGCTAGGCTTTCCTAGTTGGGTTGGCAAAATCAAGCCCGGCCCGTAAGGATTGGATCTAGACGAGGACTTAACAAAAAAATCTAGACTTGGCCCAATTTTTTTAATTTATAAATAAAAAAAATTTAATTTAAATAAAAAATTTAAAATATTAAATTAGTTTAATTTTTATATTATTATTTATTAAATTGTATTATTAATATTTTATGTATTGGACTATTATTTTATTATGCATTAAATAAATATTTTTTAATTAAAAAATATTTTATAATTAATAAAAAAGTACAGGTTCAGGACAAATTCGTCTAAATTTGAATGGACTTTTGAAGGATTTAGACTTTGTTTTAATAATGTGGGCTTAGGTTTGGACTTAAAAAAACTGGACCTAAACCCACAAATTGCGAATCCTATTTCCTAATATCAATGCCATCAGTTGTGAAATCATTAATCATACGGAAAGTAAGGCAATGAATTTGATGCAATGTCAAAACAAGTTATAATTTTTTATAATATTGATGGAGTTAGGCCGGACGTAATTAATAGTTAAAATAAATAATATAAACGATGTAGAGATGAGAAGCCTACCTAAGATATGTGAAAAGATACATGCCAAGCTCAAAGTCTTTTATTGCTTGATTATTCAATAAATGTAAATGGCACACAAATGCTCTACTTGCATAATCAAGCCATTTGTAATGTGGCTTGTGGTTGCATTGATCTAGGTAATTTAGTGGATAGTCATACACCATAATACTCTCTATTGAATATCTATCATTTCATGATAATTGTACTTAATCTTTATGAGAGAAAATTCAGTGGGATAAAAACTCAAGCAAAAGAAACAGAATTTGACATATCATAAAGCGTCATTGAATGTACTTCAAAACTACCTCATTAAAAACTTTTGTCAATAAAAATTCAGTGGAAAAATCTAATCAAAATAAAAAAGAAAACAATGCACACATGTCTAGTATAGCTATAGATTTTCTTCTCTCGCAAAATAACACTTCCTCTGACAATCAACTGAAGAGTCTAGTAAAATAGCGAATGACAATGCCATATCATATATTCTCAAATATTAATTTGCGTAGAGATTTAGTGAATGTATTTGCAAAATTATCCGTAGAGCACATTTGTTTGATATAAATCTTTTCATTTTTGTTGTAGCTCATGAGTGTGGAAAAAATTCGGCGACATATGTTTTATTCTTTCTTCTTTAAAATATCATCTTATGAGTCGAGCTATACGTGCACCATTATCTCATATGTCACTATTGAGATGTCTATACTTGAGGATAATTTACAGGTATTCTTGATATCATATTTGACATGGATTTCCAAGAAATCATTATTCTATTGTAAGAAAACATATCATGCTACGATCAAGCTTTATGAGGAGCACATTAATAACACATAACCAACAAAACTTATATTTTTCGTTAGTTCATTAGAATAAAATAAACCCAAATTAATAGTTTTACAAAGATAAAGAGAATTACGTAACATCATTCAATTGTCGTCTAATTGGTTTAGAACTAAACCTTGATAATAAGTTTGTTGAGAAAGTTATGTTTAACACCATTCTAATGTCGTCTAATACATTAGGCCAAATATTCAAGGCACCAATGGCATTAAAATACAATAATTCAAGGCTAAGCAGCTATTCATTATCTTCTTTATGATGAAATAGATTCTTCTTGGGATCAAAAGACCTAACACTATTGGGGTACTTAATGGGGTAAGGTTTAAAGGTGTTGGAACATTTTAATATCTTTTTAGTATAATTGATTGATTACCATTAGATCTGTGTCTGGTTTACAGTCGGAGACAATATCTATTTGTTCTCAAATATTTCAATTTAAACTCTCTATTTAAATAATCGGTAGCCTTTTGGAGATATTTGAGAGCATTGATAAAATTCATATCATCAATATAGATTGCTAAAATAACAAATCCATATTCTGACTTCTTTATTAATACATAAAAACAATTAACATCATTCATATATCATTCTTTGATCAAGTATTCACTGATGCAATTATACCAAATGCACCTAGATTGTTTCAATTCATACAAAGATTTCTATAGCTTTACAGAACAAAAGCCACAGTGTAGTGACTGAAATGTTTTAGGCATTTCAATCTTTTAGGAATTCTTATATCACTATAAGAAAAAAGACTTATAATGACAATTCCTTAGTGTGATTGATAGTTTTTGGTCGGAGACCTACAATGACATACTCGTGATTTATTTTATTTATATCATGCAATTATGAAATAATTGTGATATAAGTTTCATCTATCAAGAACTTAAGATAGACTTGTGATGCATTTTTTGGCTATCAAGAATCTATGACCAATATTTGACTTTGACTTTAATTGTGTGTTTGACTGTATTTTTTAAAATTGTTTATTACCAAATATTAATATCAAAAGGACATGTAGTCATTTCTTTCGTGATTGAAACGATGAGTTCTCTTTTTTAGATATAAAATCTATAATGCTAAATAAAATTAACACTTTTGAGGAAAAAAATAAAACGCATAGTTTTGAGTAATGAGAGAACTCAATTGATGTTGAGAAATTCACTTTTACACTCAAAACACACGAAGGACTTAGACTAATAGAGAGAAAACAAAGAAATTCACAATAGGCCTACGGTAAACCATCGCCATTTGACTCTATTCTTATTTACTACCATTCTTGCCATTATTTTCAATGTTATTCATCTACCATTCTGTTAGAGAATTTTAATCCCACTCAATATCTTGCAAGCAAAGATATCAAACAAATAATAAACAAAAAAATAAATAGAAAATAAAATCAATTACACAACATAATAATTTACGTGGAAAACTCCTATACTGGAGAAAAACCACGGCCGCCAATGATGACAAGAGAAAAATCCACTATGTAAAAAATTATTACAATTGCTCTAATATTTTTCTCACACCCAAAACCCCAACAACACCCAATCTCTCAATAGACCTACTGTTTCTCTCATACTAGAAACTGTGTACTTGCAAAAAACTGATTGTTGTGTTATACTAACAAGTGAACTCAACCTCCTTATATATAGTGATTATTTCTTGAAAAATAAATATTCATTTTCTTATATTAGTTGTACTCCTCCTTCAATAAGTCAAATCCCAAAGGAGAAATCACTTATTCCTTAACTAGGAATCTTACTAAATAAGAAAATATTTTAGGAAATTCTTATTGAAAAATAAGACATATTTCCTAACAATTTTCGCCTTGGTGAGTTTTTCAATTAGGCGACAAAACATGATCCACCGACCATGTCGTCTCCACATTCTTTACTCCACCCAAAACTACATTCATATACAGCTTATGAGAATCATCAGTTCATTGGCATGAATTCACCATTGATTTTATTTTTTGTTGATATTTTTCTAATTTTCTGTATTTGTATGTTTGGATAAAAATGAGATCGTGAAAAATATTTTTTCAAATTAGTAGCATTTTTTAGGACATGACTTTTGAGGCATGAAATTCATCATTAAGTTTGAGCATATGGAAGTGTTTGTTTAATTAGTTTGAGGTCTGATTTGTGTTGACATCTAGAATAGAGATGAAGGAATTTACGCCATTGTTAAGAAAGAGTTAGATTCTTGATATACTGGATTCAGGTTCTTTCTAGAAGATTATTTTGTGAATTCAATTGATTTTTGATTGAATTTGTTGTTGCTTTTAGTATTAATGATATGTTCTTGGAAAGACTTAAGCAAGAGCTTGAAGAATGCAAGAACCATAAGTAGAAGCGTTTGTGTTTGTTTCTTTTTATGCTAATAGCTAGCCCATCTTTTGGTCATTACATGCTTAGTTGTTGGTTTAGCAACTTGAGCAAGTTGCTACTTTAGCATTGACTCATTCTTTGGGAAATAATCAAGGAAAATACAAGCATAAGACTCAATTTTTTTTTTTTTACTGATATGTGCATTGTTTGAGCTGAAAAATTGAAAACTTGTAAGTGATCAGACAATTGTCTATTAGTTGTTGATCATACCTGTAAGTGCATAATGTTAATGCAAGTTATTCAGATTTTTGGGCTTAGAAATTAAGCTGTTAAATGTTGATGCACAAGTCAGATGATTACACAATCTAGTTCACTTTTTTTTAAAAAAAATTTGAGAATATAGTTATCCATCAGATAGAAGGGGATGATAAGTGAGTCTAGAGGGTACCACTTGTTATTGTCTTGTAGTTTGATGTATAATGTGCATACGTTAACTGTAACAAGTCATATTCCTTTAACTGTTATTATATTATCTCTTAAGTTGCTGAAAATTGATTATTAAAGTGAAAAAATGATAAATGGTTTATGGATTCTGCAAAAAAATTGAGGATTGCTGAACTATTAATAACAGTTAATAGCCGTGACAATCCACATTACAAGTGAATGCAAGACTAGGACAAGTTGTAAAAATTTGGATTTTCCTAACAAAAGACTGGGTTTCTTTATACTGAATAAAATTATTGCCAACGATTAGCTATTTAAGATTAAGAAAATAAAAATATTAAAAAAAGTGGGGGTTATTCTACCTTTAAAATTTGATTTAAATTTTGTACCCAAATTCTCATTAATTGATCTTTAGTAATCCAATGGTTGGAAACAGAAACAATAAATGTTACTTTTTGACCTTAAACATCTACTTACTGGATTGTACAAGATCAATAGATGAAAATTTATGTCAAAATTTTCAATCAAAGATTTAATTTAAAATAGCTTGTCTTATAAGAAGGAAAAATATAAATGCATTTAATGTTGGTGTAGTCAGTGACTATTTTGAGCCATAATTTTTATTGAATCCAATTCATGTAAGTGAAAAGTCATCATTGATTTGGATACTTTTGCTTTAAAATAATATATTTATACACTTAAAATGATGCTCGGGTGAATAAAAACTCGTCGCTCAAATTTCACCTATAGAGTTCAAATAGTTAAAAAAAAAAAATGCACTTATCTTATGTGGGAAAAAAAACTAAGATAATAAGTGGTTTATATATGATTATTGAGGCGTAGTTGGGTAAGAATATTTAAGTCTAAAGGCTCTAGCAGCCCGATTTATCTGCTTGACTGCTCTACTAATTATTAATAGAGATACCATCCCAGCCCGATTCAGCTGCTTGACTCCTCTACTAATTAGTAGAAAGACTAACGAAAATGTCATTATGTAGCTCCCGTCTCCGACGCAATTGAATCAACGACCGACCACTTAAAGCGCGGGCCCTTATGATTATGATAGAAACTATTTTTGTCAAAAATGCATCATTGTGGATGAGTTTGAGAGCTTAAGCATGCACCCATCAAAACTTTGAAGATCCTAATCCAAATTGCTTATATTATTAAATCCACTCCATATCAAATGCAACTAGTCATTGAAATAAATAATTTTAAATATGTAAATTATTATATATATTTTAATAATATATTTGTATTTATTAGAAAGATTTTTATATAATTCTTTGGGTTAAATAAATTTTACTATTAATAAAATATCTCATGTGCTAACAGTATTAAAATTATTATTTATAGTTGACATTCAACACTTGCTATGCTAGAACAAGATTTTCAAATTTATCATGTTTAAAGGATTTATAATTGAGCAACAAATGTTTTAGCGAAATTTATTTTTAGTGTTCAAATTCATTTATATGGATAGAAAGAATATCCATTCCATTTAGCTTGTAATATTTGAGATTTTATGGTGCATTGATAATAATTCTTTTTAAAAAAATTTAAAAAGAAATATAATTATTTAATAATTAATTAGTAACAAAGATACATAAAAATAAACTAAAGTTAGAAATATCTCCGTCAGAGTAAATGTCATAAACTGATTTGTGAAATTACCGAAAAGATCAGCATCAAACATGGACATTTACATAGAAATAAGGATATTTTCGACAATAATTCATTACACAAATCATACAACAAGTAAATCATCAATGAAATCATTCAAAACGTCATCCTTAATCTAATAAAAATACTGAACTAAATCATCTAAAATATTTATTGTGGACATCTCTCCGTAGATATGACACCTTTAATTAAAGCTTCCTAAACATTAGAAATGTTCTAATCCAAGATTTTAAAGTGTGGGAAAATCTGAAAAAATTTTAAAACCGCATGGTTTTAAATCCAGACAACTCAAAATTGTCATCTCGAGCCACAAGATTAATATATGTACAAACAATTGGTTGTCAATGACCAAATATTAACATCAGAGAATTATTTTCAAAGTGAAAAAAAGATAGTTTCATTGCCGGTCGAAACTAGGTACCTTTTTGAGAAATAATAATTCTTTTGATTTAATTGATTAAATGATATCAATTATTGAAAAATTGTATCAAAATATTGAGTTGAAAGATCCAACCCACGAGTCCATTAAAAAAAAACATGAATTTGGGTCAATGTTCATTCAATCAATCTTTATGTTTTGAATTAATTATGTTGGAATTATTAAAACTTACCAAACTACTTACTAAGCCAACCTCTAAAAATAATTTTATTATTATCATATTTTTATTATTATTATTACTACTACTACAACAACAATTTTAGATACTAAAATGTATAGAATAATAAATCTGAACTTTTTGATTATTAAGTTGTAAGAGTTTAAAAACTATTTGTCTGAAAACATCATATCATATAAATAGCAAAATATGAATGTCTAGCTTATTATAACTGAATATTTTGAGTATAAATTTTTTTAAGGTATTTAAAGTTTGTTCAGCAAACAACTTATTTCAATATCTATGTGTATAGATGGAAATAATCGAACTAACATTATCAAAGTGCAATATGAGTCCTGAATGAAGCAATAAAATAAAATAAAAATCAATTGAAATACCTCAAAGATTTCTCAAGTATCTTTGATGTGAATGAAACATTTGAGATTAAAGTGGAAAATAATACTAAAAATTGATTTAGGTACTTAAAAAATCAATTCAGAAGAATAATTTTTAGACCTTAATATTATTAAGATATACACACAAATCCTAATATTATTAAATTTCATACACAACTTTTTCATTACAAGAATAAATTAAAGAGGTATTAATATTTTCGTACATATATTTTTTTTCAAACATACGTCCGAAAATATAATTTCACATTTTGAATTTTTGTCCAACATAAATAATGGAAAATATTGTTCATCTTTGGTGTAAATATCTAAATAATATTTTATTTTTCAGTTTTAGAAATCTAAACATTTAGTATGGATATGTTATTAGGTATTTAGGTGGATTTGTTAAGTAAAACTTAAACTTTTAAAATTTAAGGACGAGTTTATTTAATTAACAATAATGTTACATGTCCCAACATTTAAATTCTAACTTAAGTCTCAATACTATATATCACTCATATATTAGATGATAAATATAAAATTACTTATTACTCTATTTTGTCATTCAATTAGTGCATGCCACACCAATTGAGACTTAAATGTTGAGATTTCTCGCATTATTCTTTAGTAAATAAATTTAATGAGTAGTTTAGTATATTCAAATAGCTCCGTCTATTAATTATTTTTTAATTTTTATATTTTGATAAATTATTGAAAAGACCCGTATTCTAAAAAAGAGTATTAGTCTTTTACATGAGAATATTTGACAGCAAAACTATAAGCCCCATTTTTTATTTTTATTTTTATTTTTTAAATGGAACAGTTGGGGCCAGGCTTTCCTAATGTCAAGGCCCATCATTTGGGAAAACCATTGATCAAATGGGAAATGGGACAATCAATTTGACAGCTGACACAAACGTCAAAATGATTTATATTTATATTTTTGATTTAATGTGAACATAAATTGATAACAAGAAAATTTATTGAATGTCCTAGACGACACGTGGTGACATAAATGCTCATTCTCTCCGGTGGATTTTGTACGGTGAAAGGGAGGTGGAGTAGGTCAAATAATCTTAAATACGGACCTGTCTATGGTACAGATTCTGTAACAAACATCTCCCGTCATCCCACCATCCGATCTTCTATTGTTTAGTTTCTCACTCCACATCCAACCACATCCAACGGCTGATGCTGCAGTCTGTAACTTACAGATTCTGTAAGCTAGTCAAGTCCTCTTAAATACACTTGGTTGGAAATTGGAATGTTGCATTTTAAAGACATCCTTCAAGCAGGCTGGTACAATTAAAGTGTAAATTATATTACTTTATTATATGCAACTAAACATAAATATATATTTAAGTACATGTCTTTGAATGAAACAAAAATAACAACTAAGAACCTTCTACCTAATTTGTTTTAGAAATAATATTATTTTTTAAACTAAGTAAAATAAATTTTAGACATGATCATATCTTAATGAATATCTTCTAAATATTACAATAAAGATAATTGAATTAAGAATTATCCAATAAACAAATTTAAATATGTGAATCTAATCGCCATATTTATTTTTTAATTGAATATCTCAATATAAACATTATAATGTTATTTTTTTTAATAAAAACATTTGAACACTATATATTTTTATATTTACAACTTTATAATTTTTGTTCGAAACAACATGTATCACAATATAACATTTTTAAGAAAAAAAAAATGAAATAAGCCATTTGCGAGACTTGAGCTCTTACTCTAAAAAAAATGCCATTAGGCCACAAGACTGGTTGGGATTAGGCAACCACTTAGGCTATTACCTTGAAAATGAATTGAAAGAGAATTAAAAAAAAAAAAATCAACTTAGGACGTTATTTGATTAATTTATTAAGTAACCAATACCTACAAAGTAATTGAACCAACTCTTCCAAACTACTCTGAGAACGGCAACACCGCATAACTACAAAAAGAAAGAATTAAAAAAGCCAGCGGGTCCCACTGGGGCAAATCCAATTATCCAAAACCCTAATCAACAAAATTAAAATTAAAATTAAATGAGTCAAAAAAAAAAAAAACAAACAAAAACTCACTCGCTCTGTCTCACTCTCTTTCATCTGCAGCAACAGCATTACAACAAGTCATCACTCCTGTCTCTTTAAGCAAACTTTTTTTTTTAACACTTTTTTACTATCTTTTTTCACGGGCTACTCCTCCTCCTCCTCTCTCTCCTCTCCCCTTCACTCCTTCAGAAACATAGCTTAAAAATAAAAAAAGCTAGGGTTTCTTTTACTGTCTCTCTTCCCTTTCCTTTGTCCTTGTAATCAAACAGAATTCAACCAAAATCGATCTGTTTGTTTGTTTGTTCTAATTTCTTCACAAATTAAAAATCCATCTGTCTGCTCTAATGGATGGTTTCTAGTTTTAGATTCAGTGGGTCTAAAGAGAAGACATTAGTGTGAGAAAGAAAAGGAGAATATTTTATTTTTATTCTCTTCCCTCTCTTTTTTTTTTTTTTTTTGGTTGAAAGATTTTTGCTTTTCTGAAAACGTACAAGTGAAGCAATTTCGTGTTGAACGTGACTCTATTTAGTGTGCCTTCATTGCTCTCTGCAGTTCAACACATGGGAGCACTTTTACTAGCAAGACGCCTGTGAAAATCCTTGGACATTTTGGTAATTTCCAACTCAGATCAAGCTCGGCCTCTCACTTAATCACTCTAATGGGTAGTTCTAGCATTCATGATTTGAAATCGATTTTGCTGAATAATCCTGACCTTTTTCGGATTCATATTGATGGTTATCGATAGAAACTTGTTTTTCGGATTTAACATTTGAAGTTTGTAGCTGGCTAGCAATAGATAGTAGATTTACTGTTGGTGAGAGATGGAGGATATAGGGCTGGTGAAGCAAGGGTGGAAATGGCTGCAGTCCCAGAAGCACGTGTTCTCGCGAGCCCTAACGAGGTTGGGGTGCTTTAGTGACAAAATGGGGGTGTTGATAGAGCGGCATTGGCCTATGGTGTGCTCTGGATGCGCCAAATTAGGGGTGCTCTTGTTGTTGTTGTTGGTTCATTGGAAAGACTGCCTTGTAAGGGGTGTACAATCAATAATCAAACTGGGTTCGTCTTCTTTGTTCGTTATAATGTGGAGCTGCTTTCTTAGTCTCACTTCTATGTCTTGCTTGCTTTATGTGCTCCTCTCTATGGTATGTATTCACAATTTTTTTCATGAATAGTAATATTTTGAAAAGATGTTTGAATATACCGTTTAGGGGTTTGATAATGGGCTGTGAGTGTTATTGGTCCAGTGAAGTAATGTTAATCGGTTAGGTTGATTTGTAAGAAGCATATTTTTAGGGACAGAAAAAGTAAAGAATTCAATGCGATTAGCAATATTTGATCTTACATAAGTAAGAGATGTTTCTGTAATTATTATTATGATGGTTTGATCTCACAAGTTAACAACTATTGTTTAACCTTGAGCGGAAAATAGTGGTAGCAGTTCGTTAAGTGGGTCGTTATAGGGCTTGTAACCCCTTACCATTTCATCTTCTTTCTTTAGTAGTTTCATTTTGTTATGTTTTTCCTTTTGGCTTTATGGATAGTCTTGAGAGTATATATATTGGCTTGTTACATGCGTGCCAATAAATAAGGTTGTGGGTTTTGATATCATGATGTTATATCAGGAATTCTAGTTTAAAAGTTGGGTACCCAAATTTATATGGGTTGGAAAATCTGGTTAAGCTGTTGAGGTAAAGTTGTTTAAGCCACATATATTCACTTTCAGTTTGGCATTACTGTACCCTTCTTTATTTGTTGAGACATGATAGCCCAATCCAACGAGTTCCTTGACTCTGTTCTAGGAGATTAACTTTCAGATGTGTAGAATTAATAATTTACTCTTATTGACTGTTTTTCATCCTCTAAGCATTTTGCTTGAGAGTATGAAGCTTAAAAATGAAGCAGAAACCTGGGAACTTAAAGCTCATAAATATTGTTTTATTTCAATTCTTGATTTGAAAAGCTAAATTCCTTTTTTTTTTAAGTAGTTTTTAATTCATATTGAACCTCCATATCTTTAGTAGTTTTTAAACAAAACCACCACCGTAGGCTCAAAGTCACATTAATGAGCCTTCTATTGCCTCTTTCTTTCTTGAAAACTTCTCATATAAGTCTGCTTTTTTCCTTTCACCTTTACCATGTTCATGCATTTAATTTCTGGACTATTTGTCTATTAAAAAAAAAATAATTCTGGACCATTTGAATTCATTTCTTTTGATAAAAGGTTGGTTTGAAACTAAAGTGAAATATGCTGATGCTACAGCTTGTGGCTACTAATATTTTGATACCACAACTAATGGTTACATCTAATGACTCAGGGAGCTGCTGGAACTGCTGTTCGGTACTTGGGATACACTCCTGGGCTTTTCATTGTAGGCCTGTTTGCTATTCTGGTTTTATGGATGTTTGCTAACTTTTGGATAACAGGAACATTGTTTATAGTTGGAGGTATGGCTTGGTATCTTGGCCCTTGGACTTTGTAATTTTAAGATGAACAAGATGTGTCTTGCTTTCATCACTGTCTTTTTGTGCCTAATAATATTGTTTGCTTGCCTTCCATGATGATGTTTTAACTACTGCATTTTCTATATAGCATGTTAAATAGGTGCGTATTGTGTAAACACTTGGTTTTCTTCAATAACCTTTGCATTTATTTGCAAAATTGGGTAATTCACTAAATTCGCTAGGTGTCCGAACAATATTTTTCTTACTATCACTTGCTTTATTTCTATCTCTTCTTCCATAAGTAATATTTTCGCAAGATTTTGATTTTAGATTCATAGGTCCTTACATGCCGATCAACATAGCTATAACCTTCAGTTTGTGAGAGTGATAAAGAAAATATACGAAGACTCAATAACAAAGTTTGTGCAGAGAAAGCATTATAGTCTGGGCCTTTTGATTTGGTATGATGTGTCTGCAGTCATGTATGGACATGAGCAGAGGCCTTGTCCCCTAATGAAGATTATGCATCAGTTTGTTTCTATTATAAATGAACAGACTGTTATTTGAGAGTAGTAGTTATCATAAATGTTATGTATGGTGAAAGTAAATTTTCATTTACTTGTATGGAAAATTGAAGTTTATTCATGTGGCTACTCTTTTGTTCTTGTGCGCAATTTCCCTAGATTTTACAAACTTTTCTCTTTACTATGTAAATGCAGGCTATCTATTTTCCCTAAGTCATGCACGGCTGGTTGTATTAATGGCGACATTTTATTCTGTTTATTGTGTCAAAGTTTCGGTTGGATGGTTTGGTGTCTTCCTTTCGATAAACCTTGCATTTCTCTCCAGTGATTTATTGAATTATTTGCTTCAATTGTGTGACAATGTGAGTGAAAACTCACACATTGAAGAGCAGAAAGAATCAGAAACAGTCACTGAAGATGGGTTCTCTGGAGGGTCTGAATACTCTATTCCTACCGACGAACCTGAGAGGGTGCATTCATTCAAATCTTCCACCAAGTCTGCTGCTACATCTTCTGTTATTAATCTCCCAAAGCAGTGTTCTAGTAGCAAGGTTGTAAAGGAAGAAACTAGCTCAAATGATGAGATGAAAAGGATAATAAATTGTATGGATCATTATGAAACATTGGGGTTTCCTCGCCACAAAAAAATTGATGCTGCTGTTTTGAAAAAGGAATACCGTAAGAAGGTATATTTGACAGAGGCATATTCATTTATCTTTCTTTAAAAAAATTGCTTTTTCTGATCTCTGTTTCTTATTTTGAACTTCGATTTAGCTTATAGTTCTTGGAATAGGTTTCTGGGGAAAGCTGTTCTTTTAAAAGAATTGAAGTAGGCTATGACTATAAGTCTAGCTACCTTTTAAAAGTTTATTTATCTATTTCTAATTATTGTTATGCTGGAAGAGTTGAAATACCTTCTAATGTTTAATATTAATATAACTGGGATTCAAATACTAAATCATTTTGTTAAACTCGCTCTGCTAACATGTTAAGTTATGACTTGACCAAAAAAATTAAGCTTTAACATAATTGAATAACTATTTTCGGTAATTATTTAGAATTTATTTGTTGGCACTAAATCCATCCTTATTGTGAGAAACCCTCATTTAATGTAGTCGCGCATTGATTCCAATCAATTTTACTATTTGCAGGCCATGCTTGTCCATCCTGATAAAAATATGGGAAGTCCTTTAGCTAGTGAATCATTTAAGAAACTCCAATGTGCATATGAGGTATTCAACTCTTGTATTTGTAATTTTTTGGTTGATATCTCATCTGTATTATGTGAAATCTTACTTATGTGGCATGTGGTGCGGTGGTTCTGGTTCTTTCTTGCTACTCACAATGGGGTTTAAATTAGCAGGTTCTTTCTGACTTGACAAAGAAGAGAGATTATGATGAGCAATTAAGAAAGGAAGAATCCAGGACCAGGAGTGTCTGTCAGAAGTCTTATGGTGCTTCACGGCAGGTAATCTTTTGCATTTTTTAAATAAAATCCATATATGTGTTTTTTCAATTATTTTCAAACTCCAGAGTATTTTTGTTTAAAATTTATCTCTGCATGGAATTCATGGAAGAGAAAAATTAAAAGAACATCTGTGTTTAAAATGGATGAGAAATTTGTGCTATCCTGTTTTTCAAACCACAGAATTGCTTTGGGTTTCAAAATTTTAGTTTCGGCACTTATCTTTATCGGAGGTCTGGGTTTTCAGGCAAATCGCATATTTTTTTTGTTTCTGCTCCCTGATTTCACACATTTATCAGGAGAAGATTGATTTATTAAGTGGAGTGTGTTGATTAGTGGAAATTAATAATGGAAAGGTAGGGCAAGATTGCAACTTGTTGCACATGCCGCAGAATGTTTAGTGGCAAAATTACACATATCCAGCGTGTATAAATTTTGAGCAATGATGGGTATTCCAACATTTAAGTTCCAATTTAAGTCCCAACTGATGTGGCATTCATCCATTGGATGGTAGTTAAGTAATTTTACTAACTATGAAGTCCATCATCCAATAGATGAGGGACACATAGCATTGGGACTCAAATGTTGGGATCCCTAACATTATTGACAAATTTTTTTCTCTTTTGGGCCAATTCACATTGCTGAGTCAATTCTCTGATTATGAATCATAAAAAAATTTAGAAAGATTTCTTAAACTTAATCTTACTTGAAGCAGGATAAGACAGATTATTGTCCTGAGGAGTCAAGGCGCATCCAGTGCACCAAGTGTCGCAATTCACATATATGGGTCTGTACCAATCGGAGTAAAGCCAAGGCAAGATGGTGTCAGGTCAGTCTTCCTTGCTTGCTCAATATTTGCTTCCAATTTTTCCTGTTGTGATTTTTTGCATATCTTAGTAGTGCTTTTGGCTTCAGGATTGCTGTCAATATCACCAAGCAAAAGATGGGGATGGATGGGTTGAATACAGAGGCTCGTTGATCTTTGATAGGCCGCAAAAGGTACATTTCTTGTTAGAAAATATGGAATTGCTTGATTTGCAATTATTATCTAATTCAAGTAGTGGAAATAAAAGAGGATTTGGTCATACTGGAAGATTAAATTCTGTTAAATGAGCGAAGCCTAATTTTTAAAATTATGTCTATAAAATATATGATCACACCTAGGTAACGATGTCTGGGTTTAGCAGCATAATTAGGCAGCCATCATTAGCTATTTGTTACCTGTTAGAAAGCATCTTCTTTGCAAGCTGATCCAGGAGCGGGACTTTCTGATTTGGGTAGTGGATTTGTAACTATTGTTTTATTTACTTATGAGATTCTATAAAATAGACGCATGATGAATCAAATTCTTTTATACTATTCCTTGGATCCTGTGAGTGATCCTTAGGAATCCATATGTGAAGCTAGGTTTTTTATCCACCTACTTTCCTTTATGCTACTTTTTGTGAGCGTGTGAACAACATAACATTTGTCAATTACTTTAAATAGTTTTCATGATACTTGATGGTGACTTTGCGATGAATTGTAACTTTCTGTCTATGAAGTTTGATTTGCGTTGTACTTCTTGTAAGTTCAATGTATTAGATGAAGCAATTTGCTTAGCCACCAGCTCCTTTTGGCAGTATTGAGAACCTGAACTATTAACTTTCAATTTTGCATTATTGAATAGCTTTTGTAGTTGATTATGGTGACTTAAGATGAAATATAGTTTCTAGCTTTCATGGAGTTGGAGTTGGGTGAAGGTGTAAGAAAATTTTCTTGAAGGCAAAGGAGAATTCAAAAGTGAAGCAGAGGTCAACAAAAACCAAAAGCTCTCCTGCTGCTAGGAAGCCCTAAAACTCTACATAGCCCCCCCCCCCCCCCCCCCCCAAAAAAAAATAAGGCACTTGCACCAATTTTAATTTCTATATAAAGTATATGTCAAAACATGACAGAATTAGAAAAATAAACCCTCCAAAACTAAAAACTTAACCATTAGCATATCCCAATCAAGCTGGATGAAAACTGGTTAAGATGGGAGTTTTGAAAAAATGAATAAAGAATGAGAATCTTTTTGTCATGTATTGTTTCCAGTTTACTCATGTCCAGTTTGTATCAAGGCATTTCTCTTTTGTCTTATTGGAAAGCTGTTTCAGAAATGTGGAAGAAAAAAAATTTATTTTAGTGCATATTAGGACGATATGTATTATTGTGCAAAGTTTATGCCTTTTGAAACTATTTATCTCCTGTATTTGTGGTTTTGTTTCTTTGTCTTCAAAGTCCAACATTTTGCATGGGATCTCTTCAATTTTGTACTTTAGCTTATATGGGAAACTGTGTAAGGTTAACTACTTACCGTTCATCAGAAATTAGTACCCTTCCAAGGTTCTCTAGAGTTTAGTGAGTATTCCTCACTTTTTGTCCATTATGCTTGGTATTGTTATTTTCATCTCTTTCTTTATCTTGGTCTGCTTTCTAACAGTAATTATCGCGAATTGTTGTGTAAAATTCTTATTCCATGTTCATATGTTTTGTTTGTAGTATCATCATGTTTAGCTATTTGATATCCTCACTTTCAGGTTGAGATACCTCGGGCTTTTGTTTGTGCTGAAAGCAAAATCTTTGATGTGTCAGAATGGACTATTTGCCAGGTTAGTGGTTAATTAGAATATATTTAGTAACCTTGTTTTTCCTTTTTGATTTCTAGGCTATAATGCTCAAGTGATGTGTAAGTTCTATTTTACCAACCAAAACAAGGTAAAAAATGAAAAAAAAAGCAATGAAGTCATGGACATGGCAGGAACTTGAATCTAATTTGGTTGATTCAGGATGCCTGAGGATAGATAGGAATCACACTGGTGTGCTAGTTTTCATTCCCATTAAACTCAATTTTAAGCTGTCGTCTTCTACCCTTTCTTTTGGTTGTTTGTGTCCTGATGTGACTTATTTTAATGGCAAAGTGCAGATGCCCCAGAATGGTTTGATAGGAAGAGTAGAGTAGTATGATGAGTTATTAGTTATTTATTCTCGTGATTTTATGTCAAAGAATCTAATTTTCTATGCATCTGCTAAATGAAAGGATCATAATGCCTGTTGTCTTACCAAATTGTTATTTTGCTAAAAGAGAAAAGAGTAGTTAATATAAGAAAGCTATTGGAAATGCCAAATCATGCGACACCACTTCATATGGCACTTTGATAATTTGATAAACTTGTTTGAACTTGGAAGTTTGGTCGTTTGTATCATGGAAATTGGAAACTAAAACCTCAGCATCTTTAAACACGGTTGGCAGCTGTTAGTCCCGTGCAGCATTATATGATGTTCCTGTCTTGAACTTGCTCTTGGACTGAAAATGATGGTTGAAATGAAAAATGTATCTAATTTCATCCATTAACTCTTGACCTGAAAGTATTCTTTGCAGGGCATGGCTTGTAGGCCTAACACACATCGGCCAAGCTTCCATGTAAACATGGTTGGTTTAGAAAAGACGCAACGATCCTGTTCAAGCAGATTTTCTTGGGATTTGGATGCTGAGATGATGGATGATGATGAAGAAGAATTTGAGTTGTGGCTTCAGCAGGCTTTGGCCTCTGGGCTCTTTTGTGAAACATCTAAACGCAGAAAGAGCTGGAGTCCATTCAAGTTGCATCAGAAGAAAGGGAAGAAGCAATGGCGAAGATCTTCAACCTAAGTGATTTGCTTGAAGGGTGTTTGAAAGTTTTGTTGTCCTTCACGAGAGTAAAAAAGGTCTTCTATTGGAAGAATCCTGGTAATGGAGAAAAATGGGGGATGAGGTTTTTTCCAATCAAAAGAGCTTGTTTCACCAACCAAAATTTTTGGATGAACAAGGCAAAGCCAATGAGAGATGGTAAGGAGTGTTATCAAGCAATTAAGTTTCAACAAGTTATGGCATTTTCATGAGCAGTGCTTGCTCCCCTGATTGCACTTCTGACATATTTACCTTCAATCAATCTGTCTGAGGGGGAAAGAAAAGCCCTTCTCTTGACCTGTTATATGAATGCACTCAATATTATGTTGGGTGCAATCTTCAACCATTTCAACCTTCAATCTTTGTACATATTGTAATTTTCTTTGAACATTTTTTCTGTTGAGTAAATATTACTTTGCAATTTCCAAATGTATTGAATATTCCCATCTCCCACAGTTGTCTTATTTTTTGTTATGATTTAGCGAACGCTGGATGGAATATAGGTAAGCCCTTTCACTTCTTGAATCACTCTCCAAATTTGCTTAATAATGGCCTTTAAAATGCTTCTGTTGACTACTCTGGTTCAAAGACTCTCGTATATGACAGCTTCTTGTGAAATCCTTCGTCCTCATTTGATGGTGCATTAATATCCATTTTGATTTGTCAATATTGTTAGGTTGAAGAAAAGATTTTTGGTCGGGAATATGTTAGTGATGTGGTGTTGGGAAGTAGATGGCTCATGGGCCATGGTTCAATGCTTATTAATGGAATAGTGGTTAAAAGGTATGGGTCGGTACTATACAGAGGTAGTTAGCAGGCAATTAATGGAATAGTTTCAGCAGGCTGTTCAGGCTCAAGTAACTAAAGGTGTTTTCGCTGGAATTGGGATAAGGGACGGTAGATAAGAATTGTAGGATTCGGTAAATGGTCACAATTTATTATTATTATTTTTCATTTATCTTGCTTAAAAAGTATTGATGGCGAATTTAGCAGAAGAGGAAGAAGAGAAATAAAGGTGCTTCCTAAGTGCCTTCATCAACATCTCAAGGTGGTCGAATTTATTGTGTTTGTGGGGCTTCCAATTGATCTTGAACTTGGATTCTGCTTTTACTTGTAAATGCCGCTGTCCTTGAGAAAATGATCGTCAATCCTTCTAGCCCATTTTTAGTGGAATCATTCCATCCGGAGGAAGAGAAAAAGCAAGGAAAAAGGAGATGCCAAGCAACTGCAGGCTAAGGTCTGTATTTTTATCAGCTCATTAGTCTCATATCAGTTTGATGTCAATTTTTCGTCTGTATTTTTATCAGCTCATTATTCTCATTAGTTTTGAACAACACTTAGTCCTCTCGTACGGGAGTTGGCTTCTCGCTGTTCTTTCTTTGACACGAATAATAAATAGGTATCGAAACTGTCTCATGACCATCTAAATCGAACGTATCACTTGAATCACTGAACAACCGAACCCTTGGGACCTTCTTCAACCCAGAGGATGTGATGAGTCGAGATGCCAAGGGAGAACACTCGAACTATTTATTACCCAAGAATTAAGATTTTAATTTTTACAAACTTAAATTTGGATTGCATATGATACTGTTATTGTTGTTGATCATGAGGGTTTAAAATAAATAAATTTAACCTGCTAATTCAACACAAGGACAAGGACAGTTCTCAATAAATTATAAATTTATTAATATATATATATATATTTCTTCGAATATTAAGGTATTTTAAAAAGGAGTAATGATAGATATTTTAAATTTTTTATTCCAAATTTCATCTAAAAATATGTGTCATTTATTAAGTAGATGATAATTCTTTATCATATCTAACTGAATTAATTATATTATTCCACCAACTAATTGATTAATGTTATATCATTTTGAGAAATTTTAAAATATATAAAAGGTAACATGCGAGTGGTGATATGTATATATAAAAGGTATCATACAACAAATAAATGATGTTATGACATGTATATATTTATTTTAAAAAACTATTACGCGAGTTGTGATTATATTAAATTTAATTACTATATCATACATGCATCAATTAGTTGTAATACATCAAATGTATTCTAGAATTTCTCATAATTTTGAGATAAAATTTTTAAAATGTGTAGCACTATTCTTTAAAAAAATTGATGGTAGATTTTTAAAATTTTTTTAAGGACATTTTCAATGGTCTGATCGCACTTTTGGCCTACTTTTCTTCAATCGGGAAAAAAAAAAATAAAAATCTATTGACCTTACATGATTTTGTACTTAATATTTATTGTATATTATATTGGGTTGGTTCGAATTAATCTTCGACAATATCAACCTTCAAATCTTTGAACATTTCAACCATTCAATAATTTCATTTGAACATCTTACCTGAGCAGTAAATATTACTCTTGTGTGTGATTCTGAATGTATTCAATTATTCCTCTCGTTTAATTAATTCCTCCATTTTCATTTGTCGGGAAAGTTAGACCGGAGACAAGGTTAAGGAATTGAGTGTGTTAGTCATGCGTTGTTGGAAAGCAACTGATTATTAATAATTTTCTTTTATGGGACTATTAATGGAATTGTTAACAAGGCATGGGTTAGTACTATCCAAAGGTAGGTGAATGCAATTAATAGATTTAATTTCAGCTTTTGTGGTTCTGGTTCAAAGGAAAAAGATATAACACTAACACCTTGGCTCAGTCGCGGGTTTGTTTTGTTGATAAATTTGAAGTTTCAAATTTCAACTCTTATGAACTAAAAAAAAATATATATTTTTTTTCTCATAAATATGAGTTGGGATATATATATTTTTTGAAATATTAATAAAAATAAAATTTTATCCTAACTTTAATAATTTTTTTAAAAATTTCAATGATATAAATTTAAATTTTTCAATAACCTTCGTAGTACAATATACAAGTTGTGTTCTTGTAGTACATTTGAATATTTGATTTGTATATGTTACATGTATTAAAAGGAGGTTTAGCATAATTTTTTTTTTTAAAGATTTTACTTGCTATCCATTTTTGAGATAAATTTTTTTGCAATTCTAAAGTGTTTGGAAGGGGGGTGTGACTGTCTAGACAGTATAATACAATATTTAAGAGTATCTCCAAAAGCCTCTATAAATTTTACTTTTCAAATAATTATTTATTTATCTCTGTGGCAAATAGAAGGGTAAAAAAATATGATATTTTCTAAAAGACTCATCAAATAGAAATAAAATTAATATTATTTTAATCAAATAATTATTTTTTTAAAAAATCAATAGTAATAAAAGTAATTCTCTCTCTTTCTTTAATGAAAAGTAATAAAATATAAATCGAAAAGGAAAAATTAACTCTCCAAATTTGAAGAGAGAGAATCAATTTTTATTTAAAGAATTTTAATTGGAGTGTATTTTGAAACTTTAAATGTTAATGTGGCTCTTCAAATAAGTAATAAAATTTTATTTGAAGAGTTTTTGGTAATGTTCTAAGCTCGTAGATCATGAAGATATTAAAAAATAAAAAATAAAAGAATGATGCAAAAATTTAGTAGTTTTATTCTTTAAAATAAAGGAAAATGATATTAGAGGGCAGGTGCAAAGTTATATATACATTTAAAATGTATTTTTTTTTTTCATAACCCACTAATTTTGCATTATCAAAATTAACAAGACCGGACTAGAGTTACATCAAAATGTGGCAAAAACAAATTTGACCAACTCGAGCTCCCATTGGCCGAAGCACGTCACTTACAACAAACCGGATCTTACATTAATGTCTATTTCCCACTCATCTACTCTACCACTCGTGCCAGAGAGCGTATTTAGCACTCGCGCTGAAAATATAACACGTTTTGGAGATCTCCAATCTCATTGGTAGATAGAGTGTCCGCATGTTGACTGCGAGTAGTAATAGCCAAAATATCATATTTATTTCCTTAACCGTTAACGAAATAACAATGAAAGGCGCGTAGGTTCTGAATCTGTCTGCTTTGTTTACAATTTTGACCACCATTTCAGAAGCCAAAAATCAAAACCCCATTGCAGCTTCTGTATAAATTTTGAGGGTTTTGAAACTTGAAAAATCCTTTGAACATCAAAAACCACATTTGTTGAAAATTTTCAAAAATCTGAGAAAATGGCGAAGGATAAGAAGAGGAATGATCAAATCAGTAAAGAAAAGAAGAAGAAGGGCTTGGGAAGGGGATTATGGTCAGTGTGGGCTGTGATCGTGGTGTTATTTGCTACGGCGGCGGTGACGACGAGGACCGGGTCAAAGATGGCTCTCTTCGCCAACAATCGAACGTCGTGTCACTGTTCTTCTTCTTCTCAGGTACCACTTTCCATTCTCAATTCACTTTCAGTGATCAAATACCTTTGCCATTGAGTCAGTTACACGCTTTAGCTGATGCGCTTTTGTAGTTATAAAGGCGAAGTGGAGTGGTCATTGCACTTTAATCGGTGCTTTAGTTTGTGCAAATTCAAGAGAAATTATTGGGTTGGGATTTTGGTTTGTTTATTTGAAATTCAATTGTGATTGGTTTTTTTGTGTGCAGGATTCTGTAAAGTATACGGGCATGGTTGAGGACTGTTGTTGTGATTACGAGACAGTAGACAGTGTAAATGGGGAGGTTTTACATCCTCTATTACAGCAACTTGTTACAACTCCATTTTTCAGATACTTCAAGGTCTGATTAGTGTGCTTAATTAAGCTTATTTTATATGTTTTCCCATATGTTAAATGCACAAAGGGCGTTAAGGCCTTTCATTTATGCCGGCATTCTCTCTGTTTAAACCATTCTGAAAATGTAGCTAGTTCAAGTTTGATAGTAGCATTTTTCTGCAACTGCACAAAACAACTAACGCTTGTGCTCTAAAATATGAAGTTTGTACCATGCATTATTGGCAATTTTCACTGTTATTTGACTTTGTTTTTAAACACAATTTTCAAGATATAGTATATGAGGCACTTTATTATGTTATTATTTTAAAGGATTAATAAAAAATAAATGCCTTATGAGATGAGTTTAGCTTCGACCAGGAAAGTAAGATATCCGCTATCGTTCACCAATATTGCTAGTCATAAGCCAGTCTAGCAATTGTTTCCTTTATGGTGCTGTTGTCATTTTATGTTTTTTGATGATATAATTTTTTTTTTTTGTTTGGGGGATCCTTTTGTTCTTGGGAAGGCCATAGCTTCAGCGTGATGTTCTCTCTGTCTGTGTACAAGAATTACACAATGATACTTCAAAATGTGACAATTTTGACAATTGTGTTTTTTGCATCCTGGTTTGAAAACAAAATTGCTCTTTGGGATCAATATGGTCGCGTTTTTTACTGTTTAGTACCTTTTTCCTTTGTAGGCTAAGCTGTGGTGTGACTGCCCCTTCTGGCCAGATGATGGTATGTGCCGGTTGCGTGATTGTAGTGTCTGTGAATGTCCAGAAAACGAATTCCCAGAGCCCTTTAAAAAGCCATTCCATATCCTTCCATCAGATGATCTAATGTGTCAAGAGGGAAAGCCAGAGGCAACTGTTGACCGCACATTGGACAAGAGAGCTTTTAGAGGCTGGATAGAGACAGATAACCCATGGACAATTGATGATGAGACTGATAATGGTACTGCTACTTTTTATTTCATATTTTTCTTGTATCTAGTTTAAAGATTGGATATGTTGCATCCTGGAGTTCACAATTGGTTCAGGTGCCTTTTCTCTGCAGCAGGTTGAGGTGAGCAAAGAAACCATCGCCCCGAGAACTGAACTGAACTGACGGTTTATAATTTTTGAAATAGTAATTCAGTTCAGCTCGATTTGGCAAAAACCCGAACCCTAGTGGTCGGAGACCATTGCTAATCAGGGATAGAAAGGAAACTTTTAGGATTATCTAGAAACTGTGGATACAGTTACCTTATGTTTGGTATCTTCATGGGATCTATCACGGATGTGGTTTGGGTAAAAATTGAATTCATGATTTTTGCACATATCAAAAGAACTTGATATTCAGTATGGCCACAATTCACCACTTCTATTTTAGAGATGCACGCTGCCTGTGTTGACAATGAGGTGATATTTGCAGAGAACTGTGTGGGGATTGATGAAAAACTGTTGAATTTGCAGGCGAGATGACATATGTAAATCTTTTACTAAATCCTGAGCGTTACACTGGCTATACTGGTCCATCGGCAAGGAGGATATGGGATGCTGTTTATACAGAAAATTGTCCAAAATGTGAGTTGATCTCTGTTTTCTGGATGGTTGTGGACAATGGACTTTCTTGAACATTATAACCATGAAATAAATTCCTGATGCAGTGAATTAGAGACTGTTGTGAGTTGTGATTAATTTTTACTGTTTATTAGTATAACTTCTGTGTTATTTGATAACTTCCATATATATATTTGTCTGAGTATACTTATTACTCGATAATACACCGCAACGTTGTTATCCCTCATACCATCCTATGCCACCAGTTTCATCATATTTTCAATTTTATCTCCATTATTGTCACCCCCTGCATGGTGCTATTCTTCTTGATTCCATTCCATTGCTTATACCACATGTTTGCTGCTGTAGTTGCCATCTTCATGATCTTGTACATGGTTGTGTATCTGAGAAATCGTGGATGTGATCTTGTAAACATCTTTTACAGGTTTTTTTTTTTTGGTCCTTTTTTCTGGTGGTAGAGAAAAGGACGAAAGAGTGAAGGAAAAAATGAGGGTTGTGATTGCTTGTTACCTCTTTATGTTCTAGAGAAGAAAAATATGCTTTCAACTTTTTGAAGGCTCAGGCAAACCTTATATGTGTGAACTACTTATTTTGCTAAAACTTTATGATTTAAAATTATCAACTAGAATAAATGTCTACCAGCAAGCTGAAATTCTTGGTTTTTTATACAAAGTGTGGCTTCTCGCCGGAGTTTGGTCAAAGCTTAAAACCTTATATGTTAAAAAAGATGCAATTTTGTTTTCTTAAAGTGTATTCTTTCTTGTTTCCTTTGAGGAAAGAAAAAGAAAAAGAACAAAAAGAAGAAAAACTTTTCGTTCCCACTGCTTATATATGCGGTATGTTGACATGAGTGTGAAGCAATTCGATGGTTTGAGGTCTCATTATCAATATCCTAATTCATATTGTTAAAATAGTTTGGTGAAAACAATTTTGACTGTAATCATGTCCTAGCCTAATATATTTCACATTAGTCGAGTGTTTAAATCTTTGCACACAGGAGTATATATATTCTTTGATTATTGTGGTGATCTTAATGTAGGCTTCTGTTAATTACTGCTTAGACTTAATGCTGTTCTTTGTCCTTGTTTTCTTTTCTTCTATAAATGTGTCCTGGTAATATCAAGGGATTTAATCTTTCATGCAGATTCATCAGGGGAAATATGCCAGGAGAAAAAGGTTTTGTACAAGCTAATATCTGGTCTTCACTCCTCAATCTCCATTCACATAGCTGCTGATTATCTTCTTGATGAAAGTACAAATCTGGTAAGCTTTACCATTTTACTCTTGATTATAATCTCTGGTTTCAATATTTATTTTAATATGCTGTGAGAGATTTAGAGGTCATCGCTCAATAGTAAAAAGACTATTATTTTCAGGTGTTTGCCAGCATCATACATTCATTTAATATATGAAGGCAGAAAAATGATCTATGTTTGGAAAAATTGAAATAAAGAAAAAAAAAAATAGATAGATAGTCTGCTTGTGTCTTATTAGATGGTTTAGTATTGATAACTGGATGAAATATTTATCATTGCCAAAATAGAAACTGTAAATTTTTTCCACAACCACCTCCCCCCCCCCCCCAAACAAATTGATTTGAATCTGACATCTTTTTTTTTTTTGGGGGGGAAATTTCAGTGGGGTAAAAATCCAGAATTGATGTATGATCGTGTTTTAAGATATCAGGATCGTGTAAGAAACTTGTACTTCACGTTCCTCTTCGTTCTACGTGCAGTGACTAAAGTGAGTATCTCTTCATGTTCATTTGTTCTGAATATTTGGGTCTTCTATGTTGGCTTATCTTAAGACTCTGTTTTCTATTTTTCCTGAGTTGCTTAATAGGCCACAGATTACTTGGAGCAGGCTGAATATGATACTGGTAATCATGAAGATGACCTGAAAACAGTGTCTTTAATGAAGCAGCTACTTTACAATCCCAAACTCCAAGCTGCATGCCCTCTGCCATTTGATGAAGCTAAGTTGTGGCAAGGTCAAAGTGGGCCTGAACTGAAGCAGCAGATTCAAAAGCAATTCAGGAATATCAGGTTTTGCTCAGAGCCTGAACTAATAGTGTTTTAAATTAACAAGCTCCTTCATTAAAATTGAAATGCCTTAGCTTATCTCCATCTGTTTTCGTGATGCCAGAAATTGAATTTTCATACATTTTATAATTCAGAAAAATTATACACTTGGTAAAACATTTATCCTTCTAATTCATATAGCAGCCATGCTTATATTCAGTATTGAAGCTGAAAGAGTGTTTTTCATTACCTAGTTCCTTGTGAATTTTCTACCTTTTGACTTGGTTTATTCCCCTATCATGTTTATTGCAGTGCATTGATGGATTGTGTCGGCTGTGAAAAATGTAGACTTTGGGGAAAACTTCAGGTTCTTGGCCTTGGGACTGCATTGAAGATCCTGTTTTCTGTCGAGGGTCAAAATCACTCAGCACAATCTGTGAGTTGTTTTACCTTATAAAAAGAACTAAGTACATCAGCTTGCAATTGCAGATCATAAAGTTTACCTTTGTGCCTGAACACTGAAATTGAATTCACATCTCTCTTTTTCTCCTTCTGTCTAATCTGTTCCTGATTTAGCAGCTGCAGTTGCAACGTAATGAAGTAATTGCTCTTGTAAATCTGCTCAATCGACTCTCAGAATCGGTCAAAATTGTGCATGAAATGGGCCCTTCAATCGAGAAGATCATGGAAAAGAAGATATCTGATCCTTCTGCACTTGATTTTGGCAAATGGAGAAGAATGTGGAAGTCGGTGCTTGCACTTTGATAAACATATTTGCGTACCCTGCACATTGAAATTATCCTTTTAGTTGTATACCTTTTGGGTTCATTAGAGAGAGATGAAGCTGATAAAATATGTATGCTGAATTGGTGTTAGCATGTCAGGAGAGTTAAAATTGTAACAATTCTTCATCAAGGGCCGTATTACCAATTTTGGAAGGTAATTTAAGATCAGATACATACTGAGTGTTAAAGAGCTGCAGATTAGGGTATTGGAAAAATACAGTTTTTGGATATAGGTGGTCAAGTATACAGAGTTAAGATTCTTAAGTGTAATATTCAAAATCCAATTGTATTTCTGGATCCAGAGGTAAAATTTCCATGTAAAAGGCGCCGAGTATATTACTAGGATTTTCATGTTGAATGACACATACTTATCTTGCGCGTGAGCTAGTTTCACATGGATTTTGAGGTTTTTTGCCATAGATTGAGAATGTTAAATTTGTATATTTCAAATTCAATGATGTATCTATAGACCAAAAGGCTCACATTTCAGAGTAAATTTCTTTCATCAAAGTAATAGTGGAATGAGTACAGTCGGCCAGTGATTGTATCCGTATTCTTATTTTGTAACGAAATAAATGTAATAATCAACGAAAATTAAAATTAAAATAGGAGAAATGGAGAGGGGATGGGGATTATACCTAATCCTGTACTAACTCCCCATATTAATTTTTTGTATTTCTCTTTCTCGATCCCCAGCTAAATAATGGGGAGAGCCCTAGAGGACGCCCGGCCTTGTGGGGATTTCCATTTTTTTTTTCTTATACAGACACCACCCGTCTTCTTTTCTTATACAGACGCTGACAAATAGGATTTTCAGAGATGATGGAGAAAAATCTTTCCTACACCAGGTGTATATACAATGTACAATATACAATGAATAAGTAATGATACATAAGTAGACTTTTGTATATATGTATTAGAGGGTCCTATGTTCCACATTCGTAATCATCTAAATGTGAATACAAGCTCATGAAAACCCTTAGTTTTGGAGTTCAGTTCTACCCTTGGGTCCCTAGTTTCAGCATTCAACAGGTAATGGGGAGTTTTAGTTTTACTCCTATGTTCTTCACAAAATGCATGCATCACTGACCATGCTAGTCTCTCATTCTTCCATGTATAGAGGTGAACTTTGCCATGTGTCATCAACTGACCGGCAATCAATCTCCAAGGTGGATGCTGTGTGAAACGGGGTCATAACATCTTCCTTATTGCCTGCTTGCGGCGGGGGGGTGTGCACACATGGATTCAATATAAGTGACAATAATCTAAGCTAGTTTTCTGAATATATTGATTAACTTCATTCGCATGCATGGTTCTGTGCAGGGTATGTGAACCAAGATAGATACATGGATTGCAAAATTGCAAAATCAGACTCTTTTAACTTCATTTAATATGTTGATATTTCAGTTGCCGGAGATTTCGAGCTATGTTGACATGAATCAGACTCTTTAACTTGTGGCAACCACCCTTAACAACAATTTTAATGAGATTTGCAAAGCATGAAGATTGGAAATAATTTTAACTTCAATGATGTTTGATCCTCTTCATCACCATAAACAAAGATATGTTCCAAATTTAAACAATATCCAACGGTCAGTTCCTTCAATTGCAACATACTTGGAGCTACAGTTGCACGAAAAAGACCCTAATTTGCTGCAATATCGATAGAAATTTGCGAGAGATTTGGAAAGCATGCCGGTTGGAGATGATGCTACAGTGAGTTTTGATATTGATCCTCTCCATCATCTTGAACGATGATTTGCTCCAAATTTTCACAAATTTTAATGCTTAGATGTCTCAATTCCAACAGATTTCAAGCTATATGAGACAGCTCCACACAGTAAGAGTAGATAGATTAGATTTGAATTCAATGCTAAGCTGACTTTTTTACTAATCTTTTATAAAGATAGAATTGATAGTTATTAAATTAGAATATAAAATTAATTAAATCTTAATCATCTATTACTGTACATGCATGTGTGGTTGAAAGAGTACGAAGAGTTCAACAGCTCAACACTGGATCCAAATATATAAAAAATTGAGATTTATGATATGAGACAACTAAAACAAAAGGATGTTACAAAATACAATCACTTTACTGCCCTTCCATTAGCAAAATTTCAAGGTTTGGGCATGCCAAACCAGTAGGCAGAACTTCTAATTTGTTGGCCATCAAAGAGATTGCTGCAAACTGTTCTAGGCTTTCCTCTAGCAATCCCAAGCTAGCCTTCCTCGTGAACTTCTTCCCTTTTTGGATCCTATCCATAAGGCCACATCGCGAACCATGTCATGCATTTTCACAAATTTTTCATTGCCACTATCTAATAATAAACAAGAAGCTTTGATGTGATTAACCATTACACGCATTTGGCTCCTTGCTTCTTCAATTGTGTTAGCATCTGCATACAAACCTAGCCCTGTTCCGTATCTGACCAATTCCTCCAAAGAAATTTCATAATCTTCAGGGATTAGTGAACACAAAAAAATAAACGTAATTTTGAATTTTTCAGCTTTTGAAACATTACTCTCCATTCATCAATAGCCTTCCCTCTTGCCAAGGTTGTCTTACCCACACCTCCCATACCATAAATTCCAACAATGTTCATCTTATCATCTTTCACTGCTTCAACAATCAGATCAAGAGTGGATTTTACAGAATCAAAAGGCCCAAAATCGTTGGATGGAAAGATCTCATTGCCTGGTAGGATGGCACGATGGGACACTCTATCGAATTTGCCACTATCTAATAGCTTCAACATAATGTTTGTCATTTTTCCAGCTTTTCTACTCAGCTGATATCGCCAAGCCAAATTAGGACTCAACCCACTGAGGCATGACTTGTCTGCTTGTATTTTCTTCTTCCAACTTTTGAACGTCCACTATGATAATGCTCACATCACTTAAGGCACTTCTGTACATCGTTCTCTATGTATTCTGTATTTCTTTTTGCTCAATCAACCTCCCAATTTTCTTTTGGAAACTGAGAAAATGTGAAGTATCCCTTGTTTCAGTAGATCACTACTTGGAAATGACAACCTTTGGATAACGATTAAAGAGAAAACGCCCCTGTTCTCGTGGTGTCAAAGGAGGTTCGAGCAAAGATGCTCCCCTCGGAGAAACGCCTTAACATCTCAAAAAAGGTTTCCCTTTTGAAGACTCTCCCACCCCCTTAGAATATAGCAGATGAAACATGCGGAGCTGCAAGCAACAAAGGTTCTGCCATCTTTCTTCTTCCAATTGGTAAGAAATCTCAGTCTCCTAGTGAGCAACCAGAGTATTTGGTCCTCTATATCAACGAGTTTTGCAGGCTCGTAAAGAAGAAGGACCTTAAGGATTTCAACGGTTGTATTTTTAGGGAGTTGGTCGGAGGTCTTTAGTTTGGTGCCTTCCAGCTGGGTTCCCTGGCCACTTACTACAAAGCAAAAGTTCGTTCGTTATGACAAAAAAGTGAAGGATGACATTCAAACTACCAAGAATAGAGTTGATGTCGCCGAAAAGAGATCAAGAGAGCTTAATCTTGAGAACTTAAAGCTCATGGAGCAAATGTCTCTCTCCGAAGCTAAGGCGATCGATCACGAGAGAGGGATGACTGTTATTAAGGAAGAGCTCACGACCTTGAAGGCCTTTTATAAATCTCAGCTGGAGTTTTTTCGAGCAGCCCACTAGAATCAAATCGAGACTCCAGAGAAGGAGGTTGATGATAACTACAATAAGGGGCTCAGACACTCTTATAGGTGTATCATGACCGTCTTCGAGAGAAAACATCCCAAGCTAAAGATGGATGAGATGGCTGTTGGTGTTACCAATAGCTCGTGTGGTGGCAGTCCAGCTACTAAGGTGTTTGGTAATACTTGTAATTAAACTTTAGAAGTTTAATAAATTTTTTTTCTCAGCTTCTACTCACAGTTGTAGTTTTTACTCCACAGCAATTACAGTTTAAAAACTATAACACCTCACTCTCAAACACACCTTAAGTATATACACGAACAAGCAACTAAAGAAGACATAAAAGAAAAAGACCCAGCTGCAACTAGTGAGGCAACTCCTCTTCTTACTACTGCTACTGAGGCTAGCACTCCTCCCGGTGCAATTGGCGAGAATCCTCTTCCTCCTCCTCTAGCTGACAACTCATCAAGAGCTGATCCTTCCTTAGACCCCCGACCTTCTTGAATGTTGTGAATGTTTCCTTTGTCTTGTCAATAAACTTTTGTTAAAGGTTAACTTTTTCTTCAACGTTATAAATATTTCCTTATCTTTATAAATATCTATAAATAATTGTTTTCTCTGATTGCCACTAATGAAGTTGAGCCTTACACATCTTACCCTTGTCTTTAAATGCTTTTGTTAACAATTGCCTTTTCGTCTTGCCATTGATAAGCAAGCTTTAACAAGTTTGGCTTTTTCTCACCTCAAGAAAATTTTGAGATTTCGAGCCTTAGAAAATGTTTATATAATTAACTGCCTGCTCATCTTATCATTAATCAGGAGGTTTTGGCAAGTTTGACTTTTGTCTCACCTCAAGGAGGCTTTGAGGTTTAAAGCCTTTATTTACCTTAGAATATTTTGTCTAAGTAGTTACCTGCTCGCCTTCGCTTGATCAAGCAGGCTTTGGCAAATTTGACTTTGTGTTTCGCCTCAAAGAGGCTTTTAGACTTAAAGCCCTCATTTGTCTGAGAAAATACTTATGCAAAGAAGCCCAGCACTACCACATAGTTTTATGCTCATACCTCACGAATTACAAATTAAAGACAAACAATACTGTACTATAAATACAATCAATAAATTCATTACAACGAGAACACTTACTGAAAGTAGTTCTTCAAATGCTCCACGTTCCACGACCTCTTAACTTTCTGTTCATCTACGTAAGCTAACTTGCATGCTCCTGGGCCCGTTGCTCGCAGAATTCTCTATGTCCCTTCTTAGTTAGGACCAAACACTCTCTGTCTTGAGTCTTTTTTGCTCTGATTGACTCTTCTGAGCACCCAATCTCTACTTTTGAATTCCCATACCTATATCTTTGTGTTGTAATATAAGTTACCTTCTACTGATATTTGGCTGCTCTTCTAAAGTCTAACTCCTCTTTTCAATTAGCATATCTAGGTTCAAAGACATCTTCTGTCTGATGTGTGCTTATCCCAATTTTTGTAGGACCATTGCCTCATGACCAAAAGCTAAGGCAAACAAGCTTTCTCTAATGGCGGTCTTATGAGTGGTCCTAAGGCAAATGGGGTTTCAAGAGCTTTTTTATGGTTTTGTTTGCTGCCTTTACCTACTCGTTTACTTGTGGATGAGCTGGTGAGTAGAACTTCAGCTCTATACCTAAATTCTCATAGAGCTTTATGAAATTATTGTTGTCAAACTGCCTACCATTGTCTGTTATCAGCATGTAAGAGATCCATACCTACAGGTGATGTTTCTTCAGACGAAATCAATTGTCCTCTTCTCTGTAATGTTGCTTAAAGCTTCGACCTTGATCCATTTCTTGAAGTAATCTATTGCCACAATGGCATGTATGGCTGTTCCTTGTCTTTTAGGTAAAGGCTTGATCAAGTCGATCTCTTATTGTGCGAAAGGCCATAATGAAGATATGGTGGTGAGTTTCTCTGGTGGTTGTGCTAGAAAGTTGGTGAAGTTCTGGCAACTTTTACAACTTCTGGTCTTCTCATGTGCATCATGGTGTTGGCCAGAAATATTGTTGTCTTAAAGCCTTAAAAGCTAAAGACCTTGCTCCTGGATGATTCCCACAAAGCTCCCCATGTATTTCGCGCAGCACATAATCTGCTTCGTCTTCATCCAAGCATTGTAGGAGGGGCAAGGTGTACCCCCGTCGGTATAATATGCCATCGATTAGTATGTATCTACCTACTTGACATCTTAGCTTTCTTACTCATTTTTTATTTGTTGGTAGTATCTTATCTCAAATATATGAGGTAATTGGGGTCTATCCATGAGTTTCTTGCATCTATGTTCATCACCTCTGCTATCTGCTCAATGCTCAGGGAACCTTTGATCTCCACTGGAACAAACTTTAGCATTTTGCATTCAAAGTAGTTGCCATCCTTGCTAAGATGTTTGCTTGGTAATTTTCATTCTCGATATCTACTTGACTTTCACCTTTTGAAATCTCTTCATCAACTGGCTTGCCTTTTATAGATACAACTCCATCTTTTCACTCCTTGCTTGGAAACTTTCATTATGTGACTAACCATGACCTGAGAATATATATGCATCTTCACTATTTTTGCTTGCAATGCTTGAGCTAGCTTGAAACCGGTGATGAAGGCTTTATATTTTGCATGGTTGTTAGTTGCCTTAAATTCAAACTTTAAAGCATAAAAACCTCAACCCCCTTTGGGCTATGTATATCACTCCTGCTTTGACCCTTGCTCTCCCTAGGATCTATCCACTATTACCAATCAGACTCCATTAGAACTCTCTTTGCCAATTGTCTGATCAATTGTCTGATCATTATTTGTTTTTTTGCCCGATTCCGTGTATTCAGCAATGAAATCAACTAGCGCTTGCGCTTTAATGGCTGCTTGAGGCTGATAGCTTATATCGAACTCACTTAGCTCCACTTACCATTTAACTAAGAGGCTAGAATTTCAAGATATTCATACTGTCGAGAATTTTCTAGTGTGTTTATTACATCAAGGATTGATTAATAAGAATCAATAATAAATCAAAGCCCTAAATAGAACTTAGACACATTCTAAATCATGCAATATGGTCTGCAACAATCTAAAATCATGCCAACTAAAACCCTATATAGAGTGATAGGAAAAGCTTGTGAGGAATAAAAAGAGTAAACTTATTAACCGTTGTGATCCTCTCCTAAGTAAGGGTTTGAATCATAGGGTATGAGTAATAGAGTAATGAGCAGTAGAGAAAAAGAAGAAAATGTTATGGACTTAAGGTTATGAAAGAAGAAAAAGTATGTATTTATAGGAAGTCTTAAGAAACCCTATTAATTTTGGAAAAATAAAATTTTTCCAAAATTATCCCATGAATAGCCCTATTTATAGTTTTAATATCCTTATTAATAAGGGTTACAGTGTTGTATATGGTTTCTATTAAAAACCAAATTTCTATAATTTAAAATTACGGAAATTTTAGAGTTACAAATTCTACCATCTTTAGAAAAATTTCGTCCTCGAAATTTGTTGTGAATTCTAGTTCAACTCATAAGCAATTCAGTCTTAAATGGTACGTTTCAAATTACCTCTAATAAGGGGACAATCAAGAAAATATCATATTGATCCCTCCTCCTAAATGGCTTTTTAAAATCATACCTCATATCTTACTAATGCACCATAGAAATTTAAGAGATGAAAAATTATTAAGCTAAAAAACTCTGGCTACAATACAACCAATTAGAAAGGATAAAGGAAAAACACAATACCAATTAATCCAAAATTCAAGGCTTTCTATAGAAAATAGGTAATGCACCTGAGGCTTCATTATTCGATTTCTTAGTATCTTGCTCCATAATGGCAAAGACAAGTGGCTTTTCCTTTGGTTCTCGGCAGAATCTATGTTACCACTACGCTTTTTTGGGCAATCTATAACCTTATGCCCAATCTGTCCACAACCAAAACAAGCTCTTATATTTAAATAACATATGCCATAATAGTACTTGCTGCAATGATTACAGAATGGTATGTTCTTTTGAATAGACCTACCATTAAAGTCTTTGTGTTCACCTTTGTTACTATTGCCATCATGCTGTCTTGGTTGGTTATTAAGTCGGTTAGATAGTGCAGCTTGAGATTGAATTAAATCCCTTTATGCAAGAATGGCACGATATACCAAATCAACATAATTATTAAGCTTAAGGATGGTCAACCGCCCTTTGATGTTTGTACGTAACCCTCGAGGAATTTCCTACACTTACTACCCTCATTAACGACCCAAGTAGGAGCAAATCGAGAAAGGGCCTAAATCGTTCCTTATACTTCGCAACTGACTTTGTTTCTTGAGTCAGTTTCAGAAACTTAGCCTCCATGATGTCAAACTCGTTCAGAAAAATACTTTTCATGAAAAACCTCTAAAAATAACTCTCAACTGATAAGTGTATCTCTTAACCTAGCCTTTAAAAGATGGACTTTGGCAAATCAATGGTCTACCTCACCCTGAAGGACAAATGAGGCTAAAATCACCCTGTGATCATCATTGCTAGCATTTAAAAGATGGGCTTCGGCATATCAATGGTCTACCTCACCCTGAAGGACAAATGAGGCTAAAATCACCCTGTGATTATCATTGCAACCCATAGTCACAAATATTTTTTCCATATGTTTTAGCCATGCCTCTGCAACCATGGGATCAACAGTCCCCTGAAAGGTAGGTGGCCCCGATTTCTGAAATTGCTCTAAGCTCATCATAGCTCCCTGATCTCTTCCACTTCCTTGTCTTCCAGTTGACACATTCTTCTTCTGAACCCAACTCTACCTCTAGCCATATCTTGAATCAACTTACTTTGTTGTTCCATTAACCCAAACATTGAGTGCATTAAAGGGTTACCTTTTCTGGCCATCTCACGTAATGTTGGGTTAGTGTCATCAGTGACACCAAAAGCATTTCTTGAGTTAAAGGCATTCCTAACACCTTTTCTACGTGACATCTTTGACTAAACCATGACGAATAAGAATAAAAATAAATAAACAAATAGACAGAAAGTATATAATAAATAAAGGTCGTACCAATACGCAAATAAATAAATAAGTGGAGAAAATTGGTAGCGAAATTTAAAGGTTGTCAACAAGAGCAAATAAGTAATTCATGACATGTTGATACTAGAAATCCTCTATGAAAGTAGTTATCACTTAGTCATTAGTCACCAAAAGGTCAAAGGGTCTAAATCAAATTTATAGCTATCGACGATTACTCCTTACCTTAAAAATCTACTCTCTCCGATAACCTCATGGTAAACAATATCATTGATCTAACTGACTATGCTTAGACATAACTAGCCTCAAACAAAGTCCATAGAATCCCAAACCTAGGGCGCTGATACCATAATTCTAACATCCCAAATCTAACACGTGCGGTGCACGCGATGATGGAGGTTACTTATAAATTTAAATCCTTACACAAAAATCTCAAACTAAAATATTTCAATTTTAATAAACTAAAACCACAAATCCATGTATCTAATATTAAACAATCTATCTGGAAGACATAAATATAGCAAAAGTCTCAAAATTCCCAAATTACAAGTTCATAAAATAAACAAACTTAAAAGAAACACGACTTTACCCTTCTCTTATTCAACTAGTAAAAGGAGATAAATCTCTAACTCCAATGATAAGCACACCTTTCAACAAGATACTTAATTTGCAAAAAGTAATGACGAGGGGTGAGCCGTTAACTCGGTAAGTAAAACCATTCCCAACATACAACGATTTTTGGTACAAAAAATATTGCAAGCCTTCTTTTATTATAATTTGTAAATTTCTTAAAAGGGATATTATCATTTTACTACTAAAATTTTACTGACATATCATGTCAGTACCAAGGTTTGCCGAAAAGTGCATTTTACTAACAAAGTTTTGCGTCATTATCAATTCACTACTATTCTGTTAACAACGTTAAAAATTTACTGATGTCATAAGGACATCAAAGACATTTCCAGTTGTAAGAGTAAAATTGTCTATTAATTTGATAGATAAATTATCATTTTACTACCAAAATTTTAGGGGAATTATCATTTTATTACCGAATTTTTAAGGGAATTATCATTTTACAACCAAACTCTTGGGGGTAAAATTGACTTTTAACTCAATTTTCGTTAAATATTAACTTTTTCTTAACGGAATGGCAGTGAATTGATAACGGCGCAAAACTTTGGTAGTAAAATGCACTTTTCGGCAAATCTCAGTACGGACATGATATGTCAGTAAAACTTTGGTAGAAAAATGATAATTTTAGTTCTTAAAACAACATATTGCAATAAGATGACATAAATTCAAAGTAATTCAGAATATGAAAAGTATAGTTAATTATGAAAGCAAATCATATAACATATATACAGAAATCAAAATGTTAGCTCATGTCACATAGTGTCACCTATACTCCTGGTGACCTGGCCAGAAACATAATCAAAATTAAAATATCGTGTGCACACTCAGAACAAAAACCCATATATATATATATATTATACGATTAGAATCAAAATCAGAATAACTATGTACAATGAGCCAAAACATTCAAATTATGTTTTCTTGTGTAATGACTTGTATGTAGCACTTTGCATCGTATGTGGCACCTTGCGGTGTTCTGGCGTTCAAGAGGTGGCCCCGAAATAGTTTCAATAGGTGGCTCCCGAACAGTCATAAATAATTTAAATCGTAAATGGGCACAAAACATTCGTATCAGATTCATAAATGCCTATAACACTAATTTAGACTTGCAACATATTTTATAAACAAAATTATAAAAGGTAATCATATAACAAAATAAATTACATATTTAAAAGCATTTATAATATCTTGTAAAAAAATAAAAATAAAAATAACATAATTTTTTAGATTTGAAAACATTTACAAAAACTAATTTTGTTATGAAAATCAATTAATCTTTTAAGTAGTATAAAAACAATTATACTTTTAATAGTAACAAAATAATCATACATATCCAATATATTAGGAATGAAGTTAGTTACCTCGACAAAAGAATTGATCTAACACAACTCTAAGCCTCCAAGAGCTTCAAACACCTCCAACACCTTAAACAAATACAAAATATAACTATTAAGAACTTATTCTAAGAATTTGATTTTCTAATTCATACATGTATAAGCCTGATTCTTAGAATTTTAGCTCTCAATCTAAAACTTAGAATGACACAATATTTTATAGAACTATTTTGGACATCATAAGTATCTCATGTAAAATTTTCAAGAAGATCCGATACTAAAAACATTTTCAAAACTATTTGTTTCTTGACAAATTTGAAACTATTTCACAATGACTTAACTAAACAAAATGGGTTTTGAGATTTTTATAATTTCATTAGAAAATTATGAAATTAAAACTATGAATACTAGACACATATAATAATCTCTATTTAAAATTTTAGAATTTTTTGAATTCGTTTAGTACTACAAATAATTTTGTGATATTGTTCATTATGCCGAAGTCACTAGTTTTATAGTGCAGTAGTGTCTATTTCGAAAATACATATAAAATTTAAAAAAAGCCAAATCTCATGAAAGAAAATTTATTCAATAAGCCCTACATGTCTATTTTTCAGAAAGATAAGGTTCTTAAGAAGAATCGTTTAGAAAATATATGTTTAATTTCGAGATATTCATGCTGTCCAGAATTGGCCAATGTGTTTATTGCATCAAGGTTTGATTAACAAGACCCAACAATAAATCAAAGCCCTAAACAGAACTTAAAACACGTCCTAAATCAAGCACTATGGTCTGTAACAATCTAAAATCATGCCAATTAAGACTCTCAATAGAGTGTTAGGAAAAACTTGTAGGGAATAAGGAGAGTAAACTTACCAACCATTGTGATTCTCTCCTAAGTAAGGGTTTGAATCCTAGAGTATGAGTAAGAGAGTAATGAGTAGCTAAGAAAAGGAAGAAAACGTTATGGACTTAGGGTTATGGAAGAGGGAAAAATATGGGAGTCTTAAGAAATCCTATTAATTTTCGAAAAGTAAGCCTTTTCTAAAATTATCCCATGAATAATCCTATTTATAGTTTTAATATCCTTATTAATAAGGTTTACAATGCCATAACTTAAAATTATAGAAATTTTGGCGTTACATATCATCACTACCACTAGATATGCCTGAAAGTATGACCTCAATTTGGGAGTCGCTTGTTGAGTGTTAGAAAATGTATATTTATAAAGGAGAAAATCATCATTTTATATTTCAAGTCTTACTAACAACCCTTACTTTTATGTATTTAAAGTTCTTGTAATTTAATTATGTGTGTTTTATTTTAATTAAGTATTTTGTGTATTTTAGGGGCATCATAGTCATTTTACAATAAACGAGAGATCAAACGGCAAAACGGACATCACTTTTGAACTCAGGACGGTCGAAAATCTTAGGAGGAGCGTAAAAAGAAAAAAGGTACTGTTCACATAGACGGCACTATTCACATGTACAGTACTGTTTATGTTACTGTTCACATAGATGGACCGATGACGTGGAATTGACTGATGAGGTGTCATGATTCTGTTGGTCTAAACTTCTTATATACTGTTTATAGTGACGTGACAGCATATTAGTGGACCAAAAAATGCGCGTACGGTACATGCAACACATTGGATTATTTTCAACCAAACCGCGTTACTGTGCAAACCGTGTTACTGTTCAAACCGCGTACTGTTCACACGTACTGTTGACGCGTCCTGTTGACTGATGACGTGACGCAATCCTGAGCGTCCAAACTGTTTTTAATCCGATGACCATGATTTACTCAATATATCTATAAAAAGGGGACCTCTCCCCCCTAATTTGGCATCTCTGAATCCATTTTTGGACTCTATTTTCTGTAATTCCTTATCCATCTGCTATTTTTTACGTATTTTAATAAATTCTCATTTTGCCACTAGTTCAATTATGAGTGGCTAATTTTCTTTCAAACTTGGGTTGAAAGTGAAGTCTCAACATGTGTCATGGTCTTTATTTGATAAATTTATTTTCCTTTCCCCTCTAATTTTTGTGGATGTTTTGACTTCTCGTCGACAAATAATAATAGTCTTGTCTAGTACCGCCCTGGTTTCACCGGCTCCCTAGTACAAGGTTATTATTATTTGGCACGATAAACCCTTAGCATCATATTAATTAGAGCGTGGTTCATGAGGTATGGATTCCCCACTCATGATTTAATTGGCATTAATAAGGATTATTTAGCCCATGATGCATGTTGATATGGATCCAGATACCCAAGTACGTCATTTCAATAGATTTCTCTTTAATTTATTCTCGCCATTTCAATTCTAATTTTAGAATTTATTCTCGCCATTTTAATTTAAGTTTGAGCATATTCCAAATCATTTCCACCACAAATCCAACCACCCATTTCCAAAATTAATTCTACACACAATTAAAATCCACATCCTCGTGGGAACTACACTCGTCACCATTAGTCTATACTACAATAGATTCGTGCACTTACGAGTACATTAAATTTTGCACAACAAGTTTTTGATGCCGTTGCCGGGGAGGTAAGTAATTTTAAATCATAAAATTAATTTTTGTAAATAATTTCTTTTAATTGTTTTCTTGTAATTTTTTAATTAAAAAAAAGAAAAAAAGAGTGAATTTACATTTTGAGCTAAGAATTTTTTATTTTATTTTCTCCCTTCTTTAAAATTCTATAATTTGATTTTCAATTTATTTTTCTTTGTAATTTCTTTATCTTATTAATTTATTCTTAGTTAATTTATTTTATGTATTTGTTTTAGTGTGTTTTTATAGAAAGGTTGTAACAACGTAATAAGGTTAGTATCGTAATTTCTCTTTTTTCTTTATTTTTATTTATTTTGTTCCCATTTGTTTTTGTGTTCTTTGCATGCATGGTCGTATGTCATTATTTCCTAATCTTGAACCTGTAGATCTTGAATTAGAAAAAACACTTCGCACACACAAGCATGTTAAAAATAAATTTGGAATGAATTTACAAGCACCACAGGAGAGGCCATTTAAGGATTATTTCAGTCCCTTAGCTAATTTGAGCACATCATGTATAAGATACCCAAATGTAGCTGATAGGAGTTTTGAATTAAAACCTAGTGTGCTAAATTGTCTCCCAACATTCTATTGCCTAGAAAATGAGGACCCATATAATCATCTGAATGATTTTCATGCCATTTGTCAAACTTTTAAATATGAGAATTTTTAAACGATGATGTTAAACTCAAATTATTCCCATTTTCTTTAAAGGATAAAGCTCGTTCATGAGTTAATACATTGCCTGCTAATAGCATTACATCATGGGAACAAATTGTTACAAAATTTTAAATAAATATTTCCCAGTGTATAAAACCAATACTATTCGCAGGGAAATCTCGGAGTTTACCCAGAGAGAAGACGAGCAGTTTTTTTAAACATGGGAGCGATTCAATGGGCTACTCTTGAAGTGTCCACATCATGGGTATGAGAAATGACACCAATGCCAATACTTTTTGGAGGGATTATTGCCGAACGTGTAAGAATGACTAATGGCAATAAGTGGAGAAGAGCTAATGTCAAAAAGTGCATTAGAAATTTGGAAATTCTTCCAGCGACAAGCAGATAATTCCCAACAATGGAGTCGTTCACTTAGGAATTCTAAAAGAATTAAGGGAGTAAATGAGGTTCACATTGGCGAGTCTAGTGCAGAAATTAAAGAAATCAAAGCGATAATTGAAGGTCTCTTTTGACAAATAGTATCATTATCGACTGCTAAATCAACAGAGCCACATGACCTTGACTCATATCCCGATCAAGCCAATGCCATAGGTGTAATGAGAAAGCCATCAAATTACAACCCATACTCCAACACATATAATTCTGGATGAAGAGACCACCCCTAATTTTTCATGGTCTCAAGGATTCCAATATAATGGACCAGTAGCTCAAGCTCCACCAATGCAACAAATTCCTCAAATTTCTCAAGCCTCTTAGCCCCCATTTAGACCTTTCAATCAGAATCAGAACTACTCTCAGCCCAGACCATGGGAGGATTCATTCCAGAATCTCAAGAATCTTACTCACTCAACGATTGAGCAACAGAACCGCACCATTGATGGACTACGAAATGAGTTGAAAGCAGGTTTCAACTCATAAGCCCAATCAGTTTCAAGCCTCAAGAAGATGGTGGGGCAACTTGCTTTTTCAGTTCAGACCTTGGCAATGACTGTTGAGAAAGACAAATTTTCAAGTCAACCAGTGCCTAATCCTAAAGGAGTACATGAAGTAAGTACCAGTTCACCACAGCAACATGGAGAGGTCAAAGCAGTCATGACCTTGACGAAAAGAAAAAGAAGTCGACAATAAAGTGGAGATGTCGGTGACAAAAAAAAAAAAAAATTGTACCTATGAATACTGAGAACTCACCATTAGAGGAGAAAGAAGAAGCCAACCCACGAGAATACATTCCGAAAGCTCCATTTCCTCAGAGGTTAGCTAAAGAAAAGAAGAAAAATCCACAGGTGAGATTTTTGAAATCTTCAAACAGGTAAGTGTTAACATCCTTTACTTGATGCTATAAAACAAGTTACATCTTATGCCAAGTTTCTTAAAGATTTTTGTACTAAGAAGAGAAATATTCATGTTCAAAAGAAGACATTTTTAACAGAAAACGTTAGTTCTATCATTCAACATAAAATTCCTCTAAAATGCAAAGATCCAGGATCCCCTACTATCTCATGTAGTGTAGGGAACCACACAATTGAGAATGCTTTGTTGGATTTAGAAGCTAGTGTAAATCTGTTGCCTTATTAAGTATTTATGAAACTTGGACTGGGAGAATTACACCCAACTCTAGTGGTGTTACAACTTGTAGATCGGTCCATGAAAATACCTCGTGGTATTGTGGAGGACGTGCTTATCCAGGTGGACAAGTTTAATTTTCCTGTTGATTTCATTGTAATTGACACTCAACCAATACAGGATTCAAGGAAGCATATCCCTATTATGCTAAGCAGACATTTCTTGGCAACTGTGGATACTCACATTCAATGCAGGACCGGAAATATGCAGTTGTCCTTCGGCAACATGACTATGGAGCTGAACATCTTCAACATTGCCAAACAACCTCATAATGCAGATGATGAAATTGTGGATGTGGATTTAATAGAAGCACTAGTTGATGATACGTTTGTTTCAAACCTTAGTAATGATCATTTACAAACATGTTTAACTCACTTTGATTTGAATTTTGATATTGACAGATCAGTCGATGAGGTCAACGCCCTACTTGACTCTGCACCATCCATGGACACTAATAAATGGAATTCAGGAGTTGAACAACTAGCACCATCAGAGAACAAATTCATTCCATCATCAGAATCACTACCGAAACTCGAGCTCAAACCATTGCCCAACACTCTTGAATATGCATTTTTGGGAGAAGAAAGTACTCTGCCGGTAATCATCTCATCATCCCTCAATGACGAATAAAAAGGTAAGTTGTTGGATGTTTTAAAAGAGCACAAAGGAGCATTAGGATGGACCATAGGGGACATAAAAGGTATAAATCCAGTAGATTGCATGCATTACATTGACCTTGATGAAAATGCTAAACCTACTAGGGAAATGCAACGTTGGTTAAATCCTAACATGAAAGAGGTTGTTAGAATTGAAGTCCTTAAGCTATTAGATGCAGGCATCATTTACCCAATTTCTGATAGCAGTAGTGTTTGCATTGGAAAAATTTTGATTTTATCTCATTGGTTGTAAAATAATTGTATTCATAGATCATGCTGCTCTTAAATATCTTCTCACAAAGAAAGATGCAAAAGTTAGACTAATTCGTTGGGTGTTACTTTTGTAGGAATTTGACTTGGAATTCAAAGATAAGAAAGACACATAAAATGTTATGGCGGATCATCTCTCTCGTCTTCATTTTGATACAATTACAGAGCCATTAATATTGAATGAGTCATTTCCAGATGAACAATTAATGAATGTGAAAGTATTACCTTGTTATGCTGATATAGTTAATTATCTTATTACAGGTCAACTTCCAGAGCGTTGGACTGAGCAAGACAAGACTAAATTCTTTGCAGAAATAAAGAATTTCTTTTGGGATGACCCGTATTTGTTTAAGTATTGTGCAGATTAAATTGTTAGACGATGTGTCCCAGAAAATGAAATTCAGAATATTCTTTTTTTCTGCCACGAACAAGCTTGTGGAGGCCATTTCAGTGCTAAGAAAACAGCGACTAAAGTTTTACAATGTAGTTTCTATTGGTCTACTATATTTCGAGATGCTTACACTTTCTTTTCTTCATATGATAGGTGTCAACGAATGGGGAGCATTATACGAAGGAACATGATGCCACTAAATCCAATTTTAGTGGTTGAGATTTTTTATGTAAGGGGTATTGACTTCATGGGACCATTTCCCCCTTCTTTTGGCTATCAATACATATTGATTGCTGTGGACTACGTATCGAAGTAGGTAGAAGCAATTCCATGCAGAATTAATGATCACAAGATGGTGATAGGATTTTTGAAAGGCAATATTGTTTCGTGCTTTGGATTCTCTCGAGCAGTAATTAGTGATGGTGGTGCCCACTTTTGTAACAAAGCATTTAAAACTCTTTTGATAAAGTATTCAATCACTCACAAAGTAGCGACCCCATATCATCTGCAAACCAGTAGCCAAGTTGAGATCTTTAATTGAGAAATAAAGCACATATTAGAAAAGACGGTGAGGCTAGACAGAAAAGATTGGTCATTAAGACTTGATGATGCATTATAGGCATATATAATGACTTTCAAGACCCTGATTGGAATGTCACCCTACAGGCTAGTGTATGAAAAAAATTACCACCTACCTGTGGAACTCGAGCATCGTGCGTATTGGGCCATCAAGAAATTCAACTTTGACATGCAGCAAACCAGCTCAGAAAGAAGATTACAACTGGTAGAACTTGAAGAAATTCGCAATGATGAATACAAAAATGCCAAGATTTACAAGCAACGAATGAAAGTCTTCCACGACAAGCAAATTATGAGAAAATCTTTCACTCCAGGTTAGAAAGTGCTTTTATTCAATTCTCGCTTGCACCTATTCCCAGATAAGTTACGCTCTCGATGGTCTGGTCTCTTTATTGTTCATACTGTTTTTCCACATGGGGCAATTGAAATCAAGGACCCAAAGAATGGTGTCACGTTTAAAGTTAATGGTCAAAGATTAAAGGCATATCTAGAGTACCAGCCACATGAAGAAGACACCAAAATAAATTTGAGTGACCCACCACATTTGAATTGATTTTTTTTTCTTTTCAGTGATTTGATTTTTCTTTCTTTCTTTTTATTATTCTTTTGCTAATTGAAATTATTTTTGCATAAGTGTGTTTGTTTTACCATTAAGTTTTTTCCTTATCATTGTTAATCATGAGTACCATACTTAGACCGTTCCTCTTGAACATTTTTAAATCACTTCAACGTGTCAAAACTCATCTCAAAAGGCAGATTCAATTTTGTAAAACACATCGTATTTGGGCTTTGCAACCACCAGAGTTAGTAGCCTATGTTGAGGGTTTAGAAAGCCAACTTAGAGACATTGAGAGAAGTGTTTACGACATCCAGATGGAGCTTGAGGTAAATTCATTAAGAGGACGATTTTAATTTTCTTTGTGTGTTTTAATTTGTTTTTCTGTTTGTGTGCTTTAGTTTGTTACCCCGGTGAAGTGGCGGATAATGATACTCTGTGACAATCAAGTCAGTTACTTCAGTTTCCCATAATAACTGATATTCTGAGGCAAAGATATGGACAGAAACGAGATTTTAGCGAAACTTCACAAGCGATTCCCTTCACTTCATCAGAATGCCCTCCTTACAATCTATAAAGCTCGGTCCGAACGCATGCGATTACTCATGAGGAATAACACATCTGCTGACATCCATTGGTTAATCGAGGCTAAAGTACGATTGGCAGGTGAGTTACCTCCAAAATTTATTACATTCATGCCTGGTTGTGGTAAAGGAAATTATGCAAGAAAACGACGAGGTCGATAAATTTCTGTTGCTTGTCATAAATGTGCTAGAATGAGTTGCAATAAAATTCCATATTCTTTAGGAATGGTGTCTGATAACAGGGAAGATAAGATTAAGTTCATTAGGGATGACTTGAATAAGGAGTCATTGGATGATATCCTTTTGTCTCTTGAAACGCATCCCAGTGGATATGTGCAATGAGCGATTCTCCAGTTATGGCCATTATTCCAGAAAGAGCATGCACAATATAGTCTCGGGAATCTAACTATAAACGACCCTATTTGCCAGTTTATAAGAAAACTGGATGGGAAGCCTATCCTCGACCCATAGAGGGTGTTCAAGCCGTTTCTGGACGTAAAACCAGAGGAAGATGTGAGCCACAGTCGCAACTACCTGTAAATATCCTTGTACTTTACTGTTATTTTATTGTTTGCATTATTATCTTTAATAATTTAATTACTGTTTGCTTTTTGCTTTTTACTATTTTCTTTTTGACTCGCGAGCCATGTGCTTTACGCGTTATTTTACACTGACATGCTACCTCATACACAGCTATGACCCACTGTCACCAAGATTCTTAAATATGACTTTTTGTTAAGCACTCACAAATTATTTTTGAGAAGTATCCCAATAGCAGCTACTCCAAATAGACAATTTAAGAACATTTGTGTGCTTTCTGGATTTAACTATGGCAAACATAAAGAGTTCGTTGAGGCAGCCATAGATCTTGGTCGAAGTATAACAAAGAGAAAATTACACTTGGTGTATGGAGGAGGTAACCGAGGGTTACCAAAAATGGTCTCAGAAGCTGCTTTTGTCAGAGGAAGTCAAGTGTTAGGCATAATCTCAAGAGCCCTAAAACCATTGGGCAATTTGTCTAACTCATCGACTGGAGAAGAGTTAGTCGTCTCAGATATGCAAGAAAAAATAACTGAAATGCTTAATCATGCTGATGCTTTTATTTTCCTTCTAGGAGATCTTGCAACACTAGAGGCACTTATCACATTAGTATCTTGGACTCATCTGCACATCCACCAGAAACCCATTGGTTTGTTAAATGTCAATAACTTTTATGATGGCTTTATCACATTTCTTAACCATGCAATAAAAAATTATTTCATTCATTCCAATAGCGAAAAAACTTTTTATTTGTACTCACATACTGCTAATGAGCTACTTGATCTGTTACAAGCTTATAGACCGGAGCCAGACCCCTGCACCTTTGTGTTGGAGCGTCCAAATAATGATGGTAACAGTAGCCGCAGTAAGAAGTACAAATTAGATTTAACTCACCGCCTGTAAATATTTTCTTCTATGTTGCATCACCTAGGTGATGTCTTCTAAACTCTACTTCTTTCCTTTAAAATATTGAGGACAATGTTTCATTCTGGTTGGGGGGAGGGAATAGTCGACAATTGTGAAATCTTGGTTAAGTTTTTATTGATTTTTTGTTGTATAAACTAACTGTTGCTAACTTTTTGTGTTGAAGATAGCTGAATATGGAGTGTAGTGACTCTAGAAACGCATCTTCTTCGTTTAAAAAAAAATAAAAAAAATTTCAGACATTTTTCTTTTTCTTGATTAAGTTTTGATGTTTTTTTTTCTTCTTCTTTTTAATTTCTCCTCTATAAATATACATTTTCCAACTTTTGAGTCGAAAATGGCTGAATATAGAGTGTAGTGCTTCTAGAAACGCATATTCTTAAAAATAAAAAAAAACTATTTTCTTTTTCTATAATTTTAAGTGTAACTTTTCTGATTAGTTTTTCGGTATCATTTTCACATTTCTGCATGCATATTTTCCTTTCATATTTTAAATAGGTGGGGGGGGGGGGTAGAATGTTGTTTAAAAAAAAATTTGTGTGATTTGTTTTAACATTGGATGACATGATGAATTTTACATTTTAGTATTTGTATTATCTTTGGTCTTAATTGATGTTACGCTATATTTGCTACTCTGTATGTTGATGTCGGAGACAAATATGAGTTGTTTGAAGAAATGAACATGTCATAATAAGTACCAAGTGAGTTTTTGAGCTTATTATTTTTCTTTGATAGTAACCCTTTTGCCCATTCTTTATACAGCTTAGCAGTTTATTATTTTATACACGATCTCTAGATTTCTTTTGAGTTAACCCTTAAAAAAATTATAAAAATTATAAAATAAAAAAAGAAAAAAATGTGTGTTGCTACATTTGGAGGCTCATCTAACTAGTAGATATGGATGATTATTTAGAGCCCTAAAAATGATAAAAATGTCATCTTTAATCCGTTTGAGCCTTTTTACCCATCCTTTTTATCAAATATCCATAGTTAACCCTTTTGAGCCTTAAAAAAAAACTTTTCTTTGTCAAACTTATCATCTTGACCCACTCCGATTTGGAGTATTATCCGATATCTTACAAGTTCCATCACTTATTTATGTTTGAGAAAAATGTGAATAATTATTTTGTTCAATGAAGTTATGCCAAAAACAAAAACAAAAAACAAAAATTGTTGTTTCAAAAAAGGAGAAAAAAAGAAAAAATAACAATAAAAGGTGAAATCCACCTTACAACTTCAAAAAAAAAAAATTTCTCTGCATTTTTCTCAAACATACACTTTGTTTTCCTTATTTTCCTTCTTTGTTAGCCATGTCCCTAGCCTACGTTACGTCCTAATAAAATTCCTTCTTAATTTTAGGGAACTATAATATGAAGTAGAAGCTAGTTATGTGGGCTAAAAATATGTAGTAGTGCATAATAAAAAAAAGAAAAAATAAATAAATTGGGTTGACTAATATTTTTATTTGACTTGAGATCGTATTATTTCTAAGATGAAGGCATATTTCTTTCATATTGGTGAGAGCATGTGATATCATTTTTTTATTATTTTCTCTCAATTACCATTCATTGGAGTGACTATTTTTATTGGGTTTAATTTCTTTGTGAGAGTGTCACTACTTCTAGTGAGATTTTGAGGTTTGACATGTCAATATTGAAAGTAGCTATAACAAAGTCTACTAGACTGATTCATGTGGATAGTTGATGTGGGTGTGATGTTGCTTTAGATTGGAGATAATGCTTATACTTTTATTCGATTGTTATCATTAATCTGATTGAATAAACACGAGTATTTCTAAACAAAAAAAAATCATTTTGGATTTGAATTTTTTTTTCGCTTTATTTGTTAGGGACTAGCAATAAGCTGGTTGGGGGGTGTGTTGAGTGTTAGAAAATGTATATTTATAAAGGAGAAAATCATCATTTTGCATTTCAAGTCCTACTAACAACCCTTATTTTTATGTATTTAAAGTTCTTGTAATTTAATTATGCGTATTTTATTTTAATTTATTATTTTGTGTATTTTAAGGGCATCATAGTCATTTCACAATAAACGAGAGATCAAATGGTAAAACAGACATCACTTTTGAACTCAGGACGGTCGAAAACCTTAGGTGGAGCATAAAAAGTGAAAATGGCACTGTTCACATGTACGGTACTGTTTATGTTACTGTTCACAACTACTGTTCACATAGACGGACCGATGATGTGGCATTGACTGATAAGGTGTCATAATCCTGTTGGTCTAAACTTCTTATGTACTGTTGATGGTGACGTGGCAGTATATTAGTGGACCAAAAAATACGCGTACGGTACATGCAACACATGAGATTGTTTTCAACCAAACTGCGTTACTGTGCAAACCGTATTACTATTCAAATAGCTTGGTCAAACTACGTACTGTTCACACGTACTGTTCACGTGTATTGTTGACGTGTACTATTGACGCGTACTGTTGACGGATGACGTGGCGCAATCCTGAGCGTCCAAACATGTGTCATGGGCTTTATTTGGTAAATTTATTTTCCTTTCCCCTCTAATGTTTGTGAATGTTTTGACTTCTCGTCGATAAATAATAATAGTCTTGTCTAGTACCGTCCTGGTTTCAACGGCTTCCTAGTACAAGGTTATTATTATTTGGCACGATAAGCCCTTAGCACCATTTTGATTAGAGTGTGGTTCATGAGGTGTGGATTCCCCACTCATGATTTAATTGGCATTAATAAGGTTATATAGTCCATGATGCATATTGATACGGATCCATATACCCAAGTACGTCATTTCAATAGATTTCTCTTCAATTTATTCTCGCCATTTCAATTCTAATTTTAGAATTTATTCTCGACATTTTAATTTAAGTTTGAGCATATTCCAAATCATTTCCACTACAAATCCAACCACCCATTTCCAAAATTAATTCTACACACAATTAAAATCCATCTCCTCGTGGGATCGACACTCGTCACCATTAGTCTATACTACAATAAATTCGTGCGCTTACGTGTACATTAAAATTTACACAACACCGCTATTACTAATGCTTGGGCCAATTTCTCCACCTTTGGGTATCTAGTCTCTACGTTCAGTAGTGCTTTGCTAATATAGTACACCGAAGGGACTTCATCTTTATAATTGCTCGGATCTTCGTAGGATTCGCCTCGATTCCCCCTGTGGCTTACAATGAATCCTAAGAACTTTCTCGAGCTTACCCCAAATACGCATTTCTAAACGTAAGGCCTTATTTTGTACTTCCTCAGCAGCTTGAAGGTTTCTTCTAAATGTTGTGTGTGCCCGTCTAGATCTTTAGACTTTTTAATCATGTCGTCCACATATACCTCTATTGTGCGACCGATCAACTATTTAAAAATTTTATTGACCAGCCTTTGGTATGTTGCTCTTTCATTTTTAAGACTAAATGACATCACTCTGTAGTAAAATAAACCGATGTTAGTGATAAAAACAATATTTTCCTCATTCTGCTCGAACATGGGTATCTGGTTGTAACCCAAGAACGCGTCCATAAAACTAAGAAACTGTGACCAGCTGTTGAGTCAACCAGCTGGTCAACCTTGGGCAATGGGAAGCTATCGTTTGGACATGCCTTATTAAGATCTATTAAGTCTACACACATCCGCCACTTTCTATTTGCCTTCTTCACTAGGGCTACATTGGAAATCCACTTGGGTACTCAACCTCCCTGATAAGTCCCTCTCATAATAATTTCTTTACCTCAATGTTTATACATTTTCTTTTCTATTTTACTAGTTAAAACACCTTCTTTTTTGTTTTACTGGTCTTGCATCTTTACTTATTGCCAACTTGTGGCAATTTTTGGATCAATCCCTAGTATATCTTTATGTGACCAGATGAACACATCAGCATGTGTTCTTAAGCACTCGACCAATTTCTGCTTCAACTCTGGTCCTAAGCTCGAGCCGATCTTCACCATTTACCAGGATCATTCTGTTTCATCCTCACTTCTTCCAAGTCCTCAGCTGGTTCCTGCCTGTCCTTCTTTAAGTCTCATCGCATATCCAACGAGGTAATTTGCATGGCTTCCCTTACTATTGTTACATAGTAGCTCCTAACTATTCTCTAGTCACTTTTTACCACACTTACCACTCCATTAACTCGATATATGAGCGTTAGATAGTGGGTAGACATGACGGATTGGTTGATTCTTATAAATGGTCTCCTAAAAACCATATAGTATGGATTATTCTCCCCAACAACTACAAAATCTAGTATCATTATCTTCTCAAACAGCTTTGATCCTTAGGTAACTAGTAGCTCCACAACTCCCACAGGAGTATTGGTGTGTTCAAGCCTTAAGTTAGTAATTCCCATATCGTCTAGCGTGGATTTAAAGAGTATGTTCACTTAGCTTCCTGAATTTACAAGTGATTAGTGTTAAAAATTAAATATTTATGAAGGGGTAAAAATATTATTTTGTGCTATTAATGTAATTTATATTTGTAATTGTGTAACCTATTGTGAATTTCTAATTATTTTTCTAAATATTTGATTTTGTGTATTTTTTGATTTTTATTACGTAAAAATAATAATTTCATGCAATTTGAGGTTGCAAACAAATGTACGGATGCAAATTTAGATTTTGGATGCCTGAAAAATTATGTCATTGTCAAGGAAGATCCGAGACTTTTGTTGTAAATTTATTAGTTTTTACCACGATAAATGTGGTAATTATGAAATTATAAGTTTTTATCATATTAGACATAATAATTGTTAGTGGAATGTGTTGGATGTGCTTGAGTGAATTAAATTAGGTTTATGTTTTGTTAGTGGGATAAATGTAAAGTTAAGATGTAATTAGTTTTATTTATTTGTGGTGTGAATTAATCTTGTATTAATATAAATAGAGAGGGGGGGAACACATCTCTCCACACATTTTCTTTTCTTCTTTCCCCTCAAATTCTTTTTCTCATCTCTCTTTGTAATATATTTTCAATAAATAAATTAAATTTTATTTCAATTTTCAAATACCATTTTTATGTATTTTTCAATTTTAATAATTTCCTTTATTTCAATTTTGTTTAGCTAAATACTAATAGTTAGGGGAAGGTGAAACTCTTAGTAAAAAAATATGATTTAATCAAATTCTATATTTAATTATATAAATTAGATTATTTTCTATTTAATTTTATCCATAATTTATATTTTTAAATTTTAATTTATTGTAGACAAACATGAGAGTTTGACACAATGATTTCTTAATATCTTAGTATAAAATATGGTAAAATAGTATTTTGACCTATTGTAGACAAGTTAAGTTTTGGCACATTAAGTACTTAATTCATAATAAAATTAATGGGAAAATAATTGTAATTTATACAATTAATCTTTTGGGCAATAAAATAAAAATAAAAAGAATTTATTAAATTGTATTTATTACTAAGAGTGGATCCATAACCCTAACTAATTCAATTTCATAGTTTTTCTAAAATTAAATTCCATATTTTTAAAATTTCTTTTTTTATAAACTTAAATAAACAAATTAAATATTTTCTCTGTGGATCGACCTCAGACTCACCAAGTTATAGTATAACTAGACACTCTTATACTTGTGAGTAAATTAAACACTTTTAAGTCATGTCAACAAGTATCCTATTGAACTACTTGCTTGCCATAATGGCCCTTATCACCAGAGCCTCTTCATGCAGATATAGAATCCCCTCCTCATCATCATTTGTCCATATGATTGGGACTTGCTTAGTCTTGGCTCATTTTATAGTTGGCAAATTGAAGAGCACTTCTTGGCTGGTCATTGCATATCTCCTATAATTCTTTCGGGCTCTGTTCAAGTCTACGACTAATGTCAGGCCTCTTGCGATGACTCTCGCTATGGGCTGCTTGTGACCCATATTTCTTGTGCTCTCTTCTCCTGTTACATATTGCTAATCTACAATAGAATATGCACTATCAAGGTCCTTTACCTAAGTTTTGAGGTCGCGACATTAGGTAGTTGTGTGCCTATGAGTATCGTGGAACCTACAGAACTAGGGATGGCAAATAGCAGGCCTGGGCCGGACTTGGGCTTTATTTATTTATTTTAAAAATTTTAAATTATTGTAAATTTGAAATAAATTAATGATTAACAAGTTATTACAATTATAGATAAATTAAAGAAAATGAATATTTCAAATTAAAATAATAAATAAAGAAAATAAAAAGCTCATAACTTTAATTTTCCTTAATACATGATTTTCTAATTCAAACGCTCTCTTAATTAATTGACACAAAAGAGAGAATTTAGTATCATAATTTTAGCTTTTTTGAATCATAATTGATTTATAAGTTAAGAATTTAAGTTTTTTAAATTAATTTTCAATTTTAATTATATTATTTTAATTTATAAATTTTTTTAAAATTAGTGGGCCTGGGCTTTGTTCGGGCTTTTTTTCTTGGGCCTTTGTCCAGGCTCTCATGTGTGAGGGCCGGGCCTAAGCCGTGGGCCTGGGTTGGGCCGAGCTTGGACCAGCCTGAGCTTTTTTGCCGCCCCTATACAAAATCTATTTCTATCTCGCTTATTGGCTAGTTTATAGATTAGCGATGGAGGATATAATAGGCCTCAATTTTTATTGCATCAAATAGCTCTTCCAAAGAAATTTTTAATGGGGTGTACTGCCTATATAAGCTAGGCTCTGGTCGATCATTTGCATTGCTCTGTCCCCTAGGGAAATTACTATTATTTCATATAGGTAGTGGTGGGTCTAACTTGTTAAACCCGGTGCTTTGTAGTTGGTGGGTTATCGGGGTTGCAGTGAGGGTGACTTTATTGCTAGTGATGTTCTCTCTCATGATCTCTGATCGGAGGACAAGAAGGTGGGGCTTGACTAGTAAAGAGCCGATCGAACATCTGCTCCTCTACTTGACGATAGTTTTTTATTTTGCTTAACACGCCCACCTCATTTTTGGATTCTCTTCTCCTTGGGCCTCAATTTCTTCAGTTGCTCACTCTTTATCCTCGTAGACATTTCCTCTCAAACTCGATATCTCTATTCGCTTGGTCATATGCAGTAAAATATAATGTAATTGATGGATTCCTCAAGTTGTTCCTCAACCTTTCTATCTTCACTTTTTTTTTTAGTCTCTTTAATACTTAAGGATGATTGAAGGCTTCGTGGTTGAGAACTGCTCTATGGTATCGCTTCACGAATTGTTTGAGGGGTTCATGCTCCCTTTCCTTGACCCCATCAATTCTGTCACGTTATTTTCGAAGTCTACGACCCCATTTGCTCAAAACTCTTGATGCTCCAACTGGGCAACCTATGATACCATTCTCGTGTTCCCCCTCGAAGGTCAGAGAAAGGCCTTGCATCTTTGCACTTGTGTTAAGTCTTACACCCTTGTCATATCGTTGAAACGTTCAATGTGCACCAGAGGGTCACTTTTCCAAGAGAACTTAAGGTTGGGAATACAAAAATCCCTTGGTATTATGGTGCTCATAATTTATGCAGAAAGCAGAGACTCGTTGTCTAGCATGATTCTTTAGCTTAGAGGCTTTTCACGACCTTGCATTGTTGAAAAGTCATGCATGTAGCAATTTTTCAAAGAGCTACCAAACATTTGAAGAAAAAATGGAAAGTTGGCAAATTTGTCAAATTTGTCAAATGGAAACTATTGACTATTTGCTTAGGTTAGGTGGAATAGTAAAGGGGTTGGTGCAATAGTGCCATTATTTTTCCTATAAATAAATGGCACTTCTTCCATTCTTTTGCATCCCAAAAATTTGTTAAGCTTATAAGTTTTTAAGTTTTTGAGAGTTCTGTGAGTGTGAGCAATTGGAGAGTGTATGTGAGAGTACTGGGCATATTTGGGTTCTAGGAAAGTGAGATTTCTTTACTCAAATTTGTACTCAAATAATTGTTAATAATACAATTATTTTTCTTTTGCTCCCGTGGACGTAGGCATATTGCCGAACCACGTAAATTCTTGTGTTCTTTATTTTTTTGTAATTATTTGGTGCACTTGATTCCGCATTCAAGTGGTATCAGAGCCGACGGTTCTTACTTGGGGGATACGATATTGTTACATATACGGTACTGTTTACATATACAGTATTGTTCACGTATATAGTACTATTTCCGTACACGGAACTGTTCACAGAGGAGACGACTATTTGTACTTGGGAGACAGTTTATTGTAAGTAGTGTGTATTTTTGCATGTCTAGGAAAGTTCTGTCAACAAAGGCGATAAAAGTCTAAGGATTTTGGTTTTTAATTGGGACCAAGTTCCTGTCCAGTTTCTTGGAAACTTTCCTGATGCATTTATTCACACGAAATTAACATCATAGAGACTGTTTTTCAAGTGGAAATAGTTCGTTGAGAAAATAGTAGAAGGTGAAACTTTTAGAATTTGGGAGAGATCTACCGAGACTATTTCAGGAGACACTTTCGGTGGGAGGCGAGATTTGTCAAATCGCTATTCAACACCTGTTATAGGAGGCCAGACGATCGATATTGAAAAGTTTAATGGGAAAATCAACTTTGGCATGTGGAGGCGCGAAGTTATGGATGCCCTTATTCAAATCGATCTCGATGTTGTTCTGAAAAATAAAAGACACTTGTATGACGAAGAAATTTGGGATCGTATGAATGAGAAAGCTTGTGGTCAGATAAGATCTTGTTTGACCAAGGAGGTGAAATACTTGGTGAAAGATGAAGAGTGTGCGGTGACTTTGTGGCATATATTGGAGGAGAAGTACCTGCTGAAAAGTCATGAAAATTGTCTTCATGTAATGAGCTAAGTATATGGCTTTTGAACGAAACCTGGGGTGTCAATGTACGATCATGTCTCAAGATTTGAAAAGTTACTTGCTGATTTGAAGAATCTTGATGAAGATATTAAGGATGAAGTCAAGGTTATGATTCTGTTACACTCAATACTAGAGGAATATAGCCATTTTGTGACTACCTTGATATATGGGAAGAGTGTGATCGTCTTCAAAGATGTTTGCACAGTATTGACTAACTTGGAGATTCAGAATAATGATAAAAATTCTGAATGAGCATCATCTGAAGCTTTGGTAAGTAGAGATTGGACGATAGAGAAAAAGAAAAAGCGTGGTGGAAAGCATTCTCGATCCAAATCGAGAAGTAGAAATCTAGCTCGAGATGAGTGTGCCTTTTGTCATGAAAAAGGCCATTAGAGGAAAGATTGTCCAAATGCTCAAAAGAGAGATGTGAAGAAACCAGCAGCAGCAAACATGGCACGGAAAGATAAGGACTCTGATTATTCACTAAGTATTACTCCTACAGCATACGTGGCTAGTTCGAGTGAGTGGATACTTGATACTGGAGAAACCTATCATTTGTGTCCCATTAAGGAATGGTTTACGAATTTTCGTAATTTAGAATCCGATGCAGTTATGATGGGGAATGATCAACCTTGTCGCACAATGGGGATATGAACAATTCGGCTCAAAATGTTTGATGGAATGATCAGAACTCAAAGAGGTTAGATTTGTTCTAGCTTTAATGAAAAATATAATTGCTGTGGGTGCTTTGGAAGCTAAAAGCTACAAGGTTACAATTGAAGATGGCACAATGAAATTTACACATGAGGCTATGGTGATTTTGCAAGGGGTTCGGTGTCACAATTTGTACTATTTGAAGGGAGGTACAACTGATGAAATAAATATTGTTGAGGCGCACAGTGACACCACCAAGCTATGGCATGTACGATTGTGACATGCTGATGAGAAATCTTTGCAAACTCTGATGAGGTACGAACTCTTAAAAGGTACCAAAATCTGTAAATTAAATTTTTGTGAGAATTGTGTAGTAGGCAAGAAAACAAGGGTCAAGTTTGGTACAGCCAATCATGATACTCGTGAGATCCTTGAATATGTTCATAGTGATGTATGAGGACCAACTAAGACTGCATCAATTAGTGGAAGCCATTATTTTGTTACGTTTGTTGATGATTTCTCTAGACGTGTGTGGATGTACACCATGCGAGCAAAGGATGAGGTTCTAAAGATTTTCGTGAAATAGAAGAAATTAGTGAAGACTCAAACTGGCAGAAAGATCAAAGTATTACGATCTGATAATTGGGGTGAGTATACTTCTGATCCATTCTTGCAAGTATGCTAGAACGAAGGTATTAAAAGATATTTCACCGTGAGACATACTCCGCAACAGAACGGTGTGGCTGAGCATATGAATCGTACTTTACTGGAGAAGGTATGGTGTATGTTATCTAATGCTGGTTTAGATAAAAAGTTTTGGGCTAAAGCTGAGAGCTACGCAAGTCACTTGGTAAACCGGTTGCCTTCTACTGTAATTGGAGGTAAAACTCCTATGGAAATGTGGTCTGAAAAGCATGCATAAGACTATGATTCCCTTCGTATATTTGGGTGTCCAACTTATTATCATGTCAAAGATGGTAAACTGGATCCTTGTGGTAGAAAAACTATCTTTGTGGGCTTCAAAGGTGGATTAAAGGGTTTCAAGCTTTGGGATCTTGAAGACAAAAAATTTATGTACAGCAGAGATGTCACATTTGATGAAGCTTCAATGATGAAAGCTTCAAGTTCTCAGCAGGTGAAGAACAAGACCAAAGAAGTATTGTAGCGGGTGGAGTTTGATGTAACTCCCTATGTACCAGTTAGTTATATATCAAAAAAGGATTTAACTATGGAGGTGACACCTAGAGTTGAAAAAGAGATTGTTTCTTCTGATATCCCACAAAATGAAGAAACAATTGATGATGTAGATAATGATGATTTTATAGCAACAAGTACACTAAGAAGAGAGATAAAGAAACCTGAATGGCTTACTAAAGATATGGTGGTAGCCTATGCACTTCCAGTTATTGATGATGACATCCCCAACACTTTCGGTGAAGCATTACGCAGCAATGAAAGTGATTAGTGGAAGTTAGCCATGGAGGAAGAGGTGAAATCTCTCCATCAAAATCAGACTTGGGAACTTGTAAAGTTATCAAAGGGAAAAAGGGCTATTGGCAATAAATGGGTCTACACCAAAAAACAAGGATCTCCGAATCAATTAACTCCTCGATACAAGGCAAAGCTCGTGGCAAAAGGTTTTGCTCAGAAGGAAGGTATTGACTACAATGAAGTTTTCTCTCCAGTTGTAAAACATACTTTCATTCGTATTCTACTTGCCTTAGTTGTAGAATATGAGTTAGAGTTAGCTCAATTGGATATTAAGACGACGTTCTTACATGGAGATTTGGAGGAGGAAATCTATATGATTCAGCCTTGTGGTTTCAGAGTTGCTGGAAAGGAGAATCATGTGTGTAGGTTGATTAAATCTTTGTACGGACTGAAGCAATCGCGAAGGCAGTGGTACAAAAGATTTGATCAATTTATACAAGGGCAGAAATTCACCAGTAGTGAACACGATCATTGTGTTTACTTTAAAAGACTACAGATGGAGCTTTTGTCTATTTGTTACTCTATGTCGACGATATGCTTATAGTTTCAAAGAATAGAGATACGATCAAAAGATTAAAGAAGCAGTTGGCTTCTGAGTTCGAGATGAAAGACTTGGGTGAAGCATAGAGAATACTTGGGATGGAGATTCGTAGAAACAAGAAGAATGAGAGTGTATGATTAACTCAAAAGTCTTATTTGAAGAAAGTGCTAGAGAGATTCGGTATGGATGACAAAACTAAACCGGTATGTATACCTTTAGCTCCTTATTTCAAATTAAGCTCTTCTTCATGTCCTAAATCTCAAGAGGAGCGCGATTACATGGCTCGTATTCCATATGCTAGTGCTGTAGGTAGTCTTATGTATGCTATGGTATGCACAAGGCCCGATATATCTCAAGTAATGAGTATGGTTAGTAGATACATGCACAATCCGGGTAAAAATCAATAGATTGCGGTAAAGTAGATTCTCCGATATCTATATGGGACAATTGATGTTGGGTTATTATTCAAGAAGGATTGTGGTCAACAATGTGTTGGGTATTGTGATTCTGATTTTGCTAGAGACCTTGACAAGCGAATATCAACAATTGCTCTATCCACTATGGAAGCGGAGTATATGGCAGCAACTGAAGCTGTAAAAGAAGTTATCTGGTTGAAAGGCTTGTTAGGTGATTTGGGAGTAATTCATGAGAATATTACGGTCTCCTGTGATAATCAAAGTGCGATATTCCTTGCGAAAAATCAAACACATCACGCTCGGACGAACCACATAGATGTGAAATATCATTATGTGAAGGAGATTATCGAGAGCGGTGTTGTGTTGCTGAGAAATATCGATACCAAAGATAATCCATCAGATATGTTGATGAAGGTAGTTTCTGGAGTTAAGTTTCAACATTGCTTGAAACTAATTAAAATCCTTCGATTGTGTTAAGTTATATCCTTCGGGAATTTTGAACTACGGTTGGCTTGATCCCAAATTTTGGGTACGTAGGCAGTCACAGAGATGCAACCACTTTGGGGATGATGATTGGTTGGTAGTCGGCTCAGATTTGGACAAATTTTCGCTGAAGTGGAGAATTGTTGAAAAGTCATGCATGTGGTAATTTTTCAAAGAGCTACCAAACATTTGAAGAAAAAATGGAAAGTTGGCAAATTTGTCAAACTTGCCAAATGAACACCATTGACTATTTGCTTAGATTAGGTGGAATAATAAAGGGGTTGGTGCAATAGTGCTATTATTTTCTCTATAAATAGATGACACTTCTTCTATTCTTTTGCATCCTAAAAATTTGTTAAGCTTATAAGTTTCTAAGCTTTTGAGAGTTCTGTGAGTGTGAGCAATTGAAGAGTGTTTGTGAGAGTACTGGGCATATTTGGGTTCCGAGAAAGTGAAATTTCTTTACTCAAATAATTGTTAATAATACAATTGTTTTTCTCCTGCTCCCGTGGACGTAGGCATATTGCCGAACCACGTAAATTCTTGTGTCCTTTTATTTTTCTGTAATTATTTGGTGCGCTTGATTCCGCATTCCGCGCACAACCTGCATCTCATCAATGATATGTGCTAATCTTCGTACATCTCCCTTCAGTTCCATGGCCTTTTTATACAGCAACTCGCTCACTCTCTCTTTTTACATCATGTAAATACTATCTCAACTCCTTCTCCTCAATGTTCACTTCTCTTCTTGTAATCATCGGATTCTGACCACCACCAACTTGATACATTGTTTTATGGTTTTGCTGACCACCAAAACGATTCCCACCACCAAGATTTGGCTCAAAGTGGGACTGGCTCCTCATTCCTTAATCCTACTTATTTAGATTTACTTGATGATTGGGCTCTGGGACGTCTTTGCTATTTCCGATGCCTCTCTTCTATCAATTCTTTTTTGACTATTCCTTAGCTCATGTAAAATGGCTCTAAGGTCTCAATTTGCCTCTCCATTCGTTCCATCCACTCTTGCATGGCTCTCTTCCCTATTTCATTTACTATTTCTCGTAAAATAATCGACTCATTAAGCCTGGACTCAGCCCCTTGGGTATTATTTCCTCCTATATCCATGTCAATTTTCCTTATCTTTCCTCAAACTGCCTTGTTAACTGTAGTTTTTTGTTCCCTCCCCACAGATGGCGCCAAATTTTTTGATGCAGGAATCTAGTCAATTAACTTAAATATTTCTTTATTAATTTTGATGATAACAAACGTGATTAAAATCTATTAGTTTTTTAAAGAGCTCAAAATAGTTTTCATATATTTTTTTTCATCGATCTTACTTTATAAAGGCATTATATTTTGATCATTCTCATATTAATGATTTTAAACTTGAAAAAGCTTTATGATTTTGTAATAATAACAAGTACTGCTTGAAATCCCGAGAATAGAACTAATTGACAAGTTTTTTATAAAATTTTTGAGCCATAATATAAAGCTACAAAGTTTTGGGATCAAACGAAAATTTTACAAAAACAACATACTGTAGCAGTTACTGTAGAAAACGGCTCCCCGACATCTGGTTAACGGTTCGTCGACAACAAGCAGAATTGAAGATCAGTTTCTGGACACTAACGGTGATCCGACATCTGTTAACGATTCGCCGACAACGAGTAAAAGGAAAAATCAGTCTCTGAAAATTAACGGCGATCCGACATTTGGTTAACGGCTCGCCAACAATAAACAAGAATTCTCTGGACGCTAACGGCGATCCGACATCAGTTAACGGTGATCCGACAATTTGAAAATCCAACCCAACGGTCATATTGACCAGTCAAATGGCGATCCGATATCAGTTAACGGCGATCCGACAGTGAGCAAAAAGTGAATAACGGCTAGTTTTTCAGTTCTATCTATAAATAAGCTCATTCAAATTCAAACAAGGTTGATCACAACAAAACCATTGAGCTTACATCTGAGAACACAATCTTTATAGAGCTTGAAACACATTCTTGCTTCATCTATTTACACATTGGGGCATTGATTTGTAATCTTAAATATTGTGTGAGAGAAAAACAATTTGTAATCATTTACTTTGAGTGATTGTAAGTGTTGGGATACACTTAGATTGAGAGATTGGGGATAATGTCTTATTGTAAAGGTTCATTGACACCTTAGAAGTCAATTGTAAGCGTTTAAAACCTTGGGAGGTTAGCTTAGTGAAATCCTCAAGCTCGGTGAGCTTAGAGGCGTGGACGTAGGCGGGGATTGCCGAACCACGTAAAAATCATTGTGTTTGCTCTCTCTTCCCTTATCTTTTTATATTGTGATTGATTTATTTATTATTGCTTTAAGTTTGTTTTGGATCTGCATTGAGTTTTGCTTTAGAATCAAATAATTTTTAATATCCCAATTCACCCCCTCTTGGGTTTGTCTAGTTAGTACTTCAATTGGTATCAGAGCCTTGTTCTCTTGTTAGAACTTAATCGTCTAAGAGTAAAAGATCCATGGCAACTCTAAATGACTCAACCTTTAGAGAAGGGCAATCTACAACTAGACCACCTTTTTTTTATGATAATAACTATGCTTATTGGAAAACTAGAATGATAATCTATTTGCAAGCCTTAGATTATGAAATTTGGGAAGTTGTTTGTGATGGTCCATTCATACCTACGTTTAAGGATGATGTAGGAGATGATATTCCTAAACCATCAAGTCAATGGAGTGAGTTAGAAAAGAGAAAGATGTCTCTTAACTCTAAGGCTATGAATGCTTTGTTTTGTGCCCTTGATAAGAAAGAATTTCATAGAGTATCTAGTTGTGAAAGTGCACAAGAAATATGGAATAAACTTGAAGTGGTCTATGAAGGGAAAAATCAAGTTAAAGAGTCTAAAATTAGTAGATACACTCGCCAATATGAGTTGTTTCAAATGAAACAAAACGAAAATGTGTATTCTATGTATACTAGATTCACGGACATAGTTAACACTCTAAGTGCCTTGGGGAAGACCTTATCAAATAGTGAGAAAGTTAAGAAAATCATTAGGTCAATTCTAAAAGAATGGAGACCTAAAAGAACTGCCATTGAAGAGGCAAAAAACTTAAATACTTTACCTCTTGATGATTTAATTGGTTCTTTCATTGCATATGAAGAAGACTTGGCAGTAGAAAAAGGAGATGAGGAGAAGAAGAAAAGCATCGCTCTCAAAGCTTCAAAATATGAGAGTGATGGAGGTAGTGAACCGGATGATGAAGAGTTAGCCATGCTAGCAAGGAGGTTCATGAAAGTTTTTCAAGAAAACTGGAGAGCGAAGAAAATTCAGAAACTTCAAAAACCAAAAGGAGAAGAAAGAGGTGGTCACATGCTATGAGTACAAGAAGTCTGGCCATATAAGATCAGAGTGTCCACTTATCAACAAACTCAAGAAGAAAGCCATGGTTGCAACATGGGATGATAGCGAGGAAGATTCAAGTGATGAAGAAAGATTGTAAGAGGAATCAAACCTAGCGCTTATGGCAATAGGAGAGGATGATAATCTCAATGAGGTAAGTGATCCCACCTATGATGAATTGTATGATGCTTTTGAAAAATTGCATAATAAGTTGATGAAGATTGGTTAAAAGAATGTATGTCTTAAAAAGGAAATGACAAAAGTTAAAAAAGGAAATGACAAAAGTTAAAAATGAAAATGAATCTTTAAATGTAAAAATTGCATGCCTAGAAGTAGAGAACAAAACAATGCATGATAAACTTGCATTATCAAATGAGAAACCTAGTACCTCACATGAGCATTTAGAATCACACATAGATGATTTGAGAAATGAAAATGAAATGCTCAAGAAAAAGATCAATGATTTGAATGAAATTGTTTTGAAACTTACAAATGGTCAAAAGATGTTGGATAATATGCTTAATTCACAATAATATGTTTTTGATAAAGGAGGACTTGGATACAAGCCTAACTTGAAGCAAAAGTATTATAAGAATTATTTTGTTAAAGCTACCTCCACAGATGATCATAAGATTATTTGTCATTATTGTAATCAAAATGGTCACATGAAATATAGATGTTCCTTGAAAAGGAATGTATATTATGGTGTCAAATGTATTTGGGTTCCAAAAGGAACCATTGCTAACTCTTAAGGACCTAAAACGTTTTGAGTACTTAAAACTTGAAATTTTCTTTGTAGGGCTTAAAGAAGAAGAAAAATAAATGGTACTTGGACAGCGGTTGTTCAAGACACATGACCGAAAACTATGCATGGTTCTCAAGCTTCACCAAAATTGAAAATGGTGGAGACGTATCTTTTGGAGACAACTTAAAAGGAAAAATTTTTGGAATTGGAAATGTTGGTAAAGTCTCCTCAACTCTAATTGAAAATGTATGTTTGGTTAAGAACTTGAAACACAATTTAATTAGCATTAGTCAATTATGTGACAAAGGTTATAAAGTTATCTTTGACAAATTTAGTTGTGTTATTGAGAACTCATGTGATGGCAAAATCTTGTTTGTTGGTAATAGATGTGGTAATGTTTATATCATTGACATAAAATGTGCATCTACTCTTGATAAATATTTTTCCGCATTACATGATGATAGTTGGTTATGGCATAAAAGATTAGGACATGCAAGTATGGATTTGATTTCGAAAATTTTGAAAAATGATTTAATTAAAAGTCTTCCGAAAATTGGTTTTCAAAAGGATAAGATTTGTGAAGCTTGTCAATTTGGAAAACAAATCAAAACCTCTTTAAAAAATAAAAACCATATTTCTACTTCAAAACCATTTGAACTCCTTCACATAGATCTATTTAGGCCATCTAGATATGCTAGTCTAAATGGCAAGCATTATGCATTTGTGATAGTGGATGATTTTTCTAGATATACATGGGTATTATTCTTAGCCAATAAGGATGATGCACTTGATGCTTTTAAAGTGCTTTATAAAAAATTACAAAATGAAAAAGGGCATGATATTATATACATTAGGAGTGATCATGGAGGAGAATTTGAAAATCATGCATTTGACAACTTTTGCAATAATCTTGGCATTGAGCATCAATTTTCATCACCTAGGACTCCACAACAAAATGGAGTTGTTGAGAGAAAGAATAGGTCTATTCAAGAAATGGCTAGGATCATGTTAAATGAAAATGCTTTACCTAAATATTTTTGTGCCGAAGCCGTCAACACCATTTGCTATGTTTTAAATCGGGTGTTAATTAGACCTCATCTCAATAAAACTCCCAATGAGTTTTGGAAAGATAGAAAACCCAACATTGGTTATTTCAAAGTTTTTGGATGCAAATGTTTTATTTTAAACACAAAAGATAATCTTGGTAAATTTGATAAAAAATCTGATGTTGACATCTTTCTTGGGTATTCAAACTCAAGTAAAGCTTATAGAGTTTATAATAAAAGAACTTTAGTTGTGGAAGAATCCATGCATATTACGTTTGATGAGTCTAACCCCTCATCTGCGGAGAAAGGAGTTGCTAATGATGATGTAGATGGAGATTTATAAGAAGAATCATCAAAAGAGATTGAAGAGAATGTATCACAAGAAAATCAAGAGGATAGACAAGAAGAGCAAACAAATATGGAGCTGGAGCAATAAAAAAGTATTTTCTAAACACTCCCCAAGGAGTGGAGGTATGTCTCTTCTCATCCTATAGATGTAATTTTAGGAGATCCCTCACGAGGTGTTACTACTAGATCATCTCTTAAGAACACTTGTGAACATAATGCATTTATCTCTCAATTTAAACCCAAATCCCTTGCGAATGCGGAAAATGATGAATCTTAGATTATGGCAATGCAAGAGGAGTTAAATCAATTTGAAAGAAACAATGTCTGGGAATTAGTTCCTAAACCGGAACATCAATCTATCATAGGTACTAAATAGGTATTTATAAATAAGATGGATGAATCCGATGTGGTTGTAAGAAATAAAGCTAGATTAGTAGCTCAAGGCTACAACCAAGAAGAAGGAATTGATTTTGATGAAACTTTTGCGCCTGTAGTAAGGTTAGAATCCATTAGGATGTGTTAGCATATGCATGTCATAAGAATTTTATTTTATATCAAATGGATGTCAAGAGTGCTTTCTTAAATGATATATTATGGAGGAAGTTTATGTGAAACAACCTCTTGGTTTTGAAAATAAAAAATTTCCAGATCATGTGTATAAGTTATCCAATGCTTTGTATGGTTTAAAACAAGGACCTAGACCTTGGTATGATAGGCTTAAAAGTTTCTTGTTGGATAACGACTTTTCAATGGGAAAGGTGGACACAACTCTTTTTGTTAAGCATAAGAACCAAAACATACTTATTGTTCAAATTTATGTTGATGATATTATTTTTGGTTCTACTAATGAGTTGTTGTGTAAAATTTTTCATCATGTATGAGCCAAAAATTTGAGATGAGTATGATGGGAGAGTTGAAGTACTTCCTTGGACTTCAAATCAAACAAAACGAGGAAGGAATTTTCATAAACCAAGCCAAGTACGTGAAAGATCTACTAAAAAGATTTGGCTATGATAATGGAACGACAAAAAGCACTCCTATGAGTACTACCATCAAGCTCGACAAAGATGAAAAGGGCAAAGAAGTGGATATCAAAATGTATCGAGGTATGATCAGATATTTACTTTATTTGACTGCGAGTAGACCCGATATCATGTTTAGTGTATGTTTGTGTGCAAGATTTCAATCATGTCCCAAGGAATCTCATTTTCTTGTTGTTAAAAGAATTTTTCGTTATTTGAGTGGAACCATAGATATTGGCCTTTGGTATCCTAGAAGAACTCATATAGATTTAATATGCTATTCGGATGCGGACTTTGCTGGTTATAAAGTTGATAGGAAAAGAACTAGTGGAATTTGCCATATCCTAGGTCACTCACTTGTTTCATGGTTTAGTAAGAAACAAAATTCTGTTGCACTCTCAACTACTGAGGCTGAATATATAGCTGCAGGAAGCTATTGTGCACAAACTCTTTGGATGAAACAAACACTTAGAGACTATGGTATTAACCTAGAACAAATTTCTATTAAGTGTAATAATACTAGTGCTATAAATCTTTCAAAGAATCTCATCCAACACTTTCAAACCAAGCACATAGAAATAAGACATTACTTCTTGAGAGATCATGTTCAAAAGAGAGATATTGCATTAGAGTTTATTTCTACAGAAAAACAACTTGCCAATATTTTTACAAAACCACTTTGCGAAGAACAATTTTCCAAAATTCGGCATGAACTTGGGATGATGAATTTTTCACATTAACATTTTCATTCATGATATTGAGTCTATTAACATTGATTGACTTATGACTTGATGCTTTAATATCTATGGAATACTCAATCATAATATACTTGTGATGTGTATCTTTGAATATGTATGATTAAATGTTGAAATATATGTTCATGAATTATGCATTAAACTGGCACTTAAAACAATTTGGATCAATGAAATGATCTTAAAATGTTTTAATTGTGGGCCAAATACTAAAATAAATGTGCAAAATCATAAGTTGTAGAAATCAGATTTTTGTTAATTCAATAAACGGTTAACCGTTTTCGGGCAGAAACTATGGCCTATATTCTAGACACTATCGGCTAGCTGATAACGGATTAACGGCTTGCCGATTTCATGAAAAACCTTGGGAACCCTCTGGAGGCTGTCGGTTTGCCGATATCTAAATAATGGCTTGTTGTTATCACGCGTTAATTGAACAGTCCTTCGTCTTTCTCCTCATTTCGTCTTCCCTCTCTCTCTCTCTCTCACTCTAACCCGCGACTGTACCGGTTCCTCTCTCTCAAATCCATCACTTTTCTTGCCACTTTTCACCAAATTGAAGTATTACAAACCATCTCTTTCATCTCTAGCACCTTTCTAACCGATCAAAAACCTTCTTTTTCTTCAAAATTTGAAAATCCCATCTTGAAACCCTAGAATCAGGCGAACCTCTTTTGCTCCAATTTGACCCAAATTTCTTTTTTTTCTTTTTAATCACATTTCAACCTTCAATCACTCTCTCATCTCTCAAACTCACTTCCACCGATCTAAGTTTTCTCCAAAATCATCAATGGCTTCACGACAACGACGTGCCCGAACCAAGCAAGCTGCTCCAAGCAATCCCAGCTTCTCCAGACCTCTCACTCAAGACTTTGACAGCCTGCATTTTCCAAATGGTCAATTGACTCAACGATTTCACGAGAAATTCATGGAAAAACCGGTAACTCCCTCATTCTATATGGATATTGATGATTTCTCTGATGTAACTATTTGTGGTAGATCTTTGCCTTAAATGCTTAGACAATGGGATAAAGCTCTAAGCATTGAAGAACGAATTTTTAAAAATTTAGTGAGGGTGTTCTACTGTAATATGGAGATTTTTGCAAATCGAAAGGATAGAGTTGTAACACATGTTGGAGGTGTTAGGATTGAGTTTGATACTTTTGAGCTTGATCGTATTCTTGGAATATCTTGTGAGGCCTAAACCTATACATTGCTAGGAAAGAGCTCCACTTTAATCAATTTAGACACAATGAGGGTGTTAGGAATATTTGTAGACGCCGTGACCTCTCTGATGATATATGTTCGTTGCCCTTTAAATCTCAATTGTTACCTTTCCAAGTTCGTATTCTTCATAGTATTCTCCAGCACATGATTACACCTAGGCATGAACATGCTGATGAGGTAACTAGGTTGGATGTTGGTTTACTTAACTCTCTCATCCGAGGAAGGCAAGTGCATCTCTCATTCACGATTGTGTGTCACATGCTTTCTACTACTGCCGTGTCCAATAGATCACTTCCTTATGGAAGTATTATTAGTAAGATTTTCTGATATTTTCACGTTCCTTTGACCGAACCAGTTTTTGTGGAGACTAAAAAGCTGGAAAGGGAAATAATCTCGGGGATTGGCTTCCATTTGAAGCAAGGCCAGTGGGTCAAGGTATCCTCCTCTAAAAATAAGGATACTTTGGTAGCTTCAGATGATAACCGCATGCTTAACGATGTTTATTCCGAGGAGGAGTTACCAGACTTTCGTATTGGCACTCGACCACGCGCCCCTCGCCGAGCAACAGCTACTCTAGCAGCAACAGCTACTCAAGCAGCAGCAGCTCCTACCAAAGCAGCAGCATCCTCACAGGATGACGAGGTAGCTGATCCTACTATGCCTCCTGCAGCATCGGTTGTTCCTGAGGATCGTTTTCAGCAGCTTCTCGACAGAGTGGATGTTCTGTCTCACCAGCAGCAGCAGCTTCAATATGACTTTGCGACCTTTTGGCAGCAAATTTCAGACCAGCAGATGCAGTTACTGGCTGGCCAGCGTCGCATTCTTGGTTATTTTGGCTACGACCCCGGCAGTTCCTCTTCTCAGTCGCAGTCTTAGTTTTTTTGTCTCTTTGGTTTTCGCACAAACATTACTTATTTCATGTAGTTTATTATGGCATTTAGATTTTAATTGTGTGAGTGCTGCTTTTATGATGCTTTTTGTTGGATATGTGGGTTTCAGTTATGATTGCGTTGATTTTGATGATATGGTTATTTGTTGTTCTTGATTTTATTGATGATGTGTTTGATTGTGGGAATGGAGGTTGGTTGATAAATTGGCATATCTATATGGAAGTGTTCTTAACTATTTGTGTTGTTGAGGATTTGTTCATTTTTAAAGGGAAATTCTACCGAAATTTTTCCAAAATGTGTAATATCCGAACTTCTTCTTTTAATCTCTTCACGCTCATTTCTTTTTTATGATGAAGGGGGAGATATATTATCAATTCAATTTGATCCGTTCTGTACAAATTCAATCTGTTCTGTTTTTAAATTGGTTTTATAAGTTTAAAAATTGATGGGCACATTTTTATTTGGGAAGATAAATTACTTAAATATTTTACTTAGGGGAGCACATATTTAGGGGGAGCATAATTGTACACATATATTCTTGAACAGTTTGTAATCATAAAAAAAGGGGAGATTGTTAACTTAAATATTTCTTTATTGATTTTGATGATAACAAACGTGATTAAAATCTATTAGTCTTTTAAAGAGCTCAAAATAGTTTTCATATATATATTTTTTCATCGATCTTACTTTATAAAGGCATTATATTTTGATCATTCTCATATTAATGATTTCAAACTTGAAAAAGCTTTATGATTTTGTAATGATAACAAGTACTGCTTGAAATCCTGAGAATAGACCTAATTGACAAGTTTTTTATAAAGGTTTTGAGCCATAATATAAAGCTACAAAGTTTTGGGATCAAACGGAAATTTTGCAAAAACAGCATACTGTAGCAGTTACTGTAGAAAACGGCTCACCGACATTTGGTTAACGGTTCACCGACAACAAGCAGAATTGAAGATTAGTCTCTGGACACTAACGGTGATCCAACATCTGTTAACGGTTCGCCGACAACGAGCAAAAGGAAAAATCAGTCTCTGAAAATTAACGGCGATCCGACATTTGGTTAATGGCTCGCCGACAATAAACAAGAATTCTCTGGACGCTAACAGCGATCCGATATCAGTTAACGGCGATCCGACAGTGAGAAAAAAGTGAATAACAGCTAGTTTTTCTGTTCCATCTATAAATAAGCTCATTCAAATTCAAACAAGGTTGATCACAACACAACCATTGAGCTTACATCTGAGAACACAATCTTTATAGAGCTTTAAACACATTTTTACTTCATTTATTCACACATTGGGCATTGATTTGTAATCTTAAATATTGTGTGAGAGAAAAACAATTTGTAATCATTTACCTTGAGTGATTGTAAGTGTTGGGATACACTTGGGTTGAGAGATTGGGGATAATCCCTTGTTGTAAAGGTTCATTGACACCTTGGAAGTCAATTGTAAGCGTTTGAAGCCTTGGGAGGTTAGCTTAGTGAAATCCTCAAGCTCGGTGAGCTTGGAGGCGTGGACGTAGGCGGGGATTGCCGAACCACGTAAAAATTATTGTGTTTGCTCTCTCTTCCCTTATCTTTTTATATTGTGATTGATTTATTTGTTATTGGTTTAAGTTTGTTTTTGAATCTGCATTGAGTTTTGCTTTAGAATCAAATAATTTTTAATATCCCAATTCACCCCCCTCTTGGCATACTGTGCTCGTGCGACCAGCCTCATGCCTCGTTAGGATGACTCTGCTCGAGATGTCTACTTAAGCCAAGGAAAGCATGTTCTGCTCGAGCTCTCCTAGTCGCAATGTTCTTTTCTCCTCAAACACTATAAACGCAAAAATCAATTTCTCCTTTATAGGTTTTTTTATTTTTTATTTTTATTTTCAGTAAGAGAGTTATTTTCTCCGAATATAAGAGAAAGTATAGTTGTCCTCTCATTTTATTTAGTGAGAAGTGTTGTAATCCACAATTCTACTTTTGCCTATGATTTTTACTCTAATATATTCGATATTTTTCGACATAAAATTCTTGTGTCTATTTTTATCTCCAATATTTTCTCAAATTTCATTTTATTTGCATATCATGATTTCCTAACAAACACAAAATTCCTTGCAACTAATATAAGGCAGCTCGCGAGAATTTATTGGGTAGACTTCAAAAAGGAAAAAGAAATCAAATTTTGGAATTTTGTTTTAAAATAATATTCGCCAATATTTATCATAACTCTTTTTTCTATGTCGTCTAATTTCTAACTCATACACAGTGAGCAAGTTAAACCGTCAATCTAGGCATCTTCATTAAAATTACTGCTTCTATACTTTACAATAGAAAAAAATATTTTGTCAATACTACGAAATACGAATTGAAAATGAGATGAAAATTTTTACGAACCATCATGGAAGGTTCAAAGAAAATGATTAGTAGTGTTTTCTTTTTAATTTAATTGTTTGAATGAAATATGAAGGTATAAAACTTTTGGCCAAAATTCTAGTAGATATTATAAGTATCAACAGGTAAATATATATGCGGCACCACAATTTGAATTTTTGTATTATTTAGGTAATTTTTGGTCAACTTTTTCTCATTGCAATTTCTACCGTCGTTGTCATTAGTTTACGTCTGTGCTCATTGCCCAGCTCCACATTATTCTTCAATGAGATTATTTAATATCATCTTTAGAAAAGTAGACAATTTTTTCTTTAATTACCAGGATAATGAGCTGAAATTATCACGGGAGTAGCCTGCTAAAAGCACCTATATTTATATAAGGAGATTCGCTAATTTTCTCCTATTGAAATTAACATATATTATTTATTTATTGTTTTATAATTTTTATAATATTCAAAAACTCTCATGACATAGAAAATTTAAAGGAAAAGAAAGATAAATGAGTTATTTACTTGATAATTTATATTAAAAAATATAAAATATATATTTATTATAAGAAAAATATTTAAAAATATAAGAAAATATCATATTTTTAATTTTTTTATTTGCACTAAAAATATATATTTCTATTTTTAATATTTTAATATTTTAATTTTAATTTCTAATAATATGATTTATTTAATTTTAATAAATATGAATAAAAATATATTTAAAAATAAAAATAAAATTATAAAATTATATCGGTTGAATTCACTATTATAAAAATTATAGGAGAATAAATAGTATAGGCTGAAAATTGGTAATCTCCCACTTATATATCTCGCAGAGTCACATTAACCCTCAATAAATCATTTTATCTCTCGTCAGTTTTTTTTTATTACATGAGACTATTGCTCAAATTACAACTCATATTACATAAGACTATAACTGATATTTACAAATCAGACTATTACTGGGACAAACTTACATCAATGCTAATGGAGCGCTGCCCAGATTTTAACTTTCAAAAATATTCGAGAGATATCTACTCCTCACATTTAGGTAAGAGAGAAAACTGCCTTCACTCAAATTTAATTGAGGAAGGAAATACTCCCACAATACATTTGTGGGGGTTCGAACTGCTGCCCTCCAAGTTGGAGGACAACAGCCCTGACCACTCAGCCAAGGCCGAGTGGCTATCTCTCGTCAGTTAAATGGTGAAACCTGTTACACTTTCATTTATCTTTTTATCTATCATCAACTACTTTGTTTACAGACACGGCCTTCTACTTTCAACAAAAAAATGATATGAAATTATCACGAAACTTACTGGAAGATTCTATATACACGATCTAACATCACATTCAATTATTTCCACAACCCAAATTTTTATCTGACTAAAAGCTCTCATCTATTGAACTGTTATGGCTTCTTCTTATTCGCATCCATCAACTAGTATGAGTTTGAGTTCGATGAATCCTCGAAACAATAAGAAGTATGATGTTTTTCTTAGTTTCAGAGGAGAAGACACCCGTGACAACTTTACTAGCCATCTTCATTATTCTTTGTGTCAAAAGAGCATTGAAACTTTCATTGATGACCAACTTATCAGGGGAGTTGAAATTTCACAGTCTCTGCTTGATACAATTGAAGCATCAACTATCTCAATTATCATTTTCTCCGAAAGATATGCTTCTTCAGGATGGTGCCTCGATGAACTTTTAAAGATCCTCGAATGCAAGCACGATTATGGACAGATTGTGATTCCGATTTTCTGTCGCGTTGATCCATCACACGTGAGATGGCAAACTGGGACTTTTGGTGATTTCTTTTCGAAGCTTGAAGAACAATTTCCATAGAAGATTCAAAGGTGGAGGAATGCTTTGACCGAACAACCGATATTTCTGGCTTTGATTCTCATGTAATTAGGTAACAATGATCTTCTTTCTAATTCTTACTATTAATTAATCTTAATAAATGACATTACAAGAATGAGTTTAACTTATCAGTAATTTATTAATTAAATCATTTTTATAAAGATTAGGTTATTATCTTGCATATTTAATTAAAATTCCAATTATTTTATTTGATGAAATTGTTCCATTAAATTAGCTATTTTATATTGCAACTAAAAACACATGATTCTCTGCCTCGGTTTCATATATTTGAACTTAGTTGCTCTTATTTTTCACTAGGCCTGAATCTAAACTTACTGAGGAAATTGCCAATGAAGTTTTGGAGAGGCTAGATGATATTTTTCAAAGTGAAAACAAAGACTAGGTTGGAGTTGAATGGCGCATTAAAGAAATTGAATCATTATTACGCACTGGGTCTGCTGGTGTTTGCAAACTAGGGATTTGGGGCATCGGTGGTATAGGCAAGACAACAATGGCTGGTGTTGTTTTAGCAGAATCTCTAGACGTTTGGAAGGTTCTTACCTTGCGCATAATGTTAGAGAATCAGAAGAAACTGGTGGAATAAAAGACTATTAAAGCAGCTCACTATTCAAGCAGCTTAGTGAAGCCACGTCAGCCGAAGGTTGTTAGTGATGAATAGTAGCTCAGCGTGATTAGTTAAGTGTTAGTGATCCAGCTCATAAAAGTTAGTTAGTTAGTTAGTGAGTTACTTGTAATTCTCACGTGTAAGGGATGATATAAATTCTTGTACTGATTGTAAAAGTATTAAGAATCAAATCTTATTGAATACAAGTATTGAGAATTTTCTCTGAGATTTTCTATTCAACCAAATAGCATATCTCTGTTTTCTTTCATGGTATCAGAGCCACAAATGGCCACCTCAAGCATACAATCTCAAATCAAACAATCATAAACTCAAATCAACATACACAAACATCATTTACTTTTGCTGCAACTGTAAAACTTGATCGATCAAATTTCTTATTTTGGCGCAAACAAGTGGTAACTTCAATCAGAGGAAATCGCCTTGAAAGATTCATTCTAGAGCCGCAAGTTATTCCAGAACAGTATCTAGTTGATTCAACGATCGAAGGATCTAGTGAGAGCATTGAAAATCCAGCCTACAGCAACTGAAGAGCACAAGATCAAATACTCCTTTGCTGGCTGCTCTCAATTATAAGTGAAGGTATTCTTAGTTCTGTTCTTAGCTATGATACTTTATTTGATATGTGGAGATCTATTGAAAAACAGTTTGGAGTTCAATCTGAGGTTAAGATTATGCAACTCTGATATAAAATGAACATATTAAGAAAAGATTCAATGAATGTTGAGGAATATTGTGCTAAAATGAAATTACTTGCCAACAAACTTGCTTGTGCTAGTGATGTAATCACTGAAAAGGATCTATTAATGAGAGTTTTGAATGGTTTAGGTTGAGGATATCTAGATCTAGCTTCTATAATCACTGCAAATAAAATGAGTTATGATGATGCTTATGCATTGTTACTGACTCATGAAACTAGACTTGAACAAAATCAAAGTGCCAAAACTGTATTTAATGCAAATTATAGCACAATGAATGTGAATCATCCCTATATGAGAGGAAATTTTAGAAGAGGTGTTATTGGAAATGGAAATTATGGTCATTATGCGAATAGAGGATTTAATGTTGGAAGAGGCATGTTTCACAATCCATACCCAGAGGTTTTTCACCTGGTGTTGGTAATGTTGGGGGTTATGACAAAGGCCGGATGATGCAACCTTTTAGGCCACCTATGAAGACAAACTTTCATCATTTAACCAACATGCATGTTGATGAATTACCAACCATATGTCAGATATGCCACAAAACAGGACATGCAGCAGATGAATGGTGGCATAGATATGATGACAATCCTCAACCATCACCTAGGCATTTTGGAAGGGGCAGATCTTTTGGATCTAAGGCTGCATACACAGCTAACTTTGATCCATTTATCAATTATACTACTCCTTCAACTAAAGAACAGTATATTGCACCCTACTCAGGCTATAATCTTTTATCCTACTCCTCTAATCCATCAACAGACACAGTTATTCCTAAAGCCTACCTTAACAACTATGAAGGGCCTGCTGATGAAGGGTGGTACCTTGACAATGGTGCCACACATCACTTGACCAACAATATGGCTAATATGAATGTTAGAGAGGAATTCAGAGGATCTGATCAACTTGTCATCGGCAATGGTCAAGGTTTGCCTATAACTCATATTGGTAATTCATGTTTTACTTATAAAAAATCAAATGTTGCATATAAACCAACATATATCCTACTTAAAGACATGTTATTAGTACCTGATAACATAAAGAACTTGTTTAGTATATCAAAATTAACTACTGATAATAATCTCTCTATTGAATTTGTTGGTAATGTTTGTTATGTGAAGGATTCTCTGAAGAGGCAAGTGCTTCTGACAAGAATTGCTGAGAAAAGATTGTATAAGCTGCTTCTAAGACCATCGAGTCTCTTCCTTATTCTTACTTGTGCCAATCTCCCTCCACTCAACCTTTGTCAATGTTGTCTGCCTGTTCTTTTGATTGAAGTGTTCTTAAAAACACTCATAACAATGATTCCAGTTGTGTCCCAGTTTGTAATGCATCAATCAATAAATTTTCCAGTTACATTTCATCTTGTGATGCATTGAATAATAAAATTCTTCTTCTTCACAGACGTTTTGGCCATCCTAACTCTCAAACTCTAATGCATTTGCTAAAAGGAATTACTTCAGTTAATCTCTCAAGAAATAACATAAAACAAACACTTGAGCAAATCTGTGAAGCATGTTAAATAGGCAAATCCCATAGATTGCATTTTTCCAGTATAGAAACCAAAACAACAAAACCTCTTGAGCTTATACATACAGACCTATAGGGACCCTCACTTACACCTTCTAGAGACAACTATGTCTATTACATAAGATTTGTTGATGATTTTAGCTGATTCACTTGGATTTACCCTCTTAAGTTGAAATCTGAGGCATTAGATGTATTCAAACTTTTCAAATTGCAGGTTGAAAACCAATTTGACACCACTATTAAGAACCTGCAATCTGACTAGGGGGAGAATACAAGTCATTTACTCAATTCTTATAGCAGTGTGAAATCATTTTCAAACATTCTTGTCCTTATACACATCACTAAAATAGGGTAGTAGAAAGAAAACATAGACACATTGTTGAGCTATGACTAACTCTATTAGCACAAGTCAAGCTACCATTTAAATTTTGGTGGGATGCATTTCTTACAACTGTTTACCATATAAATAGATTACCTTCAATAGCTCTGAAACTCCTTACTCCATATGAGACAATTTTCAAACTTAAACCTGATTACAACATGCTTAAGGGTTTCGGTTGCACATGTTATCCTTACCTAAGGGATTATAGCAAACACAAATTTGATTATCACTCAAGCAAATGCATTTTCCTTGGCTACAGTCCAGTTCACAAAGGTTACAAATGCTTGCATTCATCAGGCAAAATGTACATAGCCAGACATGTTGTTTTTAATGAGTCAACATTTCCTTATTCTACAGACTCAGTTTTTCATTCTAATGAATCATCATCTTATTCGAGTCAATCCTTTACACCCCAACAAGTATATCATTTGACCACATTATCTACAACACCAGTTTCAGATGTAAACAGCTCATGCAATCCTCTATCTGCAATTTCTACCAACAGTAGTTCACAATATTAAGATAATCCATCTCATACTGACAATCAACATTCCTATTAAAAAACACATACCCCATTCATTGAACCATTTGTAGAGCCTCAAATTTCACCACCTCAACCTGCACCTGACATATCCTTACCAGCTCAACCTGCACCTGACATATCTTTTCCAGTTCAACCTAATACACATCCAATGACTACCAGAAGCAAAATTGGTATCTTCAAACCAAAGCTTTATACAGCAACCCTTGTTCACAAAGAACCTAACTCTGTATACGAAGCTATGCAAAACCCAAAATGGTTTACAGACATGAAAGAAAAATATGCAGCTTTGATGCAGAATGGTACATAGTCCTCAGTGCCAAAAATAAATGATCAGAGAGTTGTTGGAAATAAATAGGTGTATAGGGTTAAATACAACACTGATGGAAGTGTGGCTAAATACAAAGCTAGGTTAGTCGCAAAGGGATATCAGCAAATTATAGGAGTGAATTGTTTTGAAACTTTCAGTCTTGTCATAAAACCAGCAACTGTAAGAGTAGTCTTGAGTCTAGCTGTGATGAATCAATGGAAGATAAGCCAAGTTGATGTGAATAATGCCTTTCTCAATGGAGACTTAACAGAGGAAGTGTTCATGGATCAACCAGAGGGATTTATCAGCACTGAGAAACCAGATTTTGTATGCAAGCTTCATAAATCTCTTTATGGACTTAAACAAGCTCTAAGAGCTTGGTATGATAAGTTGAAAGACTGTTTGTTGCAGTGGGGATTTACAAATTCCAACTCAAATACCTCATTATTCTTGAAAATAAATAAGTCATCTGTGATCATAGTTCTTATATATTTTGATGACATCTTAATAACAGGACCAAATAGCTTTAAGATGGAAAATTTCATTACAGAATTCAGTACAAAGTTTGCTTTGAAGGATCTTGGAGCTCTTTCTTATTTCTTAGGCATTGAAGTGCTATATGATACAAATTGTACTTTCTTATTTCAAAGGAAATACATAAGGGATTTGCTGTCAAGAGTTAAGATGATCAATTGCAAAGATATTGATACTCCTATGAGTACATAAATGAAGCTACAGAAGGAAGCTCAAGGTAATCTTGGTCGTTATATTGAAGATGTAACACATAACAGAACCATTGTTGGTGGGATGCAATATTTGGTATTAACAAGACCAGAAATTGCTTTTAGTGTTCACAAGCTGAGCCAATACGTTTCTGCACCAACACTGCAGCACCTTATGGCTTGCAAAAGGGTGCTCAGATATCTAAAGGCAACACATGATTATGGACTCAAATTTATCAAGCATGGTGATCTGAAACTAACATGCTTCACAGATGCAGACTGGGCAGAGGATCTGGATGACAGAAAATCGGTTGGAGCCTATTGCATTTATCTTGGTTATAATATAATATCTTGGTCATCTAAGAAGGAGCCTGTCATTGCTAGGTCTAGTGCAGAGAGTGAGTATAGGTCCCTAGCCTCGACAAGTGCAGAGATAAACTGGCTGCAATCACTGTTCTCTGAGTTGAGATTATAATGCATAGAGAAACCTATTATTTGGTGTGACAATCTTAGTGCAACAGAGTTAGCTCACAATCTAGTTTTCCACTCAAGAACAAAGCATATTGAGATTGATATTCATTATATTAGAAACAAAGTCCTTGCTGGAGAACTAAATATTCAATACATACCAAGTGAGGAGCAGGTAGCTTACATTATGACCAAGCCACTCTCATTCATTCGTTTTAACTATCTTAGGGTCAAACTCAATGTCATGTCTTGTCCTTTGGGTTTGAGGGGGGCTGTTAAAGCAGTTCACTATTCAAGCAGCTTAGTGAAGCCACGTCAGCAGAAGGTTGTTAGTGATGAATAGCAGCTCAACGTGATTAGTTAAATGTTAGTGATCCAGCTCATAAAAGTTAGTTAGTTAGTTAGTGAGTTACTTGTAACTCTCATGTGTAAGGGATGATATAAATTCTTGTACTGATTGTAAAAGTATTAAGAATCGAATCTTATTGAATACAAGTATTGAGAATTTTCTCTGAGATTTTCTATTAAACCAAACAACATATCTCTGTTTTCTTTCAAGGACTTACAAAAGGAACTTCTGTCTAAGTTATTGAATGATAGAAATGTGAGGAACATCGAGTCTCAACTCAACAGACTTGCTCACAAGAAGGTTCTAATAGTTTTTGATGATGTGAGTCATCGAAGATAAATAGAATTATTAATTGGACGGCTTGATGTGTTAGCTTGAGGGAGTCAAGTTATAAACAACAAGAGATAAACAAGTGCTTAAAAATTGTTGGGTCAATCAAATATATCTGATGAAGGAATTAGTACATGTTGATGCTCATAAGCTTCTCTGTCAGTGTGCTTTTGGAGGAGACCAACCCAATGCAGGTTATACAGAGCTCACACACAAGGCAATAAAGTATGCTCAGGGAGTTCCGCTGGCTCTTAAAGTTTTGGGTTGCTATCTATGTGGATGCAGCAAAAAGGAATGGGAAAGTGAAATGAGGAAATTGGAAATAATTCCTCACATGGAAATCCAAGAGGTGTTAAAAATAAGTTATGGTAGCTTGGATGACTCTCTGAAGGACATTTTCTTAGATATTGCATGTTTCTTGGAAGGAGAGTATAGAGATGAGGTGATAAGGTTTTCTTATGCTTGTGGCTTCTCACCAGAAATAAAATTAAGAATTCTCTAAAATAAGTCTCTCATAACTATAGACCCCTACAAGAGGATAAGAATTCATGACTTGCTACGAGATATGAGAAGAGAAATTGTAAGAAAAGAATCTATTGATCATCTAGGAAAGCGTAGTCGATTGTGGCATTACAAGGATATTTATGAAGTTTTGAAGAAAAATACGGTGAGAAATAGTAGGTTTTTGATTGTATCTTATTTATGTTACATTTATATTATTAGTTCGCCTGAATTTTTCTTTTTGCATAAGAATAGAATTAATACTGCTTAAAATTAATGGAAGAATAATGTTAAAAAATTAGTAAAAGAAAACAGATAGATTCGCTGTTTCCCCTGCTCAGTTTGTAACATGCCCTTGTCGAGGTAAGCTCAAAATCCTCCAAGCAAACTAGCGCTTTTGGAGAGAGAAAAAAATTAAACAAAATAATAAAGTACGTAGCAAGTATTTCTAATTGTATGAAATAGTATTTTATGGAAATGTTGTAAATTAATTTTAGAATTTACATATTAAATGTCCCATAGTTCATTATAAAGTAATAGTAGTACCGTTTAAAAGTAATTGTTTATTTATTTGCTTCAATTATATACCAACTTATGATCTTCTATTTGATTGTTAGGGGACTGAAGCAATTAAGGGCATCTCTTTAAATATGTTTGAAGTTGAGAATGAGATAGAAATAAATCCATATACTTTCTCAAAGACGACTAAATTGAGATTCTTGAAATTCTATGGATTTGGAGAGAACAAATGTATGGTGTCTCATTTTGAGGGTGTGCCATTTACTGAAGCGAGGTATTTCCAATGGCATCAATGTCCATTGAGAACATTAAATATACATGTAGAGAATCTTGTTTTAATTAAAATGCTGGGCAGCAAGGTTGAACAACTTCGGGATGATATTCATGTATATATTTACTTGAAATTCTTTCGTTAGTAAATTCTAAATACAACAATGTTATAATTAGTATAGGTGATAGTATCTTTTTTTATATAATAATTATTATCTTTTTATTTTGGGCAGAATCTTGTTAACTTAAAAGAGATAGACCTCCACTTATCCAAGTCGTTAACGAAACTCCCAGACCTCTCACTGGCCCAAAATCTTGAGAAATTGGATTTAAGCATGTGTTCAAGTTTGATGGAGACTCATCCGTCTATTCAATATCTAAATAAACTTGAAGTCCTTGATCTACGCTACTGCAAAAGCCTGATGAGTCTTCCAACTAGCATTCATTCGAAATATCTCAATAAATTTGGCCATTTAGGTTGCTCAAATTTGAAGAACTTCCCAGAGATCTCATCCTGTCATATTCATGGTTTAGATTTAAAACAAGTTGGAATTAAAGAACTGCCCTCATCCATTGAGTGCCTATCCAAACTCATTAGGCTACTGATTTCCGACTGTGAAAGGCTTGACAGCATCTCAAGTAGCATATTTAAGTTGCAGTATCTTGAACGTATTGCAATCTCTAGTTGTCCAAATTTGAAGAGGTTTCTAGAGATACCGTCTTGTAATACAAATGGAACTGGAATTGAAAAACAGCCCCCATTTGAGTTGAAATCGAAGAAGTGTTCACGGCTTGAGAGTCTCCCAAGCAGCATGTGTATGTGCAAATCTCTTACATATCTTGAAATCATTTATTGCCCAAATTTTGAGAGATTGCCTGACGAACTTGGAAATTTAAAAGCCTTGGAGTTGTTGAGAGTTAATGGAACTGCTGTCAGAGAAATACCAGAAAGCCTCAGTCAATTAGCCTTATTATCTAAGTTGGAATTGAATAACTGTTCAGAGCTTGAGTACATCTCGAGTAGCATATTTAAGTTGAAGTATCTTGAGTCTATTGAAATCTCTAATTGTTCAGAGGCTTTCAAAGATCCCATCTTGTAAAATAGATGGAGCTGGAATTGAGCAACTATCCTTATCTGTGTTGATATTGAAGAACTGTTCAAAACTTCAGAGTCTCCCAAGCAGCCTGTGTATGTGCAAATATCTTACATCTCTAAAAATCATTGATTGCAAAAATTTCAAGAGATTGCCTAATGAACTTGGAAATTTAGAAGCCTTGGAAAAGTTAAAAGTTAAGGGAACTGCTATAAGAGAAGTACCGAAAGGCATCCAAGATCTTTCTAAGTTGACATCCCTCGATATAAGCTATTGTGGAAGGCTTCAAACCTTACCAAAGCTTCCATGCAATCTACATTATTTGAATGCAAGTGTTTGCACATCACTGGAAGCATTATCTGCAGGTTTATCATCGATTTCAGTCGATTTATCTGTTGACTTGAGAGATTGTTTGAAGCTGGACCCGAATGAGGTCAGTGAAATCGTCAAAGATGGTTGGATGAAGCAAGTATGTCTCTTAACTTAATCCTTTTATTCTATTTTCTTTTTCTTTTTACTTTAATTAAAGTTAACATTATTTTGTTGCAGCCATATTATGGTAAGAGATGGACCAAGAGAAGTATGTATTCCCCAGGGAATGAAATTCCGAAGTGGTTTAGGCATTAAAGTATGGGATCTACTGTAACCTTGAAGATCCTGCCACCACCACCAGTAGGCTATAATAAATTAATGGGCTTTGCTTTTTGGGTTGTTGTGGCATTTCCAGTTCTAGAGTGCATTAGGCATCAAAGTGTGGAGGATGATTGGAAACGCAACCTGCATTATGTGGACTGTCATTGGAAACTCAAATCTGAAAGATTTCATCGTTCATCTTTGGGGAGAAATAGTTATGTTGAGTCAGATCACGTGTTTTTGGGATCCTATTTATTCGATGGTGTGGATTTATGTATGGGTCAAATCACGTGTTTTTTAGGATCTTATTTCTCTTTCTGCATTCATCGTTGTGAAGTGAAAAAATGTGGGATTGATTTTGTGTACGCTCAAGGTCCTAGCACTGGGCAAAAAAACTGAGGCCTAGGAAAAATCGAACTGAACCGGTGGTTCCGTTTGGATTCGGATCGGTTTTAATTCTTATAGATATGTGAATATCTGATTTATAAGAAAAAAATCGAAATAGTGGTTCAGATTTCGGTTCACTCAGCTGAACTGAATAACTGAATCTGGATGCTATTTTACTAGTCATAACTTCTGCAGTCCAGACACCTGAAATCGCTTCATCTCAAGTTCTTAGAATTGCCAAGGAGTTTTATGGAGACGGTAATTGGCTTAGACCTTCATCTCAAGTTCTTATATTTTGGATTTGTAAACCATGATGTATTAAGTCTAATTTTCATAAGACTTAGTGCACTAGTGCATTTTTGCATTGCTCTTCAAATGACAGGACATTTATTGGGATCTTACTTAGTTGATGACAGGTTCCGAAACAGTTGGTGCAATAAGTAAAATTGATTTTATGCAGACGAGAAAGCTCTGCTTGCTGTGAAGGCTCTCCTATTAAATGAAGGTCCTCCAAAAGCTGCACAGTCTGAATCAGAGAGCTCCTTATAAACTGCATGGAGGGCAGAGTGCTGAGGGCATGAGTTAACTTTGCTGCAAATTTGAGGATAAGTTTCTGCAGCACAATACAACTGGTGAGGTGAGTTTAATTTGTTTTAGATATTTATTCTTGTTCTTGCAAGTTTCCATTAAAATGTTTGGTTCTTTAATGACTTTGCTTCTACTCTTTTCATTTACACAATTTGAAAACTGGGAAAGGAGAAAACTATGATGTAAATGAGAATGTGATAATATCCTCTCTAGAACTGAAGCCTTGAAGAAAGTTTGTTGATCAGCAGCTGTCATAATGCACGGTTTTGGTTGGAAAGTTGTGGCCAGTTTTTAGGGGAATTTCTTTAACAAGATCAAACAGCTCTCTTTGGACGGACATTTTCATTCGATAATGTCAAGAGGGATTGTCTTGTGCCAATTCCCTTCCTGATCTCTTAAGCTCATTCTATAACTTTGCGAATTCAAATTTCACTGCAGTTACTTACAAACAAGTTCCGAGACTTGCGTGATTGCTTGAGCAGACTGTTGTTTTTTTCCAAGTTGGGAAAGCGAAGGAAGACATGTTGAATCAGTTATATGTCCGTGTCAGGTCGATGCCATTCTTATTTCTTTCTGCATCAATTCTTGTAAGGGGGCGGGGGGATGTATTTTAATTTCATATATTTACTTCTTTATTGAAGATTCTGCTACAATAACCAACGATGCGACCTTTTGTAATATATCTGAGTTGGGATGTTGCTCGGGCGTGAGGCGATTATTATTATTATTTTTTTTTTGACAGTTCAATTGGGGTCTCATTATATAACTCCATTGATTGTCTTAGATAATTTTGGTGCATGTTTGCATTTTCTTCCTGAAATCTCAGAAGATACACAGCAAGATTTTAATGCAGCAAGGGCAACACACAGGAATATTCAATATGTTGTCCCACCACAGTTTTTGTTTTAAATTTTTATTTATTTTATTTTTACTTTTATCTACTAATTTTTGTGCAACTCGGTTTATATGAGAGTAATCGGTGCATTTTGTTTTTAATATTTTAGAGAATGAAAAAGAATGCTCTTATCAGCAGTAGTTTGTTCATAAATGCTTGAACTGCAATGCTATTGAGCTTCTTTTTGAGAAAAGACGTGTGAGATTAATTCATCGGTAGTCGGTACTATTCGATCTTAAACCGTAGCTTTCCAAACGTTGTTTTTGCCTTTTTTTTTTTTTTTTTTTTTCATAAAACGACGAAGCGTTGAAGACTTGAATGATTTTTCAAGTCTGTCGGTTCAGCAACTTTAGTGAGACACGTGCTGGGCACGTGGGCAACTTAAATAAGTATAAGCAAAACGGCGCCAAGCCTGTGCCGTTTTGTAGAAGTTACCCGCGTGTGGCACGTGTTTCAGCTGGTTAGCTTGAATTGGCGGGAAGAATTCGGTCAACTTGCCAAAAACTCAGAAACTGCCGTAATAAAGGCTGACCAGCTTGATTTGTTCTCTGTAACGAGCTTAATGTCACGGGATGAGTGTTTTGCGCAGCAAACCCGTGCGGCACTTAGACAACTTTGCCGAATGTTGCTAAGTAAGCCTAGAAATTCTCAAACAAGAGAAGAGAGCAATTGAGCCAAAGAAACTTGTATTACACAAAGAGAGATTACAATGCTTGTTGGATACAAATGTCTAATGCCATCCCATATTTATAGGGGAGGCTTGGTCAAACTTGGCCTAACTTTGCCAAACTTTGCCAAACTCTAGAGTATTCTACAATTTCCTAGCTATTTACATGTGCTGGAATTGTATAAAGCATTCTAGAATATTTACATGTTCACATGTGCTAGATTTTCCTAGAACCTTCCGGAATTGGGCCAAGCTAGCACTCTTGGCTTTGTGTTGGCTCTCTAGCCCGAAATTGTGGGCATTTGGGCTAGCGAATTGGGCGGTCCGCAACATCCTCCCCCACTTAAGCTCGCGGCGTCCTCGTCGCGCTTTCGTGCTTGAACCTCTGGATGTGTTCAGCGAATTGCCACAAATCACCTTCACGTTCCCAAGTGGCTTCGCTCTCGGGGAGGTTCTTCCACTTCACCAAGTACTCGCTATGTGCTGGCACGCCCCTCCTCGAAACCGTGCGGTCCGCAATGATGTAGTCCACATCTTTGTCGAATGCGGTGACAACGGCAGTTGGCGCGCGCCTTGATTCTCCGCGACTTGGTTCTCCCATGTCTTCGTGATATGGCTTGAGAAGGCTCACATGGAAGACCGGATGGATCTTGAGTCTTGGCGGAAGTTGGAGTTGATATGAGACGTTGCCCACACGTCGAACAACTCGGAAGGGTCCCTCGTAGCGCCTCACTAACCCCTTGTGGACTTTCCGCAAAGTCTTGAATTGTTGGGGTAGGAGCTTGATCATGACTTGATCACCTTCCTTGTACTCAACATGCCGTCTCCTTGTATCTGCCCATTTCTTCATTTTCCTCGCGGCTTTGTCGAGGTAGGCTCGCGTGATGTCCGCTTCCTCATGCCATTCACGGGCGAGCTTGTGTGCCGCGGGGCTTTTCCCTCCGTAAGTCGAGGCTATGGCATTGGGGGTCATGGGCTGGAATCCCATGATGATCTCGAACGGACTCTTGCCCGTAGCCTCACTTCGCTGCAAATTATAAGAAAATTGGGCGATGTCGAGTAGCTTCGCCCAATCCCGCTGGTGAGCGCTCACATAATGCCTCAGGTACATCTCGAGGAGGCCATTGATGCGCTCGGTCTGCCCATCCGTTTGTGGGTGGAAGCTTGTCGAGAACTTGAGATCAGTCCCCAACATCTTAAAGAGCTCCGTCCAAAACCGCCCAGTGAACCGAGGGTCTCGGTCGCTCACAATGCTCTTCGGAACTCCCCATAGCTTCACAATGTGTTTGACGAATAGGCGGGCTGCTTCGTCCGCTTTGCAATCGACAGGTGCGGCAATGAATGTAGCATACTTGCTGTATCGGTCTACAACGACCATGATGCTTCCGCAACCTTCGGACTTGGGCAGCGATGTGATGAAGTCCATGGAGACACTTTCCCATGGCCTTGTTGCTAGTGGTAGCGGTTCCAACAATCCTGCTGGAAGTTGATGATCCACCTTGTCTTGTTGGCACACAAGGCAAGTTCGCACATATGCCTCGATGTCATCCCTCATGTGCGGCCAAAAATACGAGGCTTGGACTAGTGCGGTGGTGCGCTCAATTCCTGGGTGACCAGCCCACTTGGAGTCGTGGCACTCCTTGATAACTTCCTTCCGCAAATTTCCCCACCTTGGCACGAACAGCCGATCTCCCTTGGTGAGGAGGATGCCTTCCTCTTGCCAAAATCGCCTTGTCTTCCCTTCGAACACCTTCTCCAGCAAATCCTTTGCTAGCGGATCTTGTTGGAGGCCTTCCTTGATGCGTGAGACAAGGTCGGACTTCGGTTGGCTCATGCTAAGTGTTGCCAATTCAGCCTTGCGGCTTAGAGCATCCGCAACGACATTGGCTTTACCCGGTTTGTACTCGAGCCGATAGTCGAATTCCGCTAGAAAATCTTGCCACCGTGCTTGCTTCGGACTCAACTTCTTTTGCGTCTGAAAGTAGCTTGTTGCCACGTTGTCCGTCATAATTGTGAAGTGTGAGCCAAGTAAGTAATGTCGCCACACTCTTAGGCAATGGATGATGGCTGTCATCTCCTTCTCTTGTACCGTGTAGCGGCGTTCCGTGTCATTTAACTTTCGACTCTCGAACGCTATTGGGTGGCCTTCTTGCATGAGGACTCCTCCTATAGCGAAATCCGAGGCATCCGTTTGCACTTCGAAGGGCTTGGTGTGGTCCGGAAGAGCAAGGACTGGTTCCTCCGAAATTGCCTTCTTCAACTCCTCGAATGCGCGTTGGCTCTCTTCGGACCAATGCCATGTTCTGTTTTTCTTGAGCATATCCGTCAAGGGTGCCGCCTTAGCTGAATAGCCCTTGATGAAGCGGCGGTAGTAATTCACCAACCCAAGGAACGAGCGAAGCTCGGGCACTTTCGAGGGAGGCTCCCAATCGAGGATGGCCTTCACTTTGTCATTTTCCATCATGATCTTCCCACCCGCAATCTTGTGTCCAAGGAACTCCACCTCTTGTTGGGCAAACGAACACTTCTCTAGTTTGAGGAAGAGCTCGTTGTCTCGAAGTACTTGGAGGACTTGTCGCAAGTGTTGGACATGATCCTCGAGCGTGGTGCTATACACCACTATGTCGTCCAAGTACACGACCACAAAGCGGTCGAGGAATTGTTGGAGTACCTTGTTCATGAGTGTGCAGAATGTGGCGGGTGCATTAGTAAGGCCAAAAGGCATCACAAGAAATTCGAAAGACCCGTACCTTGTTGTGCACGCTGTCTTCGGTTCATCTCCCTTGGTGATGCGCACTTGGTAGTACCCTGAGCGCAAGTCAAGTTTGGTGAAGTACCGTGCTTTGCCAAGCTGGTCGAACAAGTCCGCAATCAAGGGAATCGGATACTTGTTCTTGATGGTGATCTTGTTGAGCGCTCTATAGTCGATGCACATCCGCAGCGATCCATCCTTTTTCTTTTGGAAGAGGACTGGTGCACCGAATGGGGCTTTTGAGGGGCGAATGTAGCCTGCGTCCAGCAAGTCTGCGAGTTGTCTCCGCAACTCCTCTAACTCGGGTGGCGCCATTCGGTAGGGCGCCAAGGCTGGTGGCTTCGCGCCTTGTTCCATCTCAATCGCATGATCTACCTCTCGTCGAGGTGGGAGCTTCTTCGGAAGTTCTGGAGGCATCACATCCTTGTACTCATCGAGGACGGTTTGAATTCGCGGAGGGACTTGGCTTGGCGACGTTCCGCTATTTCCTTCCTCATTTAGTTCCCGAATGGAGACCAAGAAGCTTGGGTCCTTCTTGAAAGCCCTTTTGAATTGCATGGCGGAGAGTGTCTTCTCCTCGGACTTGCCTCGCTCCGTGGGTACCATGCATGCTTTGCTTCCGTCAAGGATGCTTAGGGAGTTTGTAGCGGGCAGCGGGAAGGCATGGACTTGGTCGAAGAATTCCATGCCGAGGACCATCTTGAAGTCATCCATGGGCACAATGGAGAAGTCAAGCTTTCCGCTCCACGTACCGAGTGTGATGTGCACGCCTTGTGCAATTCCCGCAATTGGTTTGGCGGGTGAGTTTACTGCCTTCATTGTGCCTCCTTCTTTGGTGGCCTTGAGGCCTAAACGCTTGGCCTCGTCTATGGACACGAAATTGTGGGTTGCTCCCGTGTCTAGCAGCGCGCGAACGGACTGGCCGTTTACCTTTGCGCTAACATACATGAGCCCTTTCTTGGCTAGTGCGGGCTGTTGGCGGTTGAGTGCGCCGAGGCATTGGAGAGAACCCATGCTGAGTTGGGGTTCCTCCGTGGACATTGTGGGGTTGCTCTTGAGTTGGGCAGCAAGAACATTAAGCGACCGCTTCTCCGGACAGTCGCGTACCCAATGCGGTCCATTGCATATGAAGCATGGGCTTCGCGGCTTTGGCGCCTCCTTCTTGCCCTCCGATTTTCCTTGCCAACTCTTGTTGCTAGGTGGCTTTTTCTGCCCCCAATCTTTGCGGTAGTTGCCCTTGTCCTTGCGACTCTCTCCCCCACCTTTGCCTTGGCTAGGCTTCTTGTCCTTGGATTGGGCAGAGTATTCGGTGAGCGATTCCGCAACGGCTATGGCGTCGTCAAGTGTTTGAACACCACGCCTATCAAGCTCGGTCTTGGCCCAATCCTTGAGGCCATCTTGGAAGTAGAAGAGTGAATCTTTGTCGGACATGTCGCTTATCTCCAGCATGAGGGTAGAGAACTCGTTGATGTAGTCCCGAATGCTACCCGATTGCTTGAGGCGACGTAAGCGCGCTCGCGCTTCCTTCTCCGCATTGCTTGGGGCGAACTGCTTTCGGAGTTCTTGCTTAAAGTCGGCCCAAGTGTCGATGGTGCAAATGCCCTTGCCCATCTCGCCATGCTTGCGACGCCACCATAGTTGTGCAGCGCCTCTAAGATAGGTGGGTGCAGTGCCCACTTTCGATGCCTCATCTCGTACACCCATGGCATCGAAGTATTGATCCAGCCCGAACAGGAAGTTGTCCACGATTGTGGCATTGCGTGTGCCATCGTAGGTGTCAGGCTTTGGCACATCAATGCGGCGCGCATCACTCGAGTTTGCGGAAGCTGGACTTGCGGAGAGTGTGCGCTTGTGCCATGCCCAATCCGAGCGGACTTCATCCACTTCCGCACGGACAGCACGTAGTTCGTCTTGAACAAAACTACGAAGTTTCAGCAACTCATCATGGAAAGATCGAAACTCACCTCGGAGAGTGTTCGCTTGCTCATGCATGAGAGCTTTTGTGGCCACCGTGAACTCGCCGTACTCTCCCTCGAGATCGTCCACTCTTTTCTCCAATCCCTCGAGGCTATCTTGAGCGGTGGATAGTGCTATTTCGAGAGTACCTACACGAGGCTCCAACGCATCCACGGATGGGGCCTTGGACTTGCCACGATTCTTGCCTTGGGCGCGTTCTCCCTCTCGGCCGCGGCTTGGTTCCGGTGGAACATCCACACCAACAACACCCTCTTGTGCTACGTTCGAAGGGTTGGCCATTGCTTCCTGAGCTATTTGCGTGCGTGCAAACCTTAGCTCTGATACCACTTGTCACGGGATGAGTGTTTTGCGCAGCAAACCCGTGCGGCACTTAGACAACTTTGCCGAATGTTGCTAAGTAAGCCTAGAAATTCTCAAACAAGAGAAGAGAGCAATTGAGCCAAAGAAACTTGTATTACACAAAGAGAGATTACAATGCTTGTTGGATACAAATGTCTAATGCCATCCCATATTTATAGGGGAGGCTTGGTCAAACTTGGCCTAACTTTGCCAAACTTTGCCAAACTCTAGAGTATTCTACAATTTCCTAGCTATTTACATGTGCTGGAATTGTATAAAGCATTCTAGAATATTTACATGTTCACATGTGCTAGATTTTCCTAGAACCTTCCGGAATTGGGCCAAGCTAGCACTCTTGGCTTTGTGTTGGCTCTCTAGCCCGAAATTGTGGGCATTTGGGCTAGCGAATTGGGCGGTCCGCAACATTAAGGCTCTTGTTATCTTGTTCTTGAGATTAAGGAGATAATTTGAGCTTGAGCCATATGAATATATATAGACACCTCAGGTGCTCAACCGCTTTAAATCCTATGTTCATATTCTTGCTGTTTTTTATCTTTCCTTGTTCAATTCGTGCTTCTAGTTTTTTGTTTGTGAGTCTTGTTTGTTTCTTTCCTTGTTCAATTCTTGTTCCTAACCTAACCTTAAATTAACAAAGGAACAAAAAAAATATTACATCCATATTCAAACTTTTAAATCCTATTTCTTACATATTTTTCTTGTTTTACCTCTTCATTGTTCAACCTAAAAAAAAAAAAAAAAACAATAGAAGGAGCACAATCACCACACCAATCTTCTTTCAAGTAAGAATTTTTTTTGTAATCTCATGCTTTGATTTGCATCTTATTTTTAATTTGTAAAAATTTAACTAGATTGATCAAATAATTATTTTGTTTGTTATTGATTTTTAAATTTAATAAGTATTTGTTAAACTCAAATATTTAAGGGTATTAATGACTTTATAATGATTAAAATATATTTTTTAGATAGTCATCCAAACACTTCAAAAAGAACTTCTCATTAAAAAAAAAGATCTTTTACTATAGTCATCCAAACAACAAAAATAAAATAGAACTTTTACTTATTTTTTACTTTTAAGTAGAAATAAAAGTAAAAGCTAATTCAAACAGGCCCTTAGATTCCCAGTTAATTTGGGATCAAAATACAACAGTTTCTAAATTGAAATCCTTTTTCATAATGCAACATATTTTTTTTCTCTAAAGTACTATATTGCCTTTTGATTCATCGGGCAGTGATCTACGTCATAAAATTGTGTTTGAGGTTAAAAAAATAATGTTGTTTTTCTCAAATGCCATTTAAAATATTTGAAATCCTAGAAATTTCGTTATTTTTGATAAAATTACAAATTATTCAGAGAAAAATAACTTCATGTATGAACATAAAAATGGCCAAGTCTACATTGGATCATAATCTTCTCCTGATCTGAACATCTTGATCTTTTATAAATCTAATGCTACCTGTGTTTTAGTGTTAGTGTATGATTAAAATTTATTTATTTTTTTAATTTATTAACCATCAATAATATTAATAAAATTTGCGAAGATCCTGATCCAGTCTACATTACCCTAGGACTAGCATATCCGACCTTCGTCTTTTAATGAAACCATTGTGGGATTTGAGTTCAACAGATCTACAGCCCAAAAAAAAAAAAGAGGACATGTGGCATAAATGTCAACTAGCAAGGTCTGGTAAATAGCTAAAATAAATATATTAATAGGTGGAGCAAGTTATTGGAGCGTTAGACCAAAATTGAAAAGTAATTCTCTATTCAAATTTGTCTTTGATCTTTTCAAAGACAATTATAATCCCCTGGCAATGAAATTTCGAAGTGGTTTAGGTTTCAAAGTATAGAATCTTTTTGTAACTTTGAAGACGCCACCAGCAAATTCAACAATAAAATATTAGTAGGCTTTGCTTTCCGCGTTGTTGTAGCATTTGGAGACCCTGGACACAGTAACAGCAATTATGCATAGATGGAGTTTGAATGGAAAGTCAAATCTAAAGATTGTTATCGAGATGTCTCTTGGACTGTAGATCACGTGCTTTATGGGTACTATTTATTCGACATTATGAATTTGGATGATTTAGGTAAATATTCTGAGGTTAATGAGGCCTCTTTCCACATTCAATGTTCAAATACATATGGTGGACGTCTGGAGTGCAGGAAAGTAAAAAAATGTGGGATTCGTATATTGTACGCTGAAGACAAAGAGGAAGAGGAACCACATCCCAAAAGACTGATATTCTTCAACCCCATCGCTGCTGGTACTCTTTGGATAACACTAATCACTCTGTAGACCTTGTTTCGTTATTTTGCTTGGTTTTTTTTTTTTCATTTTTGTCTTCTTTTTATACATGCGTTTTCAGTACGTTCATTTATTGTAATATTTAATGATTGTTATTGGATGGATGATCAATGAATTTAGATGGTATTTTCAGCAAATTCTAGGATCTATTTAACATATCTTATCAAATACCCAATCAGTTATTTGTTTCACCAAACAAACTCCGCCCCTTTCATTTCCAGTTCCCACAGTAAATTCAATGATCAAATAATTGGTCTTCTTTTAATTTCCTGCACACTGAATCTCTCTAATTGCTGCATTATTTTTTCTATTCGTTCAATGACAGTTTTTTTTTTCCTTCATGAAATTTCTTATATCTATTCAACACTTATGACCGTTGCTGCTCTTGCAATGTTGTAAGTTAATTTAGCAATACCTGATGCTATCAAACTTAATTGGTAGCAGAGTCGCATTTTCCTGATGTTATCTTGAGCCAGAGGCTTGACCTGTTTTGTGGTCCAAAATTCATGTGGAACATTGGAAATTCCTTAGTAAGGTGGGTTGAATTAATGATTCTATAGCTCAAGTTCCGTTTGAACTTTGAACCTTAGAGAATATTTTGAGCTGCAGTGCTGTTATGCACTGGCAATTGTAAAAGTGGAAGTGGAATTAGTGCTACGCTGGAAAAACAATATATCATGCATGGTTTAACAAATGGAATGCATAATGGAAACTCTGGTTAAGTTTTGTGAATACGCTGAGCACAATGATGCCGTTTAACTAGTTATTTTTCCTAAAGCTCGAGCAACTGAAATTGCTTCACCTCGAGCTATTAAAGTTGCCAAGGAGTATATATGATGGAGATAGTAATTGTCTTGACCTTTTGTTTATTTATTTTCAATATAGTTTTGCTGATACATTTTGGATTTGTAACCCATGATGTACTTCTAGTTTTAATTTTCACTAGCTTTATTGCACTAGTGCATTCTTTATCCTGTTCTTGAAATTTCAGACATAAATCCACTTTCCACTTCCCTTTCCTTTCGCTTCTGTTCTCTTGTTAGTTTGATCTCTCTCTTTGCTAAATTGGGAGCTAAATTTGTTGAAGACATGTACCAGAACCATTGGTGTAATTATAAAATAGATCAAGCTTCTGCAGACTACTAGAAAGCTCTTATTGTTGTGCCGGATCTCCTTCTAAATCAAGGTCCACAGCTGATATTCCATGGATTGCATAAACTGGCCAGTCAATGTCAATAGCTTTTGCAAAATCTGGATCTGATAGCACCTTAGAAACTTCATGAACGTCTTGTCAAAATAAATGGCTGGAGCATCTAGAAGCCATAATTGTTGAAGAAGATGACAGCCAAAATTGCTGAAGAAAAGTTTGAAGAAGCCACATCTAGAAGAGTTGAAGCAGCAAATGTTGATGGGATTGGTGCCGTCAAAGAAGAAAAGAAAGAAAATAAATTATTAAGATAATAGCCAATTTTGGCTATAAAAGGGAGTTCCCCATTTCGTTTGCGGCATCTAATTTGTGGGAAAGAAAGCATATAGCTTGAGTGACTTTAAGGACTTAAAATTATAAAGTTCTTGTGAATAGTGAGTGAGAGATTGAGTATATTGGAATTTTGGTAGTGAAATAAAAATATTACAATACTTGTAATATTTATTTTTACTAGTAAAATTTTTTCTTTTTTTTTTTTTCTATAGACGTAAGCTAAAAACTGAACCACGTAATTTTCTGGTGTCCTCTTTGCGTTTGTTCTTCATTTTCTTTCCAATTTCATTTTTAATTGTGACCCTCCTTCACCTACTAATTTATTAACAGTGGTATCAGAGCCACTCGTTATATTTATTGGAGTTAGGGTATTGTTCACGTAAAAGGTATTGTTCACATATACAGTATTGTTCCTGTATACGACACTATTTATATATAAGGTTACTGTTCACGTGAAACGGTGTGAGCTGTTCCGAGTAAAGATAGTTCGTGGTGAAAAGTAATGGCAGTAAAATACAAAATTAAGAAGTTCAACGGAAATAATTTCTCGTTGTAAAAAATGAAGATGAAAGTTATATTGAGGAAAAATAAATACTTGGCAACAATTAGAGAAAGACCCATTGAGATAAATGATGATGATAAGTGGAATAAAATAGATGACAATGCCATTGCTGATCTACACTTGGCACTTGAAAATGGAGTATTATCCAGTGTGGTAGAGAAAAAGACGACAAAAGAAATATGAGATACTCTCACAAGACAATACGAGGCCAAGTCGCTGCACAACAAGATATTTTTTAAAAGAAAACTTTACACTCTTTGAATGACATAATCTACATCGATGACCGACCATATCAATACTTTGAAGACTCTATTTTCACATCTCACAACCTCGGGTCATAAAATAAAGGAAAATGAGCGTGCGGGGCTTCTACTTCAGAGTCTACCAGATTTATATGATCAACTCGTCATCAATCTGACAAATAACAATCAGGCGGACAAATAAACAACATCTTCGACAATGTTACAGCCTCCATATTAAATAAGGAGAGTAAGCGGAAAAATAAAGAACACATGCAAGCAAAACACTATCGGTGACGAGAAGGAGATCAATGGAACGTGGCCCCAGTGGGAGTTATAATTATGGTAGATCAAAATATTGAAGTAAGAAGAATGTCAAATGCTACAATTGTGGCAAGAAAGGACATGTCAAAAAAGAGTGTTGAAATAACCAGAAAAAAAGAGAGGGTAAAGATCCTGAATCATCAAATGCTCAGGGTATGTAGCAAGTATCTCAAACGATGGCAAAATTCTTTATAGTGTGGCAATAATTGTTTCAAGAGACAGAAAACGACTATCTGACATCTGACTTATAGACTTAGGAGCTACTTGGCACATGACCTCTCGGAGATAATAGTTTCACAAATATGAACCTATCTCACGAGAATATATATATATGAGTGATGATCATGTCTTGGAAATCATTGTTATTGGTACTGTCAAAATAAAAATGTTTGACGGTACAATTCATACAATTGAGAAGGCACGACATGTGAAGACTTTAGAAGAATCTATTGTCTTTAGGAAAAATAGATAGTCTTGGGTGCAAAACTCATGTAGAAAATGAGATCATGAAGATAGTCAAAAGCGCACTTGTATTGATGAAGGTAGAAAAGATCAATGCTAATCTATTCATGCTTAAAGGGGAAACACTATAGGAAGTTGATGCGTATGTCACGTCAAATGGAAAAGAGTCGGTGATGATGTGGCATTTTAAACTTAGCCACGTGTCAGAACAAGATTTGAAGTTTCTTTTTTAGCGAAAGTTGCTTCATGGGCTCAAATCGATTAACTTACCATTTTACAAGAATTGTGTTACAAGAAACATCATACATTGAAGTTCAGCAGATTTGACATTAGAGTAAATGCATTTTAGACTTGGTTTGTTTTGATGTTTGGGAATCACCAGGCATCTATATGAAAGGTGCAAAGTAATTAGTGAATTTTATTGATGATTATTTCAGAAGATATTGAGTGTATCCAATATCCAATCAAGAAAAAATCAGATGTATTTTCAGTGTTTAAGGAATATAAAGTGCAAGTTAAACTTAAATCAGGGAAGATGATAAAGTACTTAAGGACAAATAATGATGGAGAGTATAAATATGAAGAGTTTCTGGCATACTATAAGCAATAAGGTATCCAGAGACAATTAACTATGGCATACACTCTTCAATAGAATGGAATGGTATAGCGGATGAACAAGACTCTTATAAAAAGAATAAGAGCTATGTTAAGAACTACTGGTCTATCCAACTCGTTGTGGACAAAAGTAGTCCAAACTGCCTGTTAAGTGGATAATCGATCTCCATCAACAATAATTGACTTAAATACATCGATGGAGATGTGGATAGGAAAGCCAGTTGATTACTCTTATCAACATGCATTTGGATGTCCTGTGTACGTGATGTATAATGCCCAAGAAAGGATAAAGCTAGATCTAAAATTTAAGAATATATCTTCTTAGGGTAAGGTGATAGAGTGAAAAGGTATCGTTTGTGGAACCTTACTGCCTACAAGATTGTCATCAGTAGAGATGTTACCTTTGTAAAAGATCAACTACATCATACATATGAAGATGATAACACTGTAAAAGAAAAGTCATAGATTGTACCAATATTTGTGTAAAATAATTTGGGAGAAGAATATTTAGATTATTCTGAAGTAGCACTAGAGCACGAGTAACAAGAACCAGTCGAGTCCGAGACTTCAAAAGTTTGTCAATCAACTCGTAAGAGATGATCGGTCAGTGTGGCACTCGGAGTATGTTACAGAGATTAATGTTGGATATTATCTTCTAACAGAGGATGGTGAGCCATCAACTTTCCATGAAGCTTTGAACAACTCAGATGTTGCTTTGTGGATGACAGAAATGCAGGAAAAACTTAAACCTCTAAACAAGACATGGGAACTTGTACCACTACCACATGAAAAAAAAGTCATTGGAAATAAATCAGTGTACAAGATAAACACATGATGGTAATGACCAAGTGGATCAATATTGTGCAAGATTAGTGGTGAAAGGATATGCTCAGAAAGAAGGTATTGACTTTAACAAAATATTTTTCTCAGTGGTTCAACTTACAATAGTCAGAGTAGTATTTGCAATATGTTTTACATTTAACCTACACCTAGAGCAGTTAGATGTGAAAATTTTGTTTATTTATGGAGAACTTGAAGAAGAGATTTATCTGCTCTAACCAAAAGGTTTTGCTGAAAATGGCAAAGAGAACTTGGTTTGCAGGTTCAACAAATCTCTATATGGTCTCAAATAGGTACCGAAGTGTTGGTATAAGAGATTTGATTCCTTCATCATGAGCTTTGGATACAACTGACTCAATTCAGACCATTGTGCATACTACAAAAGGTTTGAAGATAATAGTTTCATCATTCTGCTGTTGTATGTGGATGACATGTTGGTAGCAAGCCCCAAGAAAGATCGAGTTCAAGAATTGAAGGTATAGTTGGATAGTGAGTTTGAAATGAAGGACTTGGAACCAACAAATAAGATTTTAGGGATGTAAATTTATCGAGACAAAAATAACATGAAGATTTGGCTTTCTCAAAAGAATTACTTGAAGAAAATTTTGCAGCGCTTCAATATGCAAGATTGTAAGCCAATTTCTACCGCACTTCCTGTTAATTTCAAGTGATCCTCAAGTATATCATAACAATAAAGCAGAGAGGAAGGACATGTCTTGAGTACCGTATGCATCAGCAGTGAGAAGTTTAATGTCCGCTATGATTTGTATAAAACCGGATATTGCACTAGTGGGAACGGTCAGCTGATACATGGCAAATCCTAGTAGAGAGCATTGGAAAGTTGTAAAGAAGATTATGGGATACATCAGAGGAACCTCAGATGTTGTATTATATTATAGAGGATCAGAGTTTACTGTTAGGGGCTATGTGGATTCAAATTTTGTAGGAGACCTTTATAAAGGGAAATCCACTATTGGTTATGTGTTTACACTTGCATGAGGAGTTATAAGATTGATTTCAAAATTGCAGACCGTTAAATGTGTTTTAATAAACTGAATGTGTTTTAAATCGTTTTGTGCTCTGATTATGTGTGTGATTGTAGATGATTAAAAAGCTCAAGTTTTATGGATGGAATGTTGCTGCAGCAGACTTACAAAAATAACAAAGAATTTGTCTACAAAAGAACTCAAATAAGTCTGAATCAGATAAGATGTTTTAGCCATTGCTGCAGCAATCCTAGAATAACTACAGATAAGGTTACGCGTGCGTTAACCGACAAAGCGGCGATAGGTGGCACAAAAAAAAAAAGTGATCTGAGGTCCCCAAAAAAACACGTGGCCATATGCTTTTGGTTGCCTTAATTCTAAGATATAAAAAAGCACACGTGAAAGAACAATAGGAGAGCCGTAACTCAAGAAAATAACAGAGAACACAAAAAAAAGAATAAAAGAGAGTTGAGGGCTGCAGCAAAGGATTGTGAAGACCTAGCGAAACTTAATTCCTCATCTGGGAATGTGTTCTATGGGAAAAACGAGTATTGTTACTGTTTTATTTATTACTGTTTTATTTTTTATCATGAACTAAACTTTTATTTAGTTGGGTGTTAAACAAACTTAATGGTTATTTGACTTATATATGTGCGTTGCTCTGAATCTGCTGTAGCATTTTGTTTTGATTTTACTTATTGTAAATCCATATTTCAACTAACCATCCATTTAATAGATACTAGTTAAAAAGGAGCCTAAAAAATGTCTAACTTAGTGGAACAAATCAAGACAATAGATGATTTTAGATTAAGTTTCCCAAGTTGAGTTAATCTTGATTTGAATATGGCCATACTTGATCTAAGATTAGTAAAGAACTAGACATAAGGATTCACCTTGTAGTGCAATTGGAACCTAGAGTGTATAATGTTGTATCTAATGTTAGCATAATAGTTGGTCACTGTTAGGTTGTATTTAGATATAAGATATCCAATATGTGACAATTAGGGATGCATGAGGGATTCTACCCAATGTTGTAGTAATAAAATTAAAATTGAAAAAATAGCCAATACCATTTAGTGAGTTTATCACTAAACTACTCATTTCCCATTAAGTACATATTTGAGTTTTACTTGAGATTTTCCTTATTGAATTTTGTTTATTATATTCTTTTTATTTTAGTTAGTTCATTAATTTCATCAATTATTTTATTTTAATTAGACTGAAATTGCACTGTTAAAATTGCTATAACAAATCCTATAATATCAATCCCTGTGGAAACAATCTAAATACTCATCATTATACTACTTGTTGTATACACTTGCACATTGACACCTATAACAATATGTAACCTAGCGTAGACAAACCTCCACCGACCACCATCATTGATGTTTAATTGGGATCATAACCCTTTTCTCTTTTAGGTGTTGTATAGCTCTAATTTGCCTTTGGTTTTTTCTTATGATAAGATTGTTATATGAAACTTCCTTTTCAGATGTTATAAGCTATGTGTCTAATGAATTATTTTTCATTTTGTTTTGTTTAAATTATCTAGGGTTAGCCACATCAGGAATAAGACTTGGTTGTCAGCTTCTTCTATAAACTATGTAATTACGAGTTATTCGTGAAACAATCCTTAAATATGGAAATAACTATTACATTTACATTTGCATCATGTAACCCTTTATATATGTCATATTCATATGTTTTGATGATAACTTTTTCTTCTTGTAAACTTTTAGGATGCATGAATGAATTAGATTCTTCATCTTGATAAAGATGAGCTAATACATCTTGCAGGAGCTCATGAGTATTACCTGAGACAACTGCTGTTAGATGTACCTAACAATAGTGATATCTTCTCTAATTATGTGAGTGGATCAGTACTTATTACACGGATGAAATGCCATCAGTATAGTGCAAAAAGAATTTCACTTTTTATTTTGATGGTCCCTTTGCATTGTCACATTGACATGAACGATAATCATGCAATATAATTTGTTTCAGGAGAGTAGTATTGAGTGAGATAATATTAGGGAGCCTTTTATGAGGTATGATCCCTTTTTTGGTTGTTTTCCATGCTTCTGGCTGGGTAAACAAATGAATCAATGTAATATTGGTTATTTTAGGCTCGTTTATTAAAGGCTTCACAAGTTTTTTCTAACATGATTATCATCTGGAAGTTTTCAAGACACTCTTGGATGGTTACATCTTAACACGAGCACACAACATTCCTAATTGTTTATTTATCTTGTTGTCACACGTTTCGATGTTTAAGAAGAACTATGACTGTCTTCTTAAAGATGTTTACTTTGGAAACTATAGGAAGCATCTCGCCATAATCTGCAGCATAAAAACAGTGCTGGGTATTGATAACTCTACAAAATTAGAGTTATCATGATACTTTTAGATTTAAATCAATATTACTTAGAGAGTAAATGATGTGTTTTCATTGCATTTTTGTTACATTTTGCATAAATATTCATTTCAGTTTAGTCTTAATAAGTTTTGCTTAATTTAAAGTAATTCGTGCTTAAATTGTGTGCATAATTGTAGGTTTCCAAAAGCTTAGAATTCATGGAAGTAATGCTGATGCAATAGGCTTGCAAAAATAAGGAAAGAACATGACTACAAAAGAATTGAAACAAATCTGGAACAATACAGTTGTTGTAGCCGTTGCTGTAGCAACCATTGCAGAATTACGATCTGCAGTTTCCTAATCTGACTTATGCGCGCTCTAGGCTTCTGTTTACCTTAATTTTCAGTTATAAAAGAAGCACACATCATAAGGAATGGGAGGTTCGTCACCCAAGGACAAAAACACAAAGAAACGAAAGAAAAACAAGATTCAAAAGAGAAATTAAGTGTTGCACAAGAGGAGAATTTACAGAAATCAATTGGGAGCTTAATCATTTTTTTGTTTTCTCTTTTTCTATTTATTTATGGGGATGTGTTTCATGGCTGAAACTTTGTTCTTTCTTTTTCTTTTATAAATCATAAACTAAATTTATTTGTACTTGAGTGATAAACAATCTTGATGGTTTATTGACTGAATATATGTGTTGCTGCATGTTTACTGTAACAGTTTGTTTTGATAGTATTTAGTTTTATTCATTATTTCGGTTGATCACCCATTTAATGATACAACTTAGGAGAGAGCCGCAAAATGGCCTATCTTAGTGGAACATATCAGAGCAATACTTGGTCTTAAATTTAGTTTGCCGGATTGAATTTTACTTGAGTCCCAAAAGGGCCATACTTGATTTAAGATTAGTGATAAACTAGACATAATGATTCAGCTTGTAGGGTAAATAGAACCTAAATGTGTAATGCTATATCTTATGTTGGCATAGTAACTTATCAATGTTAAATTGCATATAGATATAAGATATCCAACATGCGACGGTTGAGGATACATAAGGATTCTGCCCAGGGCTGTAGTAAATACTGCAGCAACCGAGTCAACCATTAGAAAATAGTCAAGACCATTAGGAGAGTTTAGTCACTCAACTACTATATATTCCCATTAGTTTTATCCTTGAACTTGACGTGATAGTTTACTTTGTTGCATTTATTTATTGCGTTGTTATTTTAATTAGTACATTAGTTTAATTAATTGTTTATTTTATTTTAGCACAAAATCTGCACTGTTAAGATTGCTGTAGCAAATCTGATAACATCAATCCATGTGGAGATGATCTTGAATACTCATCACTTTATTACTTGTTGTGTACACTTGCACATTGACACTAATAGCATTAGTATTTATACACCAATAACTTTTTGGCGCCATTGCCGGGGATTGATTGTTCATTGTTCATTGTGAAATTAATTTTAACGGTGCTAATTTTTAATTTTATTTTGATTTGTTTATTTTGTTGACATAGGTGATTTAGCAACCCTTGCATGCGCATATATAAATCTGTTGAATTCCAATTTCATCTAGAAATTGAAAGAACTGCAAGGAGATTGAGAAATGAGCATCGGGAATTACAAGCTGCTGTAGCAATGGATAATTTGCAAGATTTGAGAAACTTGAACCATAGAGAGAGGATACAACTAGTCAATGTACATGAAAGTCTGAATGAACAATGTGTTCAAAGGTAACCAGGGAACAACAACATTATTCACATGGCGAACAATAGAGATAGAGTCATTCAAGACTACGCAGTGTTGACTCCTTAAGTCATACATTTGGGAATAGTTAGTCCTGACATTCAAGCTGACAATTTTGAACTCAAACCCGTGATGTTTCAGATGCTTCAAACAGTTGGGCAATTTAATGGTTTGCCATCCAAAGATTCTCATCTACACTTTAAGTTATTTTTGGAAGTAAGTGATTGTCAAGACCTGGCCCAAGTCCACTAGGATATTGTCCGCTTTGGGCCGTAGCCCGCACGGTTTTGTTCCCAGGGCAGCCCATACTACCCCAAAAGGCCTTCTAGCAACTCAAGGCTTGTCCCCCCTTATAGCCCAGGTTTCACCCCCGTGCTTTGTCGATGTGGGATCTCTCAATCCACCCCCCTTAGGGCCACAGCATCCTCGCTGTGCACACCGTTCAAGAGGCACCCGACAGGGCTACGCTCTGATACCATCTGTCAAGACCCGGCCCAAGTCCAATAGGATATTGTCTGCTTTGGGCCGTAGCCCGCACGGTTTTGTTCCCAAGGCAGCCCATACTACCCTAAAAGGCCTCCTAGCAACTCAAGGCTTGTCCTCCCTTATAGCCCAGGTTTCACCCACGTGCTTTGTCGATGTGGGATCTCTTAGTGATGCTTTCAAGATTGCTGGAGCATCGCAGGAAGCATTGAGACTTAGACTTTTCTCGTTTTCTTTGAGAGATCGAGCAAGAGCATGGTTGAATTCTCTACCACCAAATTCTATCATTACATGGAGTGGCTTGGCTGACAAATTTTTGTTGAAATTCTTCCTGCCAACCAAAAATGCAAAGTTGATGAATGAGATCACATCTTTCCATCAACTTGAAGATGAGAGCTTGTGTGACACATGTGAGAGATTTAAGGAGTTACTTAGAATAAGTCCTCATCATGGTACTTTTTACTGCATATAGTTGGAAAATTTCTATAATGGTCTCAACCCAAGCACTAGATTCATGGTGGACGCTTCAGCAAATGGGGCATTGTTATCTAAGTCTTACAATGAGGCTTATGAAATTTTGGAGAGGGTAGCCAACAATAATTATCAGTGGCCATTAACTAGATAAGCTGCAACAAGAGGAACAACATGAGTTCATAATGTAGATGCCTTGACAATATTGTCAGCCCAAGTAACTTCATTAACAAGGATGGTAAAGGTTATGACTACTGCTCTAGCAACTGTTAACCAAATTTCTGATGTGTCTTGCGTTTATTGTGGAGAAAGGCATTTATTCGATAATTGTCCTGGGAATCCAACTTCAGTTAATTATGTGGGCAGCTTCAATAGACAGAAACAGGACAATCCATATTCAAACACTTACAACCTTGGATGGAGACAGCACCCGAACTTTTCATGGAGTAATCAGAATTAGCCTGCTGTAGCATTCAGTGGACATAACAGACCTGCTTAACCACTTAGATTTTATCCGCAAAATCAAGAGAAAATAAGCATCAACAATGATCAACCCAGTTCCCTTGAAGGTTTGATTAAGGATTATATTGTGAAGAATGTAGCAGTTGTCCAAAGTCATACTGTATCATTGAGAAACTTGGAAAATCAAATTGGATAGCTTGCTACATTATTGAGCAACAGATGAAACGACCCGCCCCGCAACCTCCCCCAGGCGAGTCTATCTAAACTCGTAAAATCGAAACTATTTTATAAAAATTTCGGCAGAATCTCCTTTAAAAACAAAACATAACCAATCCTGCACGTTACAAAAATAACACTCCCAAAATCATTCAATATCCAACCATCCTTCACAACCAACTTCTCACATCAACATATCAAATATCACCCAAATCATCCGAATATTAAAATACAACGATTATCCTTAAGAACATAAAATAATAATTAAACACAACTCGCAAAAATCCTAAATAAAATAATAATGAAATCTGCGATTTCTAGCACCATCACGTGATCATAAAATCAAACTAACGTTCGTTACTGGGTTGACCGATGTACCTGTAAATCTCCTGTGGGGGGAAAAATAAAAATATAATAAAAGAGGGGTGAGTATAAAACTCAGTGAGCTGAGTGAGTGGATAGTAGGTGCTGACAATTTAATAAATTTATTTAAAATGATTTAATCTTTCTCAAATCAATTTCAAATTCTTAAATAAATTCTCAATTAATTTCTCAAAAATCATAAGAACTTGGATAAACTCATTTCATTTAAATCAGTTTATTGAAATACTATATTATAGAAATCTGCATAAAATCGATGGAATCATAATACTCATCATATCAAATACTGAATATCGAAAACTGTCATCAAACAAGTACCTAGGGGGTAATCTGATCATATCCGGACCTCGACAGGCGGGCAATGACGTACTATTTAGGTAACGTCACGCCCCAGAGCGACAACGGATAGATGGGGACGATCTCATCTCATATCTCATATCTCATATATCTGTACTGTGCATGCATAAGCCCCCAAAAGGCAAAAGAGCCCGAACACACTGCCCAAAGCCTTTATGTGTGTCCCGATGGGCCCCAAGGGCCTCTATCTCATCTTATCTGTATCTCTTTTTATCTGTATCTCTGTATCTGGAGGGAAGGGTACTGTCTAATGATTTCAAAACTAACATTAAACATATGATCCCATCTGAAATCTCATTTTCTTTCTATTCAACATATCTCAAATCTGCTCAATTCGAATATCATGTTTTTACTCAAAAACGATAATAAAATCATAAATCGAACTCATTCTCAATAACAATAAATATCAACACATAAATAAAAATCAATTCGCTGGAAAATCATTAAATCGACGCATTAGATATTTATTTATCAAACATACTGCACTATATAATAAAATCAGCATATACTATTAAAATAGGTTTTGTATATTCCACTCACAATGATGATGTCTAAACTCGGTATCAACAACGTCCGCGGGTTGATTCTCGTTTGCGGATACGGATCCTCCTAAATTACGGAAAACAACATAATCATTCTCCGTAAATTAGAAAATATAATCAACCTCGAAACGTATATCTATTAACGATAAACTATTCCCGCATGAGTAAAATTACCAAAATGCCCCTACAGGCCACAATTACCAAAATACCCCCAACAATAATATTTTACCGACTTATCCTCAAACATCATTATTTACCAAATTATCCTCATAATCGTCAATTACCAAATTGTCCTCAATTCAGATTACATAAATTAACCAAATTATCCGAAATTACGAAATTACCCTCGGATCGTAAAATTACCGCATTGCCCTTAACGACTTAAATTACCGAATTACCCTCGAAATCACAAATTACTTCACTGCCCTCACTCAAAATTACCAAAATATCCATTAATTACATAAAATTACACAAGCACCCCTAAAGGTCCATGAATTTACCAAATTGCCCCTTGCCGGTCAACGGTGACCGGACTTCAGTCAACGGCGATGGGGAGCTTAGGTCTGCTAGTTCCGGCCTCGGTGAGTCCAATGGTGCCGGCGGTGTCCTCCCACGCACGGCGGTAACGGCGGATCAAAGCTCCAAAAATCCAAAACTTTTCGATGATCGTTCGGCGATTTTCCGATGTCCCCGATGGTCTTGGTTGGTCAGAACTTGTTGCTGGAGATGTGAGGAACCAGTTCCAAGTGGTGGCGTTCCAAAAATCTAGTGGGATCAACGGCGGCAAAAACGGGTCTTGGCCGCAACTTTCGAGCTCAAATCGCTGGCGTTCTGGTCCGTTTTCGGTGACGAAGTCCACGGGGATATGACGATCGTCTTCCAAGCTTCGAATCGGTACCAAGCACGACTGGTAAGGTGGCCGGAGTTGGGAGATCCGTCCGGGTCAAACTCGCGGGTTCAGGTCGCGGATCCGGGTCAACGGGTCAAAATCCTCTCTCTCTCTCTCTCTCTCTCTCTCTCTCGGGTTCTCTCACTTGTCTTCTCTCTTTGAAAAATCCAACCCGTTTCCAGTTTAAATACGGCCCTCTTTTTTTTTTTTAAGCTTAATACAAATTAAGCTCAATTCGGACCCGTGATGAAAACAAAATTCGTCCGTCCGAGCATTTAATCGCGCTCAGTTAAATCTCAATTAAATACCATAACGAAATTAAAAATTAAGAGCAAGGAGGGAAAATAAAATCGCACTCTTAATTAAGAAATCCGAAGTGCATATGTTACAACAGACCTCAAGGTAGTTTACCCAGTAATACAGAAGACCCACAAAAAGAAGGGAAGGAGCATTGTAAGGTGATTAACTTGAGGTTTGGAAAGGATGTTCATAGTTCTGTTGGGGTGCCAAAAAGAAAAGCTAAGTCCACTTCAATTCAGAAATAAACTCAAAGTGAAAAAGAGCCACAATCCTCCACTTCACAACACACTGATGAGAGTAGTCAAGTTGCAACATTTGTCGAAAATGATGATCCAACACCTGTGGATAACGAGGCTGTAGCACTAACCCAGAACATGGCAAAAGAGAAGCAGTCTGCACAACTTGCTGTAGCACAATAGTTAGGCACCCACTACCCTTCCCTCAAAGATTTCAAAAACAGCAACAAGATAAGCAGTTCAGTAAAATATTGTGAGTGCTGAAACAACTATATATTAATATCCCTTTTGTAGAAGCTCTAGAGCAAATGCCAAACTATACGAAATTTTTGAAAGATATCTTGACAAAGAATAGAAGACTTGGAGAATTTGAGACAGTTGCTCTAACACAAGAGTGCAGCCTCAAAGTAAGATACCACAAAAGATTAAGGATCCAGGAAGCTTCACAATCCCATGCTCCATAGGCACTAAATACAGTGGCAAAATACTTTGTGATTTGGGGGCTAGCATCAATCTCATGCATTTATCAGTGTTTAAGCAATTGGGAGTTGGTGAATGTAGACCAACAACAGTGACTCTACAACTTGCTGACCGATCTCGTGCCTATCCAGAAGGGAAGATTGAAGATGTGTTGGTGAAGGTGGATAAATTTATTTTTTTGGTGGATTTCATTGTGCTAGACTTTGAGGCAGACAAATAAATGTCAATCATTCTAGAAAGACCTTTCTTAGCCACGGGAAAGACTCTAATTGATGTTCAAAAATGAGAATTAACTATAAGAATGAATCACCAGCAAGTTACATTCAATGTGTTAGATGCCATGAAGAGTCCCGATGAGATTGAAGATTGTAATTTTATCAGTGTTGTGGACTTTGTTGTAGCAGAGAAATTACACAGTTGCTGCAGTAAGGAAGCAATCAATGCTGCAACAATTGAAGAACTTGATGGTGAAGATCATAGAGCAGCTAACATAACATGGTTAGGGGAGAAGCAACCCTTCAAAATTGACGAGCAAATCCAGCAAAGGGAACTTACTCCAGACCAACAAGAATTCAAGGTTAATGAGCTGAGAGTGAAGCACTATATGGGAGATGATGTGAATAGCCTAAAGAAGGATCGGTTCTTGAAAGATCCAAGTTGAGGAAACAAGAAAGGTCTAGCTGAAAGACCTAAAGTCAAGCGCTAATTAGGAGGCAACCCAATAAGATAAGTTGTTTCAAGTTTTTAAGGTATTGAATTTAGCTTTTAAATTATTTAATTTGTCTTTTTGTTATTTTAAGTATGCATCTAGTTTTTTTTTTATTTTTTATGTCGTTGTGTTAAATTGCAGTAAGTAAAAAAAGTGTGGGCAAAAAGAGCAAGAGGGAATTGTTGCAGCATCATTTACAACATGACATATAACAGAAGATTCTCAAACAACAGAGGCATTTCTTGCTTTTGCAGCAGCAAATGGATTGATAAGATTTTATGATAAAGAGCGTTTGAGAAGTGGATCAAAGAGGAAGTGACCCTTTACAGCTTGTGTTGCAGCAGTGCTTCCAGTAATAGGGGAGTACCCCCTACTCGCTAGTTTATTTTACTTCTTTCAAAACTTTTCTTTTATTTAGTTTTAATTTTTTGATTCATTCTACATGTCTTTTTATTTAGTGTATGCATGTCTGGTTTATGTGGTTTTGTTTTGTGTGCTTGTGAGGACACAACACCACTCAAGTTTGGAGGGGTTGTGTTTATGATTGCATGTGTTTATGCTTGTGTTGTGTGTTGTGTGAAGCTCTGTTATCTAATATTTGTGTATAGATTTGAAAACCTAATGAAGATAAATTGAGTGTTATTCAGTATTTATGAGAATGCCAAGTAGAGATAGTTATAGATGGAGGTTGAAATTCTGTCCCGACACTTAGACTTTGGTTAAGTTTCATGAGAATACTGTAGCAGGCCAGGAAAACCAAAAAAAGAGTAGAAAATATCTCAAGTTTAGGGGAAATTTTTTGTTGAACTGTGCTTGTTATAAAATAAATTTTGCTCAATGGCTTAAGTTGCTGAGTAACCAAGGTTGAGTATATACCCCGTATGCAGACTTGAGTCCAAAGGCAACAAAAGTTATGAGCAGTGTTGCAGCAATTATTTATTAAAAAAAAGAAGCAAAAAAAAAGTGATTAAGGAATGAAAAATAAAGAGATTTGCTGCTTAGGATACTGAGTAACCTGGTCTGTTTATGAGTCCCATGTTCAGCCTTGAGTTAAAGGCGTTCAAAGGTATGACCTAGATATAACATCCTGGATGTGTTGCTACAGCAACTCTGACATGTACTTTGAGTGAGTAATTAGGTGTCGTCATTACAAGTGATAGGCATTCACATGAAAGCTCAATGTTGCATTGAAGGGTTTAACTAAAAAAAAAAAAATTGTAGCGCAGTTTGAATATAATTGTGAGTTCTGCTCCCCCATATGTGAATATATTTGTGTTCTACCTTTGAACTATATATGTCTGTGTAATGTTGTAGCACCTCTAGAATTTGATCAAAGTGGCACACTCACTCTTTGGAAAGAATGAGGCCTAAGTCTAAAACTGAACTGCTATGACTATTTTGTATGATTAAGAGTGTGATCTGAGGGTGGAAGAATCCTTGCAAATTTGATAATAAAGCTAAGTTATTTGTTGCATGATTGTGTGATTGAAGTGTGAATGTTGTTGTCATTACTTGAGGACAAGTAATGGTTTAAGTTTGGGGGTGTGATAACTCTACGAAATGAGAGTTATCATGGCACTTTTAAACTTAAATCAATATTACTTAGAGAGTAAATGATGTGTTTTCATTGTATTTTTGTTACATTTTGCATAAATATTCATTTTAGTTTAGTCTTAATAAGTTTTGCTTAATTTAAAGTAATTCGTGCTTAAATTGTGTGCATAATTGTAGGTTTCCAGAAGCTTAGAATTCATGGAAGGAATGCTGATGCAATAGGCTTGCAAAAATAAGGAAAGAACATGACTACAAAAGAATTGAAACAAATCTGGAACAGTGCAGTTGCTGTAGCCGTTGTTGTAGCAACCATTGCTGTAGCCATTATTGTAGCAATCCTGGAACAATTCCGTGCGGGATACTTGTAGAATTACGATTTGCAATTTCCTAATCTGACTTATGCGCGCCTTAAGCTTCCGTTTACCCTAATTTTCAGTTATAAAAGAAGTATACATCATAAGGAATGGGAGGGTCGTCACCGAAGGAGAAAAACACAAAGAAATAAAAGAAAAACAAGATTCAAAAGAGAAATTAAGGGTTGCACAAGAGGAGAATTTGCATAAATCAATTGGGAGCTCAATCCTTCTTATTCTTCTCTTATTTTCTCGTTTTTTATTTATTTATGGGGATGTGTTTCATAGCTGGAACTTTGTTCTTTCTTTTTCTTTTGTAAATCATGAACTAAATTTATTTGTAGTTGAGTGATAAACAATCTTGATATTTTATTGACTGAATATATGTATTGCTGCATGTTTGTTGTAGCAGTTTGTTTTAATAGTATTTAGTTTTATTCATTATTTCGGTTGATCACCCATTTAATGATACAAGTTAGGAGAGAGCCACAAAAGGGCCTATCTTAGGGGAACATATCAGAGCAATACTTGGGTCTTAAATTGAGTTTTCCGGATTGAATTTTACTTGAGTCCCAAAAGGATCATGTTTGATTTAAGATTAGTGATGAACTAGACATAAGGATTCACCTTGTAGGGTAAATAGAACCTAAGCGTGTAATGCTATATCTTATGTTGGCATAGCAACTGATCACTGTTAGGTTGCATATAAATATAAGATATCCAACATGCGACGACTAATGATACATAAAGATTCTGCCCAAGGCTGTAGCAAATACTGCAGCAACCGAGCCAACCATTAGAAAATAGTCAAGACCATTATGAGAGTTTAGTCACTCAACTACTATATATTCCCATTAGTTTTATCCTTGAACTTGACGTGATAGTTTACTTTGTTGCATTTATTTATTGCGTTTTTATTTTAATTAGTACATTAGTTTAATTAATTGTTTATTTTATTTTAGCACAAAATCTGCACTGTTAAGATTGCTGTAGCAAATCTGATAACATCAATTCCTGTGGAGACGATCTTGAATACTCATTACTTTATTACTTGTTGTGTGCACTTGCACATCGACATCAATATCATTAGTATTTATACCCCAACAGGTATATGGCTGGAATTATAATGCTCTTGGAAGATAGTGGATTGCTGGTATGAGTTAGAGTGTTGATGGGTATGTGACTGTTAGAGTATTGCTGCTGGAAGAGGGTAGTATTGTTGCTGGAAGTCTTGTTGTTGGACTATTTCCATTAATCTTTAAAAGTTTTGCTGGGTAACTTGGCTTGGTGGTTGAAATTTGAATTGCTTTTCTTGGAGTTTAATACTTTAGTTGGAATTTAACTATTGTTTTATATTTTGGTATGCTTCTTTTTAATTTAGGATGTTTTATTATATATTGGTGATGACGACATTGGATATATAATAGATATATTTATTCTAAAATTAATTTGTTGGATTGAATGGATGTTAATTAATATTAATTTTTTTAGTTTTCTAACAATATTCATTTTTATTAATTAATTAAATTTGTAAACATTAAGTCATAAATAAATTATAGTCATAATATAATTTTTTTAAAACAATATATAACTTTATGATGGGAAATACCCATCATAAAGTGTGTCATAGAAAATTTCCTACCAAAATTGAATAATAAATTTACAAATGATAATTTAATTTCCGCCCAAAAATTTAAAAAAAGGGCAAAACTTTATATAAATTTCAAAGTTTAATTTAATTATTTTTTCTTATTAAAATATTATGTGACGTATATATGACTATAAAATGACATCATAAATTCATTACGAAAAATACTATGTTATAAATTAATGACAATGATATAGATGACGGATGAACTGTCTGTCATTGCATCCCCTTTTATGATAATTATTTCATGTTATCAATATATATGACACATTAATATAGTGTGGCACATTAGATACTTTATTCCATATTTATTCACAAATATAGAATAAATGATATAATAATTAACTGGTAAATGTGAGGAAAAATATAAATGAGAGTATTAAAATTATAGTTTGAATACTGAGAGTAGATCCCGTAAACTTAGCATATTTTAAAATTATTTTCAAATAATTTATTTTCCCACAATTAATTTTCTTTGTTTAACAAATTGACAACTAAATTTTAAAATTCCTTGTGGTTTGACCTCGGACTCATCGGGTTATATTATAACTAGATACCCTTATACTTGGGAGTAATACACTTTTGAGTCGTGTCATAATGTATTCTGTAGTAAGGTATCAAAAACAAAATCTCTTGAAAAATTGGAAAAACATCATTATATGATTGTTTGAGCAATTCTTCCAATCTTTTTTCTTTTTTGACATAATGGTTTGTTTAACGGTGTATCTTGTTGATGAAATCCAATTATTTGAACTTTTTAACCTTTACTGGATGTATCCATTTGAGAGAAACATGAAATTGCTCAAGGGTTATGTTCGTAACCATTGTCGCCTTAAGGATGTGTTGCTGAATGTTATCTGGCAGAGGAAGCACTTGAATTTGATGCTAAATACCACATGGTAAATTATAAAACTGAAAAGCCTTTAGGATGCGGAAAGGCTATGATGGTTGATGCTTAGTTATTGCAGCTAGCACATCTTTGTGTTTTGAAAACCACCATTGAGTTTGAAACTTATATCAAGTAAGTTTATTATAAACATTAAATACAAGAAATAACATATCCCTTTTCATTTTGAACCTTTTTACAGAAAACTCTAAATGCATCAAAGGCATTATTCTTATTAGTTAAGATAACTACCCATGTGTATCTAGAATAATCATCCACAATTACAAATGCATAATATTTGCCACTTAAACTAGCATATCTAGAAGGTCTAAACAATCATTGTGAAGTAATTGAAGTGGTTTTGAAGTGGTTTTGAAGTAAAGACACGATTCTTATTTTTTAAATAAGTTTTTATTCATTTTCCAAATTGGCAAGCTTCACAAATTTTATCTTTTTTACCTTTAACCAAATCATTTTTTGAAATTTTTTGAATCAAATCCATACTTGCATGACCTAGTCTTCTATGCCATAACTAACCATCATCATGCAATGCGGAGAAACATTTATCATTAGTATATGCACAATATATATTAATGGTATAAACATTAACACATCTATTTCCTACAAACAAAATCTTTCCATCACATGCATTCTCAATAACATATTTTGATTTATCAAAGATAATTCTATAGCCTTTATCACACAATTGACTAATGCTAAACAAATTGTGTTTCAAGTTTTTAACTAAACACACATTTTCAATAAGAGTAGAGGATACATTACCGACATTGTCAATACCAATGATTTTTCCTTTTAAATTATCTCCAAAGATACATTTCTACTATTCTTGATCTTGGTAAAACTTAAAAACCAAGAGTAATTCATTGTCATGCGTCTTGAACATCCACTGTCCAAGTACCATTTTTTTTTCCTTTTCTTTGATCCTTGCAGAACAATTTTCTAAGTTTTAGGTATCCAAAACCTTTTTGGGTCTTTAAGTGTTAGTAATGGTTCCTTTTTGAACTTAAATACATTTGATTGTATAGTATGCATTTCTTTTAACATGGCATCTATAACTCATGTGAGCATTTCCATTGCAATAATGACAAACAATCTTATGATCACTTGTGAAGGTAACTTTGATAAAATAATTCTCATAATATTTTTGTTTCAAGTTAGATTTATACCCAAGTCCTCCTTTATCAAACACACTTTTTTGAGTACTCAGCAATTCTTCTAAGTTCATTTGACCACTTGTGAATTTTAACACAATTTCATTGAGCTCATTACTCTTTTTCTTAAGCACTTCATTTTCTTTCATCAATTCATCAACATGTTATTTTTCATGCGCATATTCTATACTTTGTTTACCTTTAAATGATACAATTCTATCATGCAACATTTTATTATCTAACTCTAGTCCTTTAATCTTTTCATTGAATAAATCATTGCATTTTTGTAAAGTATCATTTTCATTTGAAATTTCTAGCATTTTCTTTTTAAGGGATGCATTCTTTTTACCTATTCTTATCCAATAATCATGCAATTCTTTTAAGGCATTTTGTAATTCTTCATATATTGGACTTACTGTATCAAGTTCATCACATGATTCTTTTCCGATTGTCATGAGAGCCAGATTTGTCATCTCCTGTTGCTCTTCATCATCAGTTGTTTAATCATCGATGTAAACCTATATGGCTACCATTGCCTTCTTCTTAAGCTTGTTGAGAAGAGGATACTCTGATCGTATGTGTCCGGGCTTCTTACTTCATAGTAAGTAATTTGCTCATTCTTCTCATTTTGATTCTTGTGGTTTCTGAACTTTCTTTGCTCACTAGTTTTCTTGTAGAATTTTCTGAATCTCCTATCCATCATAGCCATCTCCTTATCATCCAGTTTACTTTCCTCATCACTCTCATGTTTTGAGGCTTTGAGAGCAATGCTTTTCTTTTTCTCATCATTGCCTTTTTTTTTTTTTTTTACTGCTAAGTCTTCTTCATAAGAAACAAGAGAACCAATCAAATCATTAATAGACAAGATATTGAAATCCTTGGCTTCCTCAATGACAGTCCTTTGAGGTCTCCATTCTTTGGTAGCCACCTAATAATTTTCTTAACTTTCTCATTCGAAAATATATTTCCTAGGGCTCCTAGAATGTTAACTAAGTCCGTAAATCTAGTATACACAGAATACATACTCTCATTTTATTACGTTTGGAACAATTCATATTGTCGAGTGTATATACTAATTTTAAACTCTTTCACTTAATTTGTGCCTTCATAAACAACTTCAAATTTGTTCCAAATTTAACGAGCACTTTTACAACTAGACACTCTATGAAACTCTTTCTTGTCAAGTGTACAAAACAAGGCATCTATAGCTTTGGAATTTAGAGAAGCTTTTCTTTTTTCCAATTCATTCCATTCCTGTGAAGGTTTTGAAATATCTTCCCCTACTTCATTTTTAGTTATAGGCATGAATGGACCATCACATACAATTTCTCAAATTTCAGAATCTAGTGCTTGCAAATAAATTCTCATTCTAGTTTTCCAATAATGGTAGTCATTAGCATCAAAGAATGGTAGCCTAGTTGTGGATTGACATTCCCTAAAGGTAGAGTCATTTTGGGTTGCCATGGATCTTTTACTCTAAACGGTTAAGTCCTAATAAGAGAATCAAGCTCTGATACTAAATAACATACTAGTTATGCAACCCAAGAGGGGGGTGAATTGGAATTTTAAAATTTAAGCAAAACAAACCACATCTTAAAAAATAATTAATTTCATAAAATGCTTGGCTTATAATTATAAAATCTTTGGTTTATGAAAAATGATAATTTATTAAATAAAATCTTGAGCTTCTCAAATGTAAAACCATGCATATATTAAATCAGATCGGCTTTATAAGAATTGTCTCAATAATGAATCTGTTGAGCTCTAAACTTTATTTTTGATCGAGCCGTTGTTCGTTAAGTGTTTTGAACTTGATTTCACTTGCATAAATATTATCCTTCAAGAACTAGTGAAAATGTGAAATATAATATTTATCAAATCACTTAAGACACATGTTTGTTATCATCAAAATTATATTATGTGTAGCCCTTTAGACAAACAATAAATATTACCAACACTTATATTTATTGGTTAAACACATAACAAGCTATAAATAAATTATTTGATTAGTAAAAAAAGTGATAATGTTTACTTTAAAAAAGTATGAAAAATAAAATATATATCAAACACACGTATTTTTTTACATTGATACATGATATTATAATGTTATTTTTAGTACATTATATTGATTTTTTTTCTTATTAATCCATAAGTCAATCAATAGTTGCTTAATCATTTGATTTAAAATTAATATATTAAATAAAATTCAAAGTATATTATAAAAATAGTAAATATAAATACAAAGAGACAGACCTATTATAAAACACACTCACCTAAAGTTCTATTATGTTTAAAATTCTCATTAAAAAATAATAATAGCTTAATAAATGTACTAAAAAAGGGGTAAATAAAAAATAATAAAAGGATAATTTGCATAATAGAAAATAAATTTATTTAATAGGGTATTAATGAAAAAGAATATTAAAATTGCATCCAAATGTTTTTTCATTCTGATAAAAGTCAAAATATTTAACTTTTTCCATTCAAACCTAAACATATTATAATCAGACACAATTATAAAACAACAAAATAAAAACTACAAATATCTGAAGGACAATTATCTACTGACCACCTATTTTTTCGCACTTTTTAAAAAATACGCAATTATTAATTTTTTTGTTGAACTCCACTTGAATTTATATTATTTTGCACTTATCCACTTCTGTCTTCAAATTGTTAAGAGAACTAATGGAATATTGTCTAAATGACTTTTTTACCCCTAATTGTAAAATGGCAATTATCCACCAACCACTTATTTTTTCAGATTTTTTGAAAAATACACAATTCTTATTTTTTTTTTGTTGAACTCCACTTGAAATTAAATTGTTTTGCACATGTCCACTTCTGTCTTCAAACAATGTCATTGTAAAATGAAAATTTTACCCTTATGATGTCAGTAAAGTTCTAACAGTGTTATAATGTGAGTGGACCAGTGAAAAAAAACGTTAACTTTGGGTGGAGCGCTGCAAAAAAAAAACTTGTACATTTTTGAAAAAGCTAGAAAAAAAGGTAGTCGATGAATAATTACTCATATATGAAAATAATTAAGATTCAGACTTCGAAAAAAAAAAAACATATAGGTCTCTTGATGGTTTGGTCATTGAATGTACAGCTAAGATTTAATTAAATATTATTTCTTATCTAATAACTATTCTCAATAAATCATTTTTATTCATTCACCATTGCTATTAGCTTAACAAAATATTGTGAAAAACACAACACAAACTGATGGAGCGTGGCGTAGCGGAAGTAGAATTAATTAGGTAGAAATACTAGATATCGTTCTAGTACTGGATTAAACCATCGCAATTAGCTTACGCTCTAATCGAAGCGTGATTAGATCTCAATCTAATCCAACGACTTAATAAGATTTTTAATAACGCGTAATGCGAGATTAGATGATGCTCTAATCCAAATGACTCTACAAGAGAGATTTTGATAAATAATTACAGAGGGAATTATAAAAGGGAAGTTTTATTGAATAATTGAATATGAAGTTCTCAAAATAATGACAAAACCTCTCTCTTTATAATAGAGGAGACTCACTTCCCTAAGTTAACCTAAAAAAGAACATTAAATCACAATTATAATGAAAATAAAATATACTTTCCCTAAGCTAACTTAAAAATGGGAAACTAAATCACAATTATAATGAAAATAAAAGGCGAGGATACATACCATAATTGACTTAAAATAAAAAAGAAAATCCTAAAATAATAAATATTCTAGAATCCTAAATTACCTAAAATAAGGTCCTACATCATTCTCTCCATGTTAAAAGAAACTCGTCGTAGAGTTTGAATACAATCTGGAGGATGGAACTTGTCGTGTAGAAGCAAATCATCTTGTAATTCGAACTTATTATCTTTCTCATCAATCTTTCTCGAAACTTTAAAGAATTCATACTTCATCAACTTCCTTCGCTTGTACATTCTTCGAGGCGATAAAGACTTCCAAGATTGAACAATGATCAAATAACTCTTGCCCTTCACCAATTGTAGCTCAATGCGCTCTCTAATAAGTTTCATCTTTTCAATCAAATCTTCTTCAAGCACAATCTTCTTGTCTTTAATGTGTATAGGCATAACCATTTTAATCATTTCAACTTCTTCACACTACTAGAAAAATAGTCTTTACTGACGTTAGAATAGTGTCAGTAATTACTTTTATTGACACTTACTAATTGTTTCAGTAATCTGGCAATCAAAAAAATAGTGACACTTGTAACTGGCGTCACGAATTACTATTACTATAGTATTACTATATTTATGACACTATGGTATTAGTAGTTATTGATATTTTATTAGTGTTTGTGATTACTATTACTATTGCATCACTGTTTAATTTATTTTTAAAAAATAAAAAATTGAACTGGCTATTGATTTATTGGTAAAATTAAAAGGCACCACAAAATAATCACAAAAAAACTTGATATATATTACAAAATCTTTAATTTCATATTTAAATATTATTAGTATATATTACAAATCTCAAATACTTCAATAATCAAGATTTCATATTCTCGTAACTGAATAATCTTAAATACATAAGAATTTCTACCATCCAATCAAATGCCTACTAATTGCGGCTACATTTAACAAATTTAGAAGCTAAATTGTTAAGAATGACCACCTTTCACTCTTTGAACATAAGTAGTGCAGTTGTGTCATCACACCAGCAGCTTCTCTATTTAATAGACTGGATGGGTTAGGATACAAGTGAAGTCGAGGAAGAAACACTTCAAACACACTGACTAAATCTACATACGAGGACATGGAAAACGAAAAAAAAAAATTGGCTGTCAATATGAGAAAATTTAGAAGAACTAAAGTGTATATTATAAGGCGACTCAAATCTGATTAAAGTTTATTTCCAAGAAAGGGAAATTAAAAGAAAAGGCCAATATGAAAAAATTTAGAGATCTAAAGGTGACAAAACCGCTAACATAGCCTGAAATGATATATACTCAATTGCATCTATTAGAAAGAATATGCAAATACATACACGGAAGAAAAAGTGCTCAAAAGATATAAGGATTAAAGATGCAAAAAAAAAAAACTAGGTGCAATAAACTGCCACTTTTATATGGATGATCAAGTGATGTGGATAAGGCTACTACTACTTTGGTTATCTAGGTTCAGGAAGATGATCCCTGCAACTAGATGGTCAACCTATATTTGTCAAATAAAATCATATCAAATGAGGTAGAAGGTTGAAGATTTTCTTCAAACCATCTGATCGTGGTGCAGGTAGAATTAACTAGGAAGCTATATGAACAGATATGCATGTCATGAGTGGAACTATATATGTAGGATAAAGTAACCGTATAAATTTTATCAAGGAACAAATGATTTGAAGGCTTTTGCTGATTCCTTATCACTCTTCACTACCAGAACATAATTGATAGAAGCTAGCTAAAAACAAGAAGAAAATTCAAAATTTATATTGCAATTCACAAACTGATAAGCTACATTTGAAGCTCATCAACATATAGATTTTTAAAACTTTTGGTTAGGATAAAATTTTGGTCCTCAAGAGTTTTCTTTTAGTTTTACACTCTTTTGAATTGAAATATACTTAATTTTGTTAGTAAAATTATGAAATTGGTTCAATTTGGTTCAAAGATATAGCCAAAAGCCAAATTTATTCAATTTAAACTTGAAGAATTTAATTTAGGCCTGAAAAAATTTCCAAGTATATTTTTTCAAAAAATGATAATATGATTTAATAAAAACAACTATAAAAGAAATATTAGGTTCTTGACAAATGATTTCCAAATAAATTTTTATTAAGCTAGTTTTTATGAAGCTATGTAAAAATGCAAGTAATTAATTCATTTTCAACTAATATTCAAGAGTTCTATAACTGCATTAGATGAATCTAAGAGTGGTAGGATTTACCTTAAATGAGAAATTGCTAAATGAGTACTGCATAGTAAGAGCAGAGGCATTAAATTCTGCCTAGCAACCGCACTCATCAGCCTCCTTCACAAGAAAAATTAAAAAAGGGTATGGAAAATGAAATATTGATTCTATAGTAGTAAGCCTCATAAAATCCATACTCATAAATTTTGATTTAAGTTCTTTCACACATGCTTCCAAATGTATTTAGACTTGGCATTTTCTGAATTAGAATAATCATATTAAAGTCGTCATCAAAAGATATTGCATTATAATCTGATCTACTGAGAAGCTTTTGTTCATAGAGATTGATAGGTAAACAAATGAAACCTCTTCTCTAGTGTGTTACTGAAAAAACCCCTACTGCATGTGTTAGTCAAATCATCAGTCACTACCTAAACATTTTCATCTTCTGGATTCCATACATAATAGCTCACAAAGTAACTTGTGTCTAGTGATTCTACAGCTAGTATAAACATAGCCTACAGCCAATAAGAAAAGCTACTTAGTGTTGCAAATAGGTCAATTACAATGTCAAAAAAGTTAATAAGCTTGAAATCAAAGGACGCTTTGTCTTGGAAGTGTATCCTAGTTTATATTTAAAAAAAAAAAAAAGATGTTGCTTCAACTATTAGAAAATTCTACTTAGTCCCTTAAGTCATAGTACAATTTAAGTCTTTGGTAGTAACTAACTCTCAACAGTTTACCTCTCTAGCTCTGGTGGCTCCTAGTTTTTTAACTGGATTTTCAATTAATAATCTGAAATAAAATGAAATATTGATTGTTATGTTAAAATATATATTATATGAAAATCTAATTTTTAGACATCAACATATCATTATTGTCATTTCACAAATATCCCTATATTTGATAAACTTTACCTTAAAAGGATTTTTTTTAAGAAAAACATGATTTTATGGTATGACAATGATTTTAACCCTTTGAAACTTTATTTTGTTAATAATTCAACATATTTTCCTTTCCAACAAATAATTACTCTATTAAAATTATTATTGTTAGATTTTAAAACTCTATTATTTTATTATCTCTAATTAAAACCTCAAAAATAATAGATATTAAATCAATGATACATAGTTAAAAAAAAATCTCTCATATTTACAAAAAAAAAAAAAAAACTTCTAATCTTCTTTATAAAATTCATTGCCACCATGAGACCATCATATTCAGCTCAACTAGCTAATTTTGTATGTGCTATCATTCTAGTAAAATATTATTATGATTCTTATTTTTTAAATTTATTGTATTTTTTATTTTTTGTATTTATATATGTTTGAATCAGCTATGAAGTTTGTGTTTTAAATAGTATAAATGTTGATAATTGAATCAGATTTAACAAATATGGTGAACTTAGTTAAGGTTCTTTTCCAAATAAATAGATATCTTTCTTTTTCTCGGATTTTGTATTCTTGTTGATAATTGTTGAGATTCAAGATATCATATTCTTGTATTCTTTTTCTCGGATTTTATTTAATATTTGTTTAGAAGTTATGTTGTTTAATTTAGAAAGACCTAAAAAAAATAGTTTACCTAAAGCCTCCAAACAGTTATAGCCAGCTCTGGCTATAAGCCTATAACTGCCCATCAATAGTACCAAATAGACTTTGATTAGTAGGAATCAATAAACAATTCATCGCGATATTGATAGAATTATTCGTGATTAGTGTTGATAAATTAATACTCTTAGGACTAATGATTAAGCGAACATTATAGAATAATATATTAATTAATAAATAATAATTTATGAATGTATAATCTAATTTCCTAAAATATCAACTTCGCGCGATGCAAGAATAGAATATCAGATGATTTACTCAATTTTGTAGCAAGCAAGTCAACAAGAAATAAAGAAAAGATTTATCATGCCTTGAAAAGAAAGTAAATGACCCTGATATTATCAGCATGTAAACATTGACCATATTTATACTATTGTTTTAACTAATTAGCGTGTCTTAAAAAAGGAAAGCGTGTATTTCTCAACAGTTTCTATCAGCAATTTCAGTCATAATATCAACGGTCATCTTACGATTGGTACGTTATTGACTTTTCTTTTCCTTTTTTTTTTTTGGTGGGGTTGGGGGAGGTAAATATAGACTATCTTTATGAATTTGGCGTCTTAATAGTAAATTATTAATTTATGCAGGAATAAGTGGGTCCAGTGTGAAATTACATGTTTTTTTTAATGTATTAATTTATTGATTTAGTATGCCGGTCCTAAATTAAAAGTAATAAATATTAATATTAATTGAAATTTTAATTTTCGATAGGAAAAGCATCCGTTTCCCCCTCAAATTTGGGCAATTGCTTATTTTTCCCCTTATATTTAAGAAAATGCCTTGATACCCTATTTCATTTTCAACAGGAAAAGCGCCTATTTATTCTCGTAAACTCTTATTGAAATTTTTGTTTTTGTCTTTTGGGGACATCTATGTCTTTCGAAGATTGGGGTTATTCGTCAAGTTTAGAAAATAATTGGATTAACATGTATATTAGCCAAATTTTACGGGAAAAATGTAATCAGCTCTTATATATGATAAAAAATAGTGTATCAACTTACAGGCACAATCCATATTTAACTGTCTTTGATCTTAGATCATATTTGGTATTGAGATAAAGTGGCTTCAAAGCAACAATTGTTGTGAAGAAAAAAAAATTGATATTGTGTGATAAATATGATTTTTACATATTAATTTCAAAAACAAATATCAAATATAATTTAAGTTCTTTATTGTGCAAACGTGAAATAAAACAACTTAATTTTCAAGCCACAAAAATAAGTATCGACAAACATTTGAATACTGTACCGCTGTTCAACTATTGTACCAAGTATGATTCTACGTTGTATATAAAGGAATGAGTAGCACTCACAAGAGCACATCTCATTCATTTGCTCCTTGTCTCATTAGTTATTGCTTCACAGATTTTCTGCTCCATAAATGGAATTGGGAAGTGTAGTTGAATTTCTCGAGAACAAGATCGTTCTAGTCTCCGGTGTAACTGGTTTCGTAGCAAAAGGTATTCTTAAGATTCTAAAGGGAAAATCTAGAATATCTCTATTGTTTAAATGGACGTTTTTAAAATTTTTTGGATAATTTAAAATAATTTTATTTAGTTGGTAAAAAAAATCTGATTTAATTTCATAAACTCTCCATTCTTTAAAAAATAATTAAAAAAAAGCAGTACATGCAAGTAATGAATTAATGAAATTAGATTTTCTTTCCCCCCTTTTTTTTTTTTTCAATAATGAAACTAGGTATTGCATATCAATCTTTGCTTGTGTACATGCATTATGCATCTTTAGATGCTAATTAGTGATCATCATTTTCTTTTGTGGATATAGTCTTTATTGAGAAAATTTTGAGGGTTCAACCAAATGTGAAGAAGCTTTATCTTCTTATAAGAGCTGCCGATACTGAGTCAGCCGCACTACGTTTTCAGAATGAGGTATATCATTTAAATGTATAATATTTGGCCCCATGCTACTTACATAGTGCATAGACTAGAGATCACTTAGGGAATTTCATCCATTTTTTTTTTATTTCAATAAATTTCTTTTGTAACGTGGGGATTAACCAAAAAAAGAAAGGTTGACTAATGTTTAAATAAATTACTAATTAGTCCTTAAATTTTTTATAAGGGAGACTGTCAATTTCCCCTACTGAAATTAATGTATATCACTTATATGTTTATGTTACAATTTATTAATAAATTCTACTATATGTTGCATGTTAAATTCCTTTAAATCTTAATTTGTATCGGATAGAAATAATATTTTCTTTCTAAAAATAAGATTCAACAACTACAGGCACGACAACTATAAAGTTATATTTGGAAATACTATTTTGCTACTTAATTTTGTAGGTGTTGGCGAAAGATCTGTTTAATGTTTTAAAGGAAAAGTGGGGTACACGTCTAAATTCATTTATCTCAGAAAAGATTACTTTTGTCGCTGGTGATATCTCTAGTGAAGATTTGGGATTGAAAGACTCTAATTTAAAAGAAGAGTTATGGAATGAATTAGACGTCGTGGTCAATTCAGCAGCCATAACCAAATTTGACGAAAGGTATATTTTCACGAACAATTCAAATATATATCTTGTAAAATGAAAGTTATAAAAAATAATTAATTAAATCCAATCAATTTTCGCTTGTACAGATATGATGTTGCGTTTGGCATCAACACCTTGGGAGCTATACATCTTGTAAACTTCGCGAAGAAATGTGTCAAGTTAAAGGTCTTTGTTCATGTATCCACTGGTTCGTATAACTCGATCCACGTACCAAACTTTCATTTATTGAGTTAAATTGTCACAAATAGTGGGAGATTGACACTTTTTTTTCCGACTGGTTCCAGCATTTAGCACTCACCCACTATATTCCTGATCACAAACTAACCCTATCACATGATTTTTTTTTTTTTCAATAGGTCCATACTTCAATTTTTGTAACATGCTGTTAGTTTCTTGGTGTCAAAACTTTCACAGGACTCATCCCGACCAGGAAAACGACCACATTTTTTTTTTATTGAAATTTTGATGTCAGGAAATTGACACTTGTTAAGTGAAAATATTCGAGAACTCTAGAGAAAAATGTCAATCTCTTATTTTTCTTTATTTTTTTTTTCATGACCTCCTGTTAATTAAATATTTATTATAAGGTATTATGTCTTTCAGCTTATGTAGCCGGGGAAAGGACAGGGCTTATATTGGAGAATCCTCTTGATGGCGCATCTGGATTAGACTTTGATGCGGAGATGAAGGTGATAGATCAGAAACTGAATGAAATCAAAACGAAGGGAGCTTCGCAGAAGGAAATTACACTTGTCATGAAAAATTTGGGCACCGAAAGGTATATTTATCTGCTAATGATATAAGGGAAATGACATTACATTTTGGTTGGACACGTATACCAGTACACAATTTATATTTCAGAAATGCCCACATACCCACCTGCTTTTACTGTTTCTTGTGGAGGGGACATGAACTGAACCGAAAACAACTCCTCTTCTATTAAATGTTTTGTAAACTTTAATATATATTTTTGTGCAGATAGTTAAAGATGATTGAACGTTGCGAGTGATCATAGTACTTTCAAGTGTTACACAATAATGACCGAAGATAGATTTCGATGGTCAACACTAAATTCAAATAAATGAACCCTGGTTATAAAATTCCCTTTTATAATTATGGATAGAGATAGAGGCATTATATATATATATATATATATATATATATATTAGTGAGAGTAAATATATTTTTTATATGAATGAATAAAGGTCTTGTCTTTTAGTAGGAGTAGATTTCTGGGTTATTTTCAATTGACCTCTAGATTATACTATGTGTGAGTAATTTCCAATAAACTTCAGATTATAATATACCTATAGATTGTAATAACAAATTCCGAAAAAAAAAAATGAATGAATGGAAAAGGTTTCCTATTTTATTTTAATCTAAGCATTAGTCATATCTATTTTAGGGCAAAAATGCACGGATGGCCAAACACATATGTATTCACCAAGACGATGGGAGAGATGCTCATGCAACAATCAAAAGAAAATCTGTCACTGGTCATTATACGCCCTACCATGGTAAGTGGTACTTACAAAGAACCATTTCCAGGTTGGGTCGGAGACCTGAAGTAAGTCATTAAAATGCTGATCTAATTTTCTTAGATGAAGAAGAAAAATTAGGCTGCGGCATCAAATTTCTTTGTGATTAAATTTTTTTAATTTTGTTTTGTTTACACAGAACCATCAACACCCTTTTTGTTGCCTCTGCTCAAGGAAATTTACCATGCTTAGTCGGAGAAACTAAGACCATTTTGGATATGGTGAGTTCAGTGAATAGCACGTTAGATAATTGTTTTAAACAAAATTACAAAAATTAAAATTAAAGAATCATGCAGATACCGGTTGATATGGTGGTGAATGCTATGATTGTTGCCATGGTTGCTCATGCAAAACAGCCTTCTGATGCCAATATTTATCATGTTGGATCATCTTTAAGAAATCCTGTGACACTCGTGAGTATTCTAGATTACGGCTTCGTTTACTTCACAAAGAAACCATGGATTAATAAACAAGGAAAGCCCGTTAAGGTTAGCAAGGTTATACTCTTCAGCAGCATCGCTAGCTTTCACGGATACATGCAAATTCGCTACTTGCTGCCACTCAAGGTTTGTTCTAAGCACAAAAATTGAAAAAAAAAAATCCAATCTGAATTAAAGAATCTTGACTGAGAATTTCTTTTGCCATTCATCATATATACATATATGTATATATAAATTATCTTTTAAGAATATCTTTCATTTAAAAAAGTGTGGATGAAGCTAAAGACACAAGAAAAATGTAGATTCCGTCAATTTTCTTTTAATCTTTTAGTACACTTTAGTTTGTGTTTTGATTTTTTTTTTAACTCTACTGGTATGATATATATATAATTTTTTTAGTGCGGGCGCCATTATTTGTTTCTAAATGCGAACATGTAATTAAACCATACAACTTAATATAATCATTTTAATTAACTATTAAATCGCATGAGCTAATAGCGTGTTTGTACCTAAAAAAAAAAATGAGGCTGCTCGCCCTTGAGAATGCTTATATATATAAACATATACAAATAAACACGTTCATATCTTATAAGTTACAAACTTAAAGATTAAGATCAGTCTTCTTTGTCGGCATAACTAATAATAGCTTAATTTTGTAACTTATATGATATGGATGTCTTGACTTAAATTCTCCTTTAATAGTTAGAAATGGGCCCAATTATCTTGATAGTTTGTATATATTTAAAATTATAAAAATATGCATGTCATTACTTGCATCACAATGGGTAATTAGGCAAGACTCTGAAGAATGAAGTACCATTTACCTATCATGCATCACATTATATTAATAATAATCTTGGTTCAAATTCAATGTGGCGTCACCTGCAGGGATTACAAGTGGCAAATACCGTATTTCACAATTTCTTTAAGGGCGTGTATAATGATCTGCGTAAGAAGGTTAAGTTCGTGATGCGAGTGGTGGAAACTTACAAACCTTACTTTTACTTCAATGGCATGTAAGTTAGCTTTGTTTCGCTGTTTATGGATCTTCTTCTTCTTCTTTTTTATTTTATTTTTTTAGCACAATGTATCTTGAAATTGAATTTATAATAATGATCTCCCTTTGGGAGAAATTTTACCAATATAACTAACTTTATTCTCTTATATTTAATTAAGCACAGCTTTGATGATACAAACACAGAGAAATTGAGAATGACAGCTAGAGGCAGTCGGACTGAGACTGATTTGTTTTACTTCGATCCAGATTCCATTGAATGGAGAGATTATTTCATGAATACTCATATTCCTGGTGTGGAAAACCTACTACAGCAGAAAAGGTCATTTCCGATAACAAAAGTCTTCAGAAGTGGGCATGTTCCCTCCGACAAAACAATTACTGAGAGAGTAATGCCTATGACATTCATTCAAAGCAGTCGCATGGGGAATACACATTTTCCAGTTAGTCATCGAGACAAGACATATTTTCAAAGGCAACTGCTGTCTAAAATGACATTGAATGTCCTCAGAAATCAGATAGGCGCAGCACCAATTTGTCGTTGGAAACCAATGTCGGGAATATATGCACCTTAAAGCATATTTATTTATTTTCGGAGAAATGGCGATGTTTGACACTATTAAAATTGGTGGAATAGTCACGAACATCACAAAATAAAATTATGACAATCAAATAAGAATTTTTGTATCCACCAAATCTATGATAATAAAGGAATTAATGGTGTATTTTGTAACCATCAACTAATAACTTTTGTATCTCCCGGCCAGATAAATTTTGTTATATCTTTATCTTAACCAAATAATGAAAATCGTCATTTTACAAAAATAACTTAATGTTTTGAAACTTTTTTTGCCCTACAATAATTTCTTAGGTGGGTTATCCCTAGTTTACTAAGGTAGTTTGTGGGAGATATTTCTACACTATTTGAGTTGTTTTTTGGGTAGATTGGGATCACCTTTTCCACTGGTGTTATTGTTTTCGTTGATGTCATCTTGTTTGGAAAGTTATATTCCTTGTAGTCGAGATATTTCAATCTATGTGATGTGTCTAGCTTATTGATACAGATCAACATGGATGATAACTCCTCTTTCAAAGGTTTCACTAGATACTAGCCACTTTCTCGATTTTTCTATTTCAGGACTAAGGAGATTTTGTTTTACTTATTTAAGGTTTTTAAATTTCTTTGCTATTGGAGAGAAGTCTAGTCTTATGAATTTTTTTTTTTAGGCCTTGAGTTTATTGTAATTTTATGTGCCATCAAATAAGTCTCAGGTGTACTTCTTGATAAATTTTAATGTAATTTTCTTTTGGCATTGATATGCTATACTGCATTGGAGCACTAATTACTAACTTTGGTGCCACTTTGTTTTAGAATTTGAATGATTAAACACTCAAAAACACTTTTTTCTCTTATGAACTCAATACAACTCCTCAATTACAATTCTTTTAGAACTAAGAAGCTTAACTACTCTTGTTGCTTAACCAACTAAGAGATGAGATATATATACTTACTACAACTTAATCATAACTATACATTAGCCTAATTACAACACAAATCATAAGCACACATCAAATCTAACAACCATTCTCAATGCCACAAATTCTACTTACCACATTTAACAGCACAAATGTTAACTACATAAAGAAGCTTCAATGGGCTAGATCAAAGATCATTTGGTTTCAAAGTTGTATAAATCAAGTTTATCCAACAATCTACTCAACTATGTTAGTGGAAAAGATGAATATTCATATCCAAATCCAATTTTAAAATTAGAAAGAAAATAGAGCTCTAACATGTGTTTGGACTCAGACTCATGCCCTAAAAGGGTATCTAACCAATAGACCCATAGCTGGTTGGCCATATTTAAAGTTTTTTTGAATTGATAATGTTATTTTAAAGCCCAAATAAAAATTTATCAACATACAAGGTTATGAAAAAATAAATCAACAAAAAACTTTTGGAAGTACATAAGTTAGAAAGTAACTAGTGTTTTATGAAAAAGTTACAAATTAAAAAATAGGGGAGGGACAGCTGCACCCTAAAATTTGGGGAAATGATTATATAGATCACCAAGTTTTTAATAAAGGACACTAAGATTACTTTTTTAATATAATATCATTTGAAAGTAAATATAATATAAATAATTTATTCTGTCTAATAGACTAATAATATTAAAATATATTTTAATATTCAAATTAATTTTAAAATATAAGTTATTATATCTATTTTGATTATATATATGTATTTATTATAAAGATTCTAGATAAAGTCTTTGGCTAAATGGATTTTACAATAAAATAAAATATAAAAGACGTATTAATAATATTAAATTTATTTTGTATAATATTCAAATTATTTAGATTTTTATATATTTATTTTTATGCTCTGTTTCTATTTATTATGAAATTTTCTTTGATATTAATAAAATATGTCTAATAATTTTATATTAAAATAATTTTTAAATATTAAAATTATTTTAAAATGTATATATTATTACAATTAGTTTAATATTTTGAATTTTTTTTATTTTTTTGAATTAATACAGCAAAACTGGAAATAAGTTTAAAGAGGATCTTGGTATCCCTTATTAAAAAGTTGAGAATTTATGTTTTTATTTCTCTAAATTTCAAGGGTTTAACTGTGTTTTTCTCTTTAAAATAATATTTCAAGTTATTCAGATACTATATAAACCAATTGAAAAAGAAAACAATTAATTAAGATGTCCATTGTAAAGTCTCTGAACCAGTTCTACAAAGATATGAGCTTGTTATTTGTGGAAGCCAATCTCATGTACAAGAAAATAGACAATAGATGACGGAAATTAATTGTCATAAAAGGGGGTACATGATAGACAGTTTATCCGTCATTTATGTCACTGTCATTAATTTATGACAGAATATTTTCCGTCATTAATTCATGATTGTATTTCACCGTCATATATCTGTCATACAATATTTTAAAGTAAAAAAAATAAATTTAAAATTAAAATTTATTTAAATTTTCTGGCCAATTTATTTAAAATTTTGGTGAGAAATTATTTATGATAGAATAAATGATGGCTTTTTACCGTCATAAAATTTTGATTTTTTAAAATTATATTATAATTATAATTTATTGATGAATTCATGTTTATAAATTTAATTAATTAATAAAATGAATATCATAAAAAAATAATATTAATTAACATTCATTCAATCCAACAAAATAGTTTTTTTTAAAATAAATCTAATATCCAATGTGATCACCAACAATACATAGTAAAATATCCCAAATTGAAAAAAAAAAACCATCCTAAAGTATAAAATAACAGTTAAATTCCAATCAAACTCTAAGAAAAGCAGTTGGAATTCAGGCCACCAAGCCAAGTTACCCAAAAACATTTCCAAAGATTAGTACAAGCACTCCAACAAGAAGACTTCTAGCAAGACTTCCAGAGAAAATTCCAGCAACAATACCATCTTCTGACAGCGCTCTAAATGAAAATTAAAACTTACAAAGCAACCTGCAAGCTTCATGTGAACAAAATTGATTCAGACACCAATCATCAGTGCATTTCATGCATGCTGCAGCCATATGTGATTACTTATTACACTTGGGAGTTATTTTACATAAATTAACTTTCTTCAACTAGGTTGTCAAGATCTATTAGAATTCACATGGGCTATTGGATTTGAAACCTAAGTATATATTCATAAACTTTTATTTTAAGTTGGCAACATTGCTTCTTTTATCTTTTACGTTTGAATAAAAGAGCAATGCCCAAAATCCGAAAAAAAATCTTCATAATAATGAGTTATTGGATTTGAAAACTACTATATATGTATTTTATTTAAAGTTGGCCAAAAACACTCATTTTTTGCAACCAAATGAAAAGAAAAAAAAGATTTCACTTATGACCGACTGCCTATCAGTCTGCCTATTAGTCTGCATATCAGATATTAATAGTTTAATACCACTGATAACAATAACTCAAACAACAATTTACCTTATGACCGACATGCTCTGTTCTGGCTTAAAAGACAGGACGCGGAGTTCTATTGCTCAATAGTCTGCAACACATTAACTAAATCAATTCTTACTGCAAACAACAACCCAATACAACAATGAATACAAAATGGTCATAATTCAGACTATATTTAAGTTGATTGGCCACTAATCAAACATTCTTAAACACAAATTTTTATTCATTTTATTCTTTTGGCAACCTTACTCAAAAATTGGCGAAAGAGTTCTATAGTCAACAATTATACCAACCTTACTCCTAGCCATATCATGAATGCTACAAAAACAGCAACTGTCTTTGCACATTTCAATAGTAAAAATAGCATAAACAATTGTTGTTTCTGCACTTTTGAACAGGAAAAATAGCAGCTGCCTTTGCACATTCAAATAATAAAACATCAGTTGTCTGTGCACATTTCAACAGCAAAAACAGCAGCTGTTCAAAACAGTAGAAATAACTTCTATTTCTGCACTTTTGAATAGGAAAAACAACAGCTGTCTTTGCACATTTCAACAGTAAAAACATCAGCTGTCTGTGCACATTTCAATAGTAAAAACAGTAGATGTTCAAAACATCAGAAACAACTGTTGTTTCTATACTTTTGAACAGGAAAAACAGCAGCTGTTTTTCGCATTTCAACAGCAAAAATAATAGCTGTCTTTGCACATTTCAACAGCAAAAACAGCAGCTGTCTTTGCACATTTCAATAGTAAAAATAGCAGCTTTTGAACAAAAAAAAGCAGCTGTCTTTGCCTATTCAACAACAAAAATAATAGCTGCCTTTAGACATTTCAACAGCAAAAACAGCAGCTGTCTTTGCATATTTCAACAGTAAAAATAGCAGTTGTCTTTGCACATTCAATAGCAAAAACAACAGCGGTCTTTGCACATTTCAATAGCAAAAACAACAGTTGTCTTTACACATTTCAACAGCAAAAATAGCAGTTATTTTTATATTTTTAGATGGCAGAAACAGCAGCTGTTTATGCACTTTTGAACAGTACAAAAAGCAACACAAATGTGCTCGCTGTTTTTATAGTTTTTGGCAAAACAATTTCACTTTTTCTGTAGTTTTGTAACATCAATAACAACAACCAAATTTATGCTATTGTTTATGCAGCTTTGTGCACCAAAATCAATTACTTAAATCAAAACGAGATTGGCTCTAATCATTTCTAATTTTATTGCCTAAATAAATTCACACCAATGTGAAGCCGTCAATCTAAATTCTAGATATGTATAAACAAAACCCAATTCAAAATCAATTAAATCAGGACATATGAACAATTAACTCATCTCATCAACTAGGGCTTCAAACTAATAAATCATTAAAAAAAGAGATTGAGTTAAAATCTAATGTTTCAATAACCGAATATTTTAAGAAGAGAAACAAGATTGAGTTCAAATCTAGGGTTAATAGATTTTTTTTTGAAAAAAAAAAACTTAAATGAATGAAGAGGAAGAGATTTGTAAATTACCACAACCAAGCTTTCTCCTCTCCTTGATGTCCATGTCGGTTGAGGACTTTGACAGGGCGCTAGAGAGAGAGGTGATTTCGAAAAAGGTGTGAAATTAAGTTGGGGCTTCAACGGCTGAGCTATCTCAGGTTCCGCTACTCAGCAACGACGGCTGCTCTTGTGGATCTTTGTGTTCATCTTTGTCTGCGGCTGTAAGGATTGTAAGGGTAGTGAGTGTTTGGGTTTTGAGGGCAGTGAGAGCAAAAACAGAGAGATGATTTAAAAATTTCCACACTTTTTAAGAAAATTTTATATGATATTGATAATTTATTAGATGTTGGAGTTATAATACATGAAACGACACAGTTTCATGTAATTTAATAATTAATTTTTTTATATAGATGATTTTTTTTCTAAATTTCAAATAATGCAATAAAATTAAAAATAATAAATTATATAGCGTAATTGTTCACATATTAAGTAATGAATTATAAGTCGACACATGGCTAAGTAAAAAAAAATTCATGATAAAAACTTATTCTATCACAAAACCATAATTAATTCATGTAAAAAATAATTCTATCACAAAATCATCATTAATCAATGATAAAAAAAAATAACTCTATCACAAAACCATCATTAATCCGTGATAGATAATAATTCTATCACAAAACCATCATTAATCCATGAAAGATTGAAAATTCTGTCACAAGTATGTCACATTTTTATGATATAAGCCGAATTTGTCATAAGTTGTCTGTCATCTATTGCCAGTTTTCTTGCAGTGATATCTCTTTTCATTTTTCCAATATTTGATTCTAGCATAAAACAAAATAGCTTTTTTGTTCTTATTTATGTGGAGCAATTACACGAAGAATCATATCGAAAGAAAGCGAAGAAAATGTTGAAAAGTCAAGCATGCAATTGACAACTAGCATGCAATTGTTGAGAGACAACTAGCTATGACTACAATTTGGTGAGAAAGTTGGCACCGATTGCCAAATTTGTCAATTTGGAAAATTGAAGCCAAATTGAAAACGTATGTTGGGTGAGCAATACTCCCTATAAATAGAGAAGCACTTTGCAATTGTTAGTATCCCATTTTGTGTTGAAAGCAATTGCAAGTGAAATGATTTGTGAAATTTGAGAGAGCTTCCACATAAGTGTTCTAGTGAGGATATAATTGGGTGTATTGGGGTTCTGGATTTTGAGAGCTTTTTCCACTTTTGTAAATTCTCATTTGTTAGTAAAATTATCTTTCAATCTTTGCCTGTGGACGTAAGTTTTACGCCCAACCACGTAAAATTATTGTGTCTTATTTTCTTTACATTTATTTACACCACATTTATATCTCCAGAAGTCACACACTACTAGAAAAATGGTCTTTACTGACACTTGGTTTGTGATAATTTTTTAAAAAGTATCAGTATTTTCATTTATATGGACCATTTTCCGTGCTTAACATAAAAATATCACAAATTACTGATACTATAGTATCTGTAACTTAGACATCAGAGATTTCTAACATTAAGGTATCAATAATAAAAATAAAGTAATTCTAATTAGGTTCCAAATAGAACTCGAACCGAGGACCTCTAATAGTCAAGCGTTTAAATTCAAAAAAAAGACCAGGACGTCCAAATCTCAAATTTTCTAGTTCAGAAAACTAACGAATAAACCAAAATTGTTTTTAACTTTTCCTGTTTAATTTAGACAAAATTTTTAATCTTTCTCGTTCCTCCTAAACTCCCCAAATCTAAAAAACCCTAACTGTGTCACCTTATCAACCCCAACTCTTCTCGCAGCCACTCCTCCCTTATCTTTCTCTTACAATCCAACGCAATCTCTTACTATCTAACTCAATTTTTCCCTCTCAATCTCGCCTCTTTTCAATCCCTAACTTTAAATCTTTCTATAATAATCTAACAGAATCCCATATGCCCGTGAAATTCTAGCCACTTTTTTGCCTAACGCCAATCTTCGTCATCGAGAAAAATGATTTGAGGGGTTTAATTTAGCTCCACGATCGTGGACAGATGCCTTGGTCAAAGTTAAATAGCATTGTTGGAGGCTATTTAAAGAAGAAGAAGAAGCAGAAGCACCACTTAGGTCAAGCAATTGTAGATCTGGGCATGGTAATTAAGTAAGGTGAGCATTAGCTAAATAATTAATAATTGTTAAATATTCTCTACTTATATGTGAATTTAGTAGGAAATTAATTTGGTTCTTTTTTTTGAATTTTAAGTAGGTTTTCTAATTCTTTTATTTTTATTCAACTAATACATGATTTTGGAATTTTTTTCTTTTCGCGTTTTGATTTGTTGATATATGAATGGTAAAAGTTGTGTTAGTCATTCATAGTTTTTGAAGACTGGTATGGTGTCTGCAAAGTGTTTGATGAGATGCTTGTGAGAATTGTTGGGTGCATTTCAATTAGTTGACAAGGTTAGTGTTGAGTGTTAGAAAATATATATTTATAAAGGAAAAAATCGTCATTTTACATTTCAAGTCTTACTAAGAACCATTACTTTTATGTATTTAAGCTTCTTATAATTTAATTATGTGTGTTTTATTTTAATTAAGTATTTTATGTATTTTAGGGGCATCATAGTCATTTCACAATGAACGAGAGATCAAACGAAAAAACGGACATCACTTTTGAACTCAGGACGGTCGAAAACCTTAGGAGGAGCATAAAAGGAAAAATGGCACTATTCACATGTACAGTACTGTCTACGTTACTGTTCACGACACTGCTCACATAGACAGATCGATGACTTGGCATTGACCGATGATGTGGCATTGACTGATGAGGTGTCACGATCCTGTTGGACTAAAATTCTTATGCATTGTTGATTGGTGACGTGGCAGCATATCAGTGGACCAAAAATCTTGCATACGGTACATGCATCACACATGATTATTTTCAACCAAACCGTGTCACTGTTCAATCTGGGTCAAACCGTGTTACTGTTCAAACCGCGTGGTCAAACGGCGTACTGTTGACTGATGACGTGGCACAATCCTGAGCGTCCAAACTATTTTTAATATGATGACCATGATTTACTCAATGTATCTATAAAAAAGGGACTCTCTTCCCCCCTTAATTTGATATCTCTGAATCCATTTTTGGGCTCTATTTTCTGTAATTCCTTCTCCATATTGTATTTTCTACGTATTTTAATAAATCTCCATTTTACCCTTAATTCAATTATAAGTAGCTAATTTTCTTTCAAGCTTGGGTTGAAGGTGAAGTCTCAACATGTGTCATGGGCTTTATTTGATAAATTTACTTTCTCTTCCCCTTTAATTTTTGTGAATGATTTGACTTTTCGTCTACAAATAATAATAATCTTATCTAGATACTGCCATGGTTTCACTTGTTCCCTAGTACAAGGTTATTATTATTTGGCACAATAAGCCCTTAACACCATATTGATTAGAGTGTGGTTCTTGAGGTGTGGATTCTACCCTCATGATTTAATTGACATTAATAAGGAATATTTAGCCCATGATTTATGTTGATACGGATCCAGATACCCAAGCGCTTCAATCAAAATAGTTTTCTCTTTAATTTCTTCTCGCCATTTTAATTTGAATTTTAGGATAATCCAAATCATTTTCACCACAAATCCAACGACCCATTTAGAAAATTAATTCTACATATAATTAAAATCTACCTCCTCGTGGGATCGACACTCGTCACCATTGATCTATACTACAATAGATTCGTGTACTTGAGAGTTCAATAAAATTTACACAATAAGTTTTTGGCGCTGTTCCCAGGGAGGTAAGTAATTTTAATTCGTAAAATTAATTTTTGTGAATAATTTCTTTTATTTGTTTTCTTGTATTTTAAAAAAAAGAGAAAAAAAGTGAATCTGCATTTAGAGATTAGTATTTCTTTTCTTTTTCTCTTCTTTAAAATTCTGTAATTTAATTTTCAAGTTATTTTTTATCTTCTTTGTAATTTTTGTTTATCTTACTAATTTTTTTAGTTAATTTATTTCACATATTTTTTGTGTATTTTTATAGTAAGGTTATAATAGCGCGATAAGGTTAGTATTGTAATTTCTCATTTTTCTTTATTTGTTTTGTTCCCATTTATTTTTTGTTATTTGCATGCATGATCGTAGGTCATTATTACCTAATCTTGAACCTATAGACCTTGAACTAGAAAAAACTACTTTACACACACAAACACGTTAAAAATAAAATGGATTTGCAACAAGCACCACCAGAGAGGCCATTTAAGGATTATTTCAGTCCCTCAGCTAATTTGAGCACATTATGCATAAGATATCCAAATGTAGCTGATAGGAGTTTTGAACTAAAACCTAGTGTGCTAAATTGTCTTCCAACATTCTATGGCCTAGAAAATGAGGATCCATATAATCATCTGAATGATTTTCATGCTATTTGTCAAACTTTTAAATATGAGAATTTTTGAGACGATGATATTAAACTCAAATTATTCCCATTTTCTTTAAAGGATAGAGCTCGTTCAATTATGAGTAGCTAATTTTCTTTTAAGCTTGGATTGAATGTGAAGTCTCAACATGTGTCATGAGCTTTATTTGGTAAATTTACTTTCTCTTCCCCTTTAATTTTTGTGGATGATTTGACTTTTCGTCGACAAATAATAATAATCTTGTCTAAATACCGCCTGGTTTCACCGACTCCCTAGTACAAGGTTATTATTATTTGGCACGATAAGGTCTTAGCACCATATTGATTAGAGTGTGGTTCATGAGGTGTGGATTCCCCCCTCATGATTTAATTGGCATTAATAAGGAATATTTAACCCATGGTACATGTTGATACGGATCCAGATACCCAAGCGCTTCAATCAAAATAGTTTTCTATTTAATTTCTTCTCGCCATTTTAATTTGAATTTTAGGATAGTCCAAATCATTTTCACCACAAATCCAACCACCTATTTAGAAAATTAATTCTACATACAATTAAAATCTACCTCCTCGTGGGATCGACACTCGTCACCATTGATCTAACTACAATAGATTCGTGTACTTGCGAGTTCAATAAAATTTGAACAATAGTTAGCAAATTATATGCTAACAAGCTAGTAGATGTAAATAAAAAATAAGGGTATTCTTTCTTAAACATGTTATTTAATGCTCTAAAATATTCTCTTTGTAGGAGCAACTGTCGATTGGTGGTTTGTGGGTATTATTCTGTTTGAGTTGCTTGTAGGCATTCCTTCATTTAATGCCACAACCCTTGAGGTAGGCAACCAAAATATGATTGTCCATCTGTCCCTAAGTTAAATGATTTCATATGCTAATTCCTTTCTTTTAGTTGAACTGTTATTAACATATTCTAAGTGAATATTCTTATTGACCTTTTGACTGATTATGTTGACTTTTCAGTTTTATACTATTTGATGTTTATTTTGTATTATCCTGCCATCATTTTCCAATGTTTTGTTGTCCGCAAAAAAAATTTGAGAGCATTATGAGTAAAGATATACCCTGGCTGAACATGCCAAAGGAGATGAGCATTGAGGCTTGTGATTTAATTGCAAGTAAGATTTATAAAAGAGATTTAGACAATATCTGTCTGTTGAAATTACAATGTCATTTTTAATCATGTCAATCCACGCAAAGTTTATAGATCCATATTAAAATGAGAAATATTTTTTGTTTGGTGGCATCTGATGTAAGAATTATTATTGGCATAACATAGTAGTTATTTCATAATAAAGGCCCCTTATTAATCAACAACTGATGCTGGCTGATTTTCATATTTATTAACAATCAATATTTCATTTTATTTCAGATTATTAATTAAAAATTCAGTTAAAAAACTAGGAGCCTGTTGAGTGTTAGAAAATGCATATTTATAAAGGAGAAAACCATCATTTTACATTTCAAGTCTTACTAACAACCCTTACTTTTATGTATTTAACATTCTTGTGGTTTAATTACGTGTGTTTTATTTTAATTAAGTAATTTATGTATTTTAGGGGCATTATAGTCATTTCACAATAAAGGAGAGATCAGACGGCAAAACGAACATCACTTTTGAACTCAGGACGGTCGACAACCTTAGGAGGAGTATAAAAGGAAAAATGATACTATTCACATGTACGGTACTATTCACGGCTACGGTACTGTCTACGTTACTGTTCACGACATTATTCACATAGACGGATCGATGATGTGGCATTGACCGATGATGTGGCATTGGCTGATGAGGTGTCACGATCCTGTTGGACTAAAATTCTTATATAATGTTGATGGTGACGTGGCAGCATATCAGTGGACGAAAAATCTCACGTACGGTGCATGCATCAGACATGATTATTTTTAACCAAACTGCGTTACTGTTCATCCAGGTCAAACCATGGACTGTTGACTGATGACGTGGCGCAACCCTGAGCGTCCAAACTGTTTTTAATCCGATGGTCATGATTTACTCCATATATTTATAAAAAAAGGGGCCTCCTCCCCTAATTTGATATCTCTGAATCCATTTTTGGGATCTATTTTCTGTAATTCCCTCTTTATCTTGTATTTTCTTCATATTTTAATAAATTCTCATTTTGCCCTTAGTTCAATTATGAGTAGCTAATTTCCTTTCAACCTTGGGTTGAAGGTGAAGTCTTAACATGTGTCATGGGTTTTATTTGGTAAATTTATTTTCTCTTCCCCTCTAGTTTTTGTGGATGTTTGGACTTCTCTTCGATAAATAATACTACTCTTGTCTAGTACCGCCTTGGTTTCACCGGCTCCCTAGTACAAGGTTATTATTATTTGGCACGATAAGCCCTTAGCACCATATTGATTAGAGCGTGGTTCATGAGGTGTGGATTCCCCCCTCATGATTTAATTGGTATTAATACAGATTATTTAGCCCATGATGCATTTGATATGGATCCAGATACCCAAGTACGTCATTTCAATAGAATTCTCTTCAATTTATTCTCGCTATTTCAATTCCAATTTTATAATTTATTCTCGCCATTTTAATTTATATTTGAGCATAATCCAAATAATTTCCACCACAAATCCAACCACCCATTTACAAAATTAATTCTACAAACAATTAAAATCCACCTCCTCGTGGGATCGACACTCGTCACCATTGATCTATATTACAATAGATTCGTGCATTTGCAAATACATTAAAATTTGCACAACAAGTTTTTGGCGCCGTTGCCGGGGAGGTAAGTAATTTTGATTCATAGAATTAATTTTTGTGAATAATTTCTTTTAAATTGTTTTCTTGTATTTTTTTATTATAAAAAAAGTAAATCCGCATTTAGAGGTTAGTATTTCTTTTCTTTCTCTATTCTTTATAATTTTGTAATTTAATTTTTAATTTATTTTTCTTTGTAATTTTTTTTTCTTATTAATTTCCTTTTAGTTAATTTATTTCACGTATTTATTTTTAGTGTGTTTTTATAGAAATGTTGTAACAGCGCAATAAGGTTAGTATCGTAATCTCTCCCTCTTCTTTATTTTTATTTGTTTTGTTTCCATCTTTATTTTTATTTTATTTGTTTTGCATGCATGGTCGTAGGTCATTATTACCTAATCTTGAACCTATAGACCTTGAACTTGAGAAAACACTTCGCACACACAAACAAGTTAAAAATAAAATGGATTTACAAGCACCACAGGAGAGGCCATTTAAGGACTACTTTAGTCCCTTAGCTAATTTGAGCACATCATGTATAAGATACCCAAATGTAGCTGCTAGGAGCTTTGAGTTAAAACCTAATATGCTAAATTGTCTCCCCACATTTTATGGCCTAGAAAATGAGGATCCATATAATCATCTGAATAATTTTCATGCTATTTGTCAAACTTTTAAATACGAAAATTTTTCAGACGATGATGTTAAACTCAGATTATTCCCATTTTCTTTAAAGGATAGAGCTCGTTCATGGTTAAATACATTGCCTGCCAATAGCATTTCATCATGGGAACAAATCGTAACAAAATTTTTAAATAAATACTTCCCAGTGCATAAAACCAATGCTATTCGCAGGGAAATCTCGGAGTTCACCTAGAGAGAAGACGAGCAATTTTTCGAAACATGGGAGCGATTCAATGGGCTACTTTTGAAGTGTCCACATAATGGGTATGAGAAATGGCACTAATGCCAATACTTTTTAGAGGGATTATTGCCGAATGTGCAAGAATGGCTAATGGCAACAAGTGGAGGAGAGATAATGTCAAAAAGTGCATCAGAAATTTGGGAATTCTTCCAACGACAAGCGGATAATTCCCAACAACGGAGTCGGTCACTTAGGAATAATAGAAGAATTAAGGGAGTGAATGAGGTTCGCATTGGTGAGTCAAGTTCAGAAATCAAAGAAGTCAAGGAGATGGTTGAAGGTCTTGTTCGATAAATAGCATCGTTATCGACTACTAAATCAACAGGATCACATGACCATGACTCATACTCAGATCAAGCCAATGCCATAGGCGTAATGAGAAAGCCATCAAATTACAACCCATACTCCAACACATATAACCCTAGATGGAGAGACCACCCCAATTTTTCATGGTCTCAAGGATTCCAACAGAATGGACCAGCAGCTCTAGCTCCATTAATGCAACAAATTCCTCACGTTTCTCAAGCCTCTCAGCCCCCATTTAGACCATACAATCAGAACCAGAACTACACTCAACCAAGACCATGGGAAGATTCATTCTAGAATCTCAAGAATGTTACTCACTCCACAATTGGGCAACAGAACCGCACCATTGATGGACTACGAAATGAGTTGAGAGCAGCTTTTAACTCACAAACCCAATCAGTTTCAAGCCTCGAGAAGATGGTGGGACAACTTGCTTCTTCAGTTCAGACTTTGGCAATGACCGTTGAGAAAGGTAAGTTTCCAAGTCAACCAGTGCCTAATCCTAAAGGAGTACATGAAGCAAGTACCAATTCACCACAGCAGCATGGAGAGGTCAAAGCAGTCATGACCTTACGAAAAGGAAAAGAAGTCGACAATAAAGTGGAGATGCCGGTGACAAAAGAAAATCACATTGTACCTGTGAATGTTGAGGACTCACCACCGGAGGAGAAAGAAGAAACCAACCCACGAGAATATGTTCCCAAAGCACCATTTCCTCAAAGGTTAGCTAAAGGCAAAAAGGGAAAATCCACAGGTGAGATTCTTGAAATCTTCAAACAGGTAAGTGTTAACATCCCTTTACTTGATGTTATTAAACAAGTTCCATCTTATGTTAAGTTTTTTAAAGACCTTTGTACTAAAAAGAGAAATATGCATGTTCAAAAGAAGGTTTTTTTAATAGAAAACGTTAGTTCTATACTCCAACATAAAATTCCTCTAAAATGCAAAGACCCAAGATCCCCCACCATCTCATGTAGTATAGGGAACCACACAATTGAGAATGCTTTGTTGGATTTAGGAGCTAGTGTAAATTTGTTGCCTTACTCTGTATTTGTGAAACTTGGACTGGGAGAATTACACCCAACTCCAGTGGTGTTACAACTCGCAGATCGATCCATAAAAATACCTCGTGGTATTGTGGAGGACGTACTTATCCAGGTAGACAAGTTTTATTTTCCTGTTGATTTCATTGTAATTGACACTCAACCAATACAAGATTCAAGGAAGCACATCCCCATTATTCTTGGCCGACCTTTCTTGGAAACTGCGGATGCTCACATTCAATGCAGGATTGGAAATTTGCCGTTGTCTTTCGGCAACATGACTATGGAGCTAAACATTTTCAACATTGCCAAACAACCTCACAATATAGATGATGGAATTGTTGATGTGGATTTAATTGAAGCATTAGTTGATGACACTTTTATTTCAAACCTCAGTGATGATCCTTTACAAATATGTTTAACTCACTTTGGTTTGAATTTTGATATTGACAGATCGGTTGAAGAGGTCAACGCCCTACTTGACTTAACACCATCCATGGACACTAATAAATGGAAGTCAAGAGTTGAACAACTAGCACCATCAGAGAAGAAACTCATCCCATCATCAGAATCACCACCGAAACTCAAGCTTAAACCATTGCCCAACACATTGGAATATGCATTTTTGGGGGAAAAAAGTACTTTACCGGTAATCATCTCTTCATCCCTCAATGACGAACAAAAAGGTAAGTTGTTGGATGTTTTAAAAGAGCATAAAGGAGCATTAGGATGGACCATAGCAGACATAAAAGGTATAAACCCTACAGATTGCATGCATTACATTCACCTTGATGAAAATGCTAAATCTACTAGGGAAATGCAACGTCGGTTAAATCCTAACATGAAAGAAGTTGTAAGAACTGAAGTCCTTAAGTTATTAGACGCATGTATCATTTACCCAATTTCTATTCAGGATACAATCAGATCCCTATAGCACCAAAAGATCAGGAGAAAACCACTTTCACTTGCCTTTTTGACACTTTTGCATATAGGAGAATGCCATTTGGATTATGTAATGCACTTGTTACATTTCAACGATGCATGTTGAGCATTTTTTCTGATATGGTTGAACGTTTCCTTAAAGTCTTTATAGATGACTTTTCTATCTTTGGTGACTCGTTTGATCAATATTTACATCATCTAACACTAGTTCTGCAGAGATGTATCGAGAAGAACTTAGTCTTAAATTGGGAGAAGTGTCATTTTATGATAAAATAAGGTATTGTTCTCGGTCACATCATTTCGAGCAAAGGTATTGAGGTTGACAAAGCCAAGGTGGATCTCATTTCTAATCTTCCTCCACCTAAAACAGTCAGAGAAGTAAGACCTTTCCTTGGGCATGCTGATTTTTGTAGACGTTTCATTAAAGATTTTAGCAAAGTTTCTAAGCCCTTATGCAATTTACTTGCTAAGGATGTACCTTTTGTCTTTGATGATTCATGTCTTGTTGCGTTTGAAAAATTAAAGCATTTATTGATATCATCACCCATCATTCAGCCCCCAAACTGGAGCTTACCATTTAAGCTCATGTGTAATGCATCGGATTATGCAGTAGGAGCAGTATTAGGACAAAGAGTTGATCGAATTTCCCACATTATTTTCTATGCTAGTATGGCATTGAATGATGCACAGTTGAACTATTCAACTACTGAAAAAGAAATGCTAGCAGTAGTGTTTGCATTGGAAAAATTTCGATCTTATCTCATTGGTTGTAAAATAATTATATTCACAGATCATGCTGCTCTTAAATATATTCTCACAAAGAAAGATGTAAAAGTTAGACTAATTCGTTGGGTGTTACTTTTGCAAGAATTTTACTTAGAATTCAAAGATAAGAAAGGGACAGAAAATGTTGTGGCGGACCACCTCTCTCGTCTCCATTTTAACATAATTATAGAGCCATTAATATTGAATGATTCATTTTCAGATGAACAATTAATGAATGTGGAAGTATTACCTTGGTATGCTGATATAGTTAATTATCTTGTTACAGGTAAACTTTCAGAGCATTGGACCAAGCAAGACAAGGCTAAATTCTTTGCAGAAATAAAGAATTTCTTTTGGGATGACCCGTATTTGTTCAAGTATTGTGCAATTCAACTTGTTAGACGATGTGTCCCAGAAAATGAAATTCAGAATATCCTTTTATTATGCCATGAACAAGCTTATGGAGGCCATTTTAGTGCTAAGAAAACAACGACTAAAATTCTACAATATAGTTTTTATTGGCCAACTATATTTCGAGATGCTTACACTTTCTGTTCTTCATGTGATAGGTGTCAACGAATGGGGAGCATTACGCGAAGGAACCTGATGCCACTAAATCCAATTTTAGTGGTTGAGATTTTTGACGTATGGGGTATCGACTTCGTGGGACCCTTTCCTTCTTCTTTTGGCCATCAATACATATTGGTTGCTATTGACTATGTATCAAAATGGGTAGAAGCAATTGCATGTCGAACCAATGATCACAAGGTGGTGATAGGATTTTTGAAAAGCAACATTGTTTCACGCTTTGGATTCCCTCGAGCGATAATCAGTGATGGTGGTGCCCACTTTTGTAACAAAGTATTTAAGTCTCTTTTGACAAAGTATTCAATCACACACAAAGTGGCGACTTCGTATCATCCGCAAATCAGTGGCCAAGTTGAGATCTCCAATCGAGAAATAAAGCACAAATTAGAAATGACAGTGAGGCCGGACAAAAAAAATTGGTCATTAAGACTTGATAATGCATTATGGGCATACAGAACGACTTTCAAGACCCCGATTGGGATGTCACCCTACAGGCTAGTGTATGGAAAAGCTTACCACCTACCTGTGGAACTCGAGCATCGTGCATATTGGGCCATCAAGAAATTCAACTTTGACATGCAGCAAGCCAGCTTAGAAAGAAGATTACAACTGACAGAACTTGAGGAAATTCGCAATGATGCCTATGAAAATACTAAGATTTACAAGTAACGAATGAAAGTCTTCCACAACAAACACGTTATGAGAAAATCTTTCACTCCAGGTCAGAAAGTGCTTTTATTCAATTCTCGCTTGCACATATTCCCAGGTAAGTTACGCTCTCGATGGTCTGGTCCCTTTATTGTTCATACTGTTTTTCCACATGGGGCAATTAAAATTAAGGACCCAAAGAACGGTGTCACGTTTAAAGTTAATGGTCAAAGATTAAAGCCATATCTAGAGTACCAACCACATGGAGAAGACACCGAAATAAATTTGAGTGGCCCACCAGAGTTGAATTGATTTTTTTTTCTTTTCGTTGATTTGATTTTGTTTTCTTTCTTTATATTATTATTTTGCTAATTGAAATTATTTTTGCATAAATGTGTTTGTTTAACTATTATGTTTTCTCTTATCATTTTTAATCATGAGTACCTTACTTGGACCGTTCCTCATGAACATTCTTAAACCACTTCAACGTGTCAAAACTCATCTCAAAAGGCAGATTCAATTTTGTAAAACACAACGCATTTGGGCTCTACAACCACCAGAGTTAGTAGCCTATGTTGAGGGTTTAGAACGCCAACTCAGAGACATTGAGAGAAATGTTTACGACATCCAGTTGGAGCTTGAGGTAAATTCAATAAGAGGACGATTTTAATTTTCTTTGTGTGTTTTAATTTGTCTTTCTGTTTGTGTGCTATAGTTTGTTACCCCGATGAAATGGCAGATAACGGTACTCCGTGACAATCAAGTCGATTATTTCAGTTTCCCATAATAACTGACATTCTAAGGTGAAAGTATGGACAGAAACGAGATTCTAGCGAAGCTTCACAAGCGATTCCCTTCACTTCCTCAGAATGCCCTCCTTAAGATCTATAAAGTTCGGTCCGAACGCATGCGATTACTCATGAGGAATAACATACCTGCTGACATTCGTTGGTTAATCGAAGCTAAAGTACGATTGGCAGGTGAGTTACCTCCAAAATTTATTGCATTCATGCCTGGTTGTGGTAAAGGAAATTATGCAAGAAAACGACGAGCTCGAAAAATTTCTGTTGCTTGTCATAAGTGTGCCAGAATGAGTTGCGATAGAAACCCATGTTCTTTAGGAATGGTGTCTGATAACAAGGAAGATACGATTCAATTTATTAGGGATGGCTTGAATAAGGAGTCATTAGATGATATCCTATTGTCTCTTGAAACCCATCCCAGTGGATATGTATAAGGAGCGATTCTCCAGTTATGGCCATTATTCCAGAAAGAGCATGCACGATATAGTCTCGGGAATCTGACTGTAAACGACCCTATTTACCAGTTTATAAGAAAACTGGATGGGAAGTCTATCCTCGACCCATAGAGGGCGTTCAAGCCGTTTCTGGACGTAAAACCAGAGGAAGATGTGAGCCACAGTCGCAACTACGTGTAAATATCCTTTTACTTTACTGTTATTTTATTTCACTGTTGTTTTACTATTTGCTTTATTGTCTTTAATAATTTTGTTACTGTTTGCTTTTTCCTTTTCAATGTTTCCTTTTTGACTCGCGAGCCATGTGCTTTACACGTTTTTTAACACTGACATGTTACCTCATACACAATTGTGACCCACTATCACCAAGACTCTTAAATGTGATTTTCTTTGTCAAACACTCACAAATTATTTTTGCGAAGTATCACAATGGCAGCTACTCCCAATAGATAATTCAAGAACATTTGTGTGCTTTCTGGATTTACCTATGGCAAACATAAAGAAGTTCGTAGAGGTAGCCATAGATCTTGGTCGAAGCATAGCAGCGAGAAAATTACACTTGATGTATGGAGGAGGTAACCGAGGGTTATCAAAAATGGTCTCAGAAGCAGCTTTTATCAGAGGAAGTCAAGTGTTAGGCATCATCCCAAGAGTCCTAAAACCATTGGGCAGTTCGTCTGACTCATCAACTGGAGAAGAGTTAGTCATCTCAGGTATGCAAGAAAGAATAACTGAAATGCTTAATCATGCTGATGCTTTTATTTTCCTTTCAGGAGATCTTGCAACACTAGAGGCACTTATCACACTAGCATATTGGGCCCATCTGCACATCCACCAGAAACCCATCAGTTTGTTAAATGTCAATAACTTTTATGATGGATTTATCGCATTTCTCAACCATGCAATAAAAAACTACTTCATTCCTTCCCATGCGAAAAAACTTTTTATTTGTGCTCACACTGCTAATGAGCTACTTGATCTGTTACAAGCTTATAGACCGGAGCCAAACCCCTAGACCTTTGTGTTGGAGCGACCAAATAATGATAGTAACAGTAGCAGCAGTAAGAAGTACAAATTAGATTTAACTCTCCGCTTGTAAATATTTTCTTCTGTGTTGCACCACCTAGGTGATGTCTTCTAAACTCTACTTCTTTCCTTTCAAACATTGAGGACAATATTTCGTTTTGGTTGGGGGGAGGGAATAATCGACAATTGTGGAATTTTGGTTAAGTTTTTACTAATTGTTTATTGTAGAAACTAACTGTTGCTAACTTTTTGTATTGAAGATGGCTGAATATGAAGTGTAGTTACTCTAGAAACGCATCTTTATTGTTCGAAAAAAAAAACCAAAAAAAATAAAAAACAAAAAAAATTTATTTTTCTTTATTAAGTTTTGATGTTCATTTTTCTTCTTTTTTTTATTTTCTCCTCTATAAATATACATTTTCCAACTTTTGAGTCGAAGATAACTGAATATGGAGTGTAGTGCCTCTAGAAACGCATCTTCTTTAAAAAAAAATCATTTTCTTTTTCCATCATTTTAAGTGTAACTTTTCTAATTAGACTTTCTGCATCATTTTCACATTTCTGCATGCATATTTTCCTTTCATGTTTAGAATAGGTTGGGGAGTAGAATGTTGTTTAAAAAAAAAAAAATTGTGTGAGTTGTTTTAATATTGGATGACATGATTAATTTCAAATTTTAGTATTTGTATTATCTTTGGTCTTAAGTAATGTTACGCTATATTTGCTACTTTACATGTTGATGTCGGAGACAAATATGAGTTGCTTGAAGGAATGAACATGTCATAATAAGTATCAAGTGAGTTTTTTTTAGCCTATCATTTTCTTGGAGAGTAACCCTTTTGCACATTCTCTATACACCTTAGTAGTTTATTATTTTATACACGATCTCTAGTTTTCTTTTGAGTTAACCCTTAAAAAAAAATTTGTAATAAAAAAAAGAAAAAAAAGTGTGTTGCTACATTGGGGGGCCCATCTAACTAGTAGATATGGATGATTATCTAGAACCCTAAAAGACGATGGAAAGACCATCTTTGATCCGTTTGAACCTTTCGAGCCATCCCTTTTATTAAATATCCATTGTTAACCCTTTTGAGCCTTAAAAAAAACAAAAAACAAAAAATTTCTTTGTCAACTTATCATCTTGACCCACTCCGATTTGGAGTATTACCCAATTTCTTATAAGTTCTATCACCTATTTATGTTTGAGAAAAATGTAAATAAGTATTTTTGTTCAGTGAAGTTATGCCAAAAAAAAAACAACAAAACAACAAAACAAAAGTTGTTGTTTCAAAAGAAAAATAAAAAAATAACAATAAAAGGTGAAATCCACCTTGCAACTTCAAAAACAAAAAAAAATTCTCTGCATTTATTCTCAAACATACACTTTGTTTTCCTTATTTTCCTTCTTTGTTAGCCATGTCCCTAACCTACGTTACATCCTAATAAAAGTCCTTCTTTATTTTAGGGAACTATAGTCTAAAGTAGAAGCTAGTTATATGGGCTAAAAGATGTAGTAGTGCATTAAAAAAAATATATAAATAAATAAATAAATAAATTGGGTTGACTAGCATTTTTTATTTGACTTGAGATCGTGCTATTTCTAAGTTGAGAGCATATTTCTTTCATCTTGGTGAGAGCATGTGATATCATTTCTTTATTATTTTCTCTCTCAAGTATCATTCATTGGAGTGACTATTTTTATTGGTTTTAATTTCTTTGTGAGAGTGTCTTACTTCCAGTGAGAATTTGGGGTTTGAAATGTCATTCTTGAAAGTAGCTATAACAAAGTCTACTGGGCTGATTCATGTGGATGGTTGATGTAAATGTGATGTTTCTTTAGACTGGAGATAATGCTTATACTTTTATTTGATCGCTATCATTAATCTAATTGAATAAATACGAGTGTTCAAAAAAAAAATCATTTTGAATTTAAATTTTGTTTTTGCTTTATTTGCTAGGGATTAGGGTGTGTTGAGTGTTAGAAAATGCATATTTATAAAGGAGAAAACCATCATTTTACATTTCAAGTCTTACTAACAACCCTTACTTTTATATATTTAACATTCTTGTGGTTTAATTACGTGTATTTTATTTTAATTAAGTAATTTATGTATTTTAGGGGCATTATAGTCATTTCACAATAAAGGAGAGATCAAACGGCAAAACGGACATCACTTTTGAACTCAGGACGGTCAACAACCTTAGGAGGAGTATAAAAGGAAAAATGACACTATTCACATGTACGATACTATTCACGGGTACGGTACTGTCTACGTTAATGTTCACGACACTGTTCACATAGACGGATCGATGACGTGACATTGACCGATGATGTGGCATTGACTGATGAGGTGTCACGATTCTGTTGGACTAAAATGCTTCTATACTGTTGATGGTGACGTGGCAGCATATTAGTGGACGAAAAATCTCGCGTACGGTGCATGCATCACAAAGGATTATTTTCAACCAAACCGTGTTACTGTTCATCCAGGTCAAACCGTGTTACTGTTCATCCACGTGGTCAAACAGTGGACTATTGACTGATGACGTGGCGCAATCCTGAGCGTCCAAACTGTTTTTAATCCGATAGTCATGATTTACTCCATGTATCTATAAAAAGGGAGCCTCCCCACCTAATTTGATATCTCTGAATCCATTTTTAGGATCCATTTTCTGTAATTCCCTCTCTATCTTGTATTTTCTTCGTATTTTAATAAATTCCTATTTTGCCCTTAGTTCAATTATGAGTAGCTAATTTCCTTTCAAGCTTGGGTTGAAGGTGAAGTCTCAACATGTGTCATGGGCTTTATTTGGTAAATTTATTTTCTCTTCCCCTCTAGGTTTTGTGGATGTTTTGACTTCTCGTCGACAAATAATACTACTCTTGTCTAGTACCGCCTTGGTTTCACCGTCTCCCTAATACAAGGTTATTATTATTTGGCACGATAAGCCCTTAGCACCATATTGATTAGAGCGTGGTTCATGAGGTGTGGATTCCCCCCTCATGATTTAATTGGTATTAATACAGATTATTTAGCCCATGATGCATGTTGATACGGATCCAGATACCCAAGTACGTCATTTCAATAGAATTCTCTTCAATTTATTCTCGTTATTTCAATTCCAATTTTATAATTTATTTTCGCCATTTTAATTTATATTTTAGCATAATCCAAATCATTTCTACCACAAATCCAACCACCCACTTACAAAATTAATTTTACAAACAATTAAAATCCACCTCCTCGTGGGATCGACACTCGTCACCATTGATCTATACTACAATAGATTCGTGCGCTTGCTGTTGAGTGTTAAAAAATGCATATTTGTAAAGGAGAAAATCGTCATTTTACATTTCAAGTCTTACTAACAACCCTTACTTTTATGTATTTAACCTTCTTGTGATTTAATTACATGTGTTTTATTTTAATTAAGTAATTTATGTATTTTAGAGGCATTATAGTCATTTCACAATAAAGGAGAGATCAGACGGCAAAATGGACATCACTTTTGAACTCAGGACGGTCGAAAACCTTAGGAGGAGTATAAAAAGAAAAATAGCACTATTCACATGTACGATACTATTCACGGGTACGGTACTGTCTACGTTACTGTTCATGACACTGTTCACATAGACGAATCGATGACATGGCATTGACCGATGATGTAGCATTGACTGATGAGGTGTCACGATCTTGTTGGACTAAAATTCTTATATATTGTTGATGGTGACGTGGCAGCATATCAGTGGACGAAAAATCTCGCGCAGGGTGCATGCATCACACACGATTATTTTCAACCAAACCGCGTTACTGTTCATCCAGGTCAAACCGTGTTACTGTTCATCCGCGTGGTCAAACCGTGGACTATTGACTGATGACGTGGCGTAATCCTGAGCGTCCAAACTGTTTTTAATCCGATGGTCATGATTTACTCCATGTATCTATAAAAAGGGGGCCTCCCCCCCCTAATTTGATATCTCTGAATTCATTTTTTGGATCCATTTTCTATAATTCCCTCTCTATCTTGTATTTTCTTCGTATTTTAATAAATTCCCATTTTGCCCCTAGTTCAATTATGAGTAGCTAATTTTCTTTCAAGCTTGGGTTGAAGGTGAAGTCTCAACATGTGTCATGGGCTTTATTTGGTAAATTTATTTTATTTTCCCCTCTAGTTTTTGTGGATTTTTGACTTCTCGTCGACAAATAATATTAATCTTGTCTAGTACCGCCTTTGTTTCACCGGCCCTCTAGTATAAGGTTATTATTATTTGGCACGATAAACCCTTAGCACCATATTGATTAGAGCGTGGTTCATGAGGTGTGGATTCCCCCCTCATGATTTAATTGATATTAATACGGATTATTTAGCTCATGATGCATGTTGATACAGATCCAGATACTCAAGTACGTCATTTTAATAGAATTCTCTCTAATTTATTCTCGCCATTGCAATTCCAATTTTAGAATTTATTCTTGCCATTTTAATTCGAAGTTTTAGAATATTCCAAATCAATTTCACCAGAAATCCAACCATCTATTTACAAAATTAATTATAAACACAATTAAAATTCATCTCCTTGTGGGATCGACACTCGTCACCATTGATCTACACTACAATAGATTCGTGCGCTTGCGAGTACATTAAAATTTGCACAACAGAGCCACCAGAGCTAGAGAGGTAAACTGTTGAGAGTTAGTTACTAGCAAAGACTTAAATTGTACTATGACTTAAGGGACTAAGTAGAATTTTCTGACAGTTGAAGCAACATCTTTTTTTAAAAAATATAAACTAAGACACACTTGCAAGACAAAACGTCCGTTGATTTCAAGCTTCTTAACTTTTTTGACAATGTAATTGACCTATTTGCAATACTGAGTAGCTTCTCTTATTGGCTATAGGCTATGTTTATACTAGCTACAGAATCACTGGACACAAGTTACTTTGTGAGCTGTTATGTATGGAATCCAGAAGATGAAAATGTTTAGGTAGTGACTTTGATGATTTGACTGGCACATGCAGTAGTGGTTTTTTCAGTAACACACTAGAGAAGAGGTTTCATTTGTTTACCTATCAACCTCTATGAACAAAAGCTTCTCAGTAGATCAACTTATGATGCAAATATTTTTTTTTGAAGACTTTAATCTGATTATTCTAATTTAGAAAATGCCAAGTCTAAACACATTTGGAAGCATGTGTGAAAGAACTTAAATCAAATTTATAAGTATGGATTTTATGAGGCTTACTACTATAGAATCAATATTTCATTTTCCTTACCCTTTTTAATTTTTCCTGTGAAGGAGGCTGGTGAGTGCGGTTGCTAGGCAGAATTTAATGCCTCTGCTCTTGCTATGCAGTACTCTGTTAGCAATTTCTCATTTAAGGTAAATCCTACCACTCTTAGATTCATCTAATGCGGTTATAGAACTCTTGAATATTAGTTGAAAATGAATTAATTACTTGCATTTTTACATAGCTTCATAAAAACTAGCTTAATAAAAATTTATTTGGAAATCATTTGTCAAAAACCTAATATTTCTTTTATAGCTGTTTTTATTTAATCATATTATCATTTTTCGAAAAAAATATACTTGGAAATTTTTTCAGGCCTAAATTAAATTCTTCAAGTTTAAATTGAATAAATTTGGCTTTTGGCTAAATCTTTGAACCAAATTGAACCAATTTCATAATTTTACTAACAAAATTATGTCTATTTCAATTCAAAAGAGTGTTTATCCTAACCAAAAGTTTTAAAAATCTATATGTTGATGAGCTTCAAACGTACCTTATCAGTTTGTGAACTGTAATATAAATTTTGAATTTTCTTCTTGTTTTTAGCTGGCTTCTATCAATTCTGTTCTGGTAGTGAAGAGTGCCAAGGAATCAGCAAAAGCCTTCAAATCATTTGTTCCTTGATAACATTTATAGGGTTACTTTATCCTATTGGATGATTACTTATTACAAACTATCAAATAGATGCTTTTACAAAGGAAAAGTTTGAAGTATGTGGCTTAGGTTGAGAAATGAGGTGTCTTTATCATTTCTTTAATGGATTTGTTTACAGGGCAAAACATAATTTTGTTTCTTCAGTTTATTACGAAGGCAATATTAGATTTGTCTTATTTATATTTATGTTCATAATAAGGTAATATATACTTCAGTTGTTTAATTGTTCTTATTTATATTTATATGACTGATGACCAAAATCATAAGACTTGTTTATAAGTAATGATTTTGGAATGAACTTTCAAATTATTGAAATATTTTGTCCAAACTTCACCATATGTTTGAAATAATTAAAGTTAAATGTGTATGTTTTAGTTCTGGAAATTATGCATATAAATAAGGATCTTTGCAGTAAAATAATTAAACATTGGAAGTATGCATATAAATAAGGAGGCAGCAAGGTTATTGGATTTCTTTAAGGGAATGAATGAAGTCAGTCATACACTAACTACTTGGCTGATGCCTTAGTAATTAATTGCTCAACATTATGATGTAGTTACTGGGAATCTAGTGACTAATTTTCAACAAGTAATTGTACTTTTACCTAGTTATCATTCTTGCTCTATTTAGAGTCATTAACTTATTATAAATAACCTTACTAAAAGAGAATAATCATTGACTCCCTTTTTTCTTATTTATATCTGTAGTTGAATAATCTGTATTTCTTTGGTATTTTTAAGGAAATAAACTACAATTTCCTTATTCACTAATTTTTCTTTGAAATAACTGAGTTTACTTATAAATAGTGTATGAATATTTTTTCTTTAGGACAAAATAGATTTATTTATATTAACCATTGTTTCTCTAATGGTTGGGAATTGGCAGCTAATTTTTTCTCCCTTTTCCATGTATGCAGATTTGCTCAATGTGTTTGAAGTGTTTATTCTTCAACTTCACTTGTATGCTAACCCATACAATCTATTGAATGGAGAAGCTGCTGGTGTGATAACGCAATTATACTACTCATATTCAAAGAGTGAAAGACAGTCATCATTATCAATTTAGCTTCTAGATTTATTAAATTTAGCCACAAGTAGTAGGCATTTGATTGGATGGTAGAAATTTTTATGTATTGAATTTAGATTATTAAGTTATGAGAGTATGATATCTCATATTTTGGCTATTGAAGTTGAATTTGTAATATATACTAATAATATTTAAATATGAAATGAAAGATTTTGTGATATAAATTAATTTCTTTTTGTTATTTTGTGGTGCGTTTAATTTTACCAATAAATCAATAGGCAATAATCCAATTCAATTTTTTATTTTTTTAAAAATAAATTAACTAGTGATACCATGATAACAGTAATTATAGACACTAATAAAATATCAATAATTACTAACATTATGGTGTCATAATATCGGTGATACTGTAGTAATAGTAATCACTGACACCACTTACAAGTGTCACTATTTTTCTGACTCCCAGATTACTGACACAATTAACAAGTGTAAGTGAAAGTAATTTCTTACACTATTCTAAAGTCAGTAAAGACCATTTTTCTAGTAGTGACAGTCACTGTAATATTGGTAATTGTTTAACCTCGCGCTTCTGCAACAATTGGTATTAGAGCCGAAGGTTCGTGTTTGGGGCATATGGCACTGTTCACGTATACAGAATTGTTCACATATATGATACTATTCACGTATACGGTACTGTTCATTGATACAGTAGAAATGACCATTATACTTGGGAGACATTTTATTGTAAGTAGTGTGTATTTTTGCATGTCTAAGAAAGTTCTGTCAACAAGGCGATAAAAGCCTAAGGAGTCTGGATTTTAAATGGGACCGTTGTGACCCCTCCATTCTCTTGGGAACTTTTCTGGTGCATTTATTCACTCGAAATAAACATCATAGAGGCTGTTTTTAAGTGTAAATAGTTGTTGAAGACACTGATCATTTAAGTTAAAAATGATGGCAGATACATCACCGTCGTCTTCATCAGCGATGACTACTATGACTAATGCAAAGTTTAAAGTGGAGAAATTCGATGGTACCACTAATTTTGGTATGTGGCAATGTGAGGTGTTGGATGTCTTATGTCAGTAAGAGTTGGACATTACTTTTAAAGAAAAGCCTGACATGATGGATGACAAGCAGTAGATAAAGATCAATAGACATGCATGTGGTACTATTGGCCTATGTCTAGCTAAAGATCATAAATACTCTGTCATGAGGGAGATATCAACAAAGAAATTGTAGGGGGGGGACTGAAAGAAAAGTATATGAAGAAAGGCCTTGAAAATAGGCTTTATATGAAAAAAAAACTCTATCGATTCATATATACACCTGGCATGCTAATGAATGACCATGTGAACTCATTCAATAAAATATTGGCAGATTTGTTAAATTTGGATGAGAAATTTGAAGATAAAGATAAGGTATTGTTGTTGTTGAATTCCCTTCCTGATGAACATGATCATCTAACCAACATTTTGCTTCATGGGAAGGACAATGTCATATTTGATGTTGTATGCAGTGCATTGTACAACTCTGAGACTAGAAAGAAAGATAGAAAGGATCATAGAGATACAGTTGCAGAAGCATTGACAACGAGAGATCGTTCACAAAGCCGTAAATTCATAAAAAAAAAAAAGCAAGTCTAAAGGGAGGATTGCCAAAGATGAATGTACTTTTTGTTGGGAGAAAGGACATTGGAAAAGAATTGTCCTAAGTTATAAGAGGGCAAAGACTACTTCTGATGCATGTGTAGTAGAGTAGGATGAGGAATAAGACTTTAATCTGGTTGGCATGATATTGACATGTCACTCAAATGAGTAGATTTTGGATTCGGGTTATACTTATCATATGTGTCCTAACAGAGGCTACTTTTCTAGCTTCAAAGAGTTGGATGGTGAAGCTGTTTTTATGGTCATTGACAATGCCTGCAAAACCATGGGAATATGTACAATCCAATTAAAAAATCATGATGGCTCAATCCAAGTCTTGACAGATGTTCACTACGTACCAAGTTTGAAGAAAAAACTTATCTCATTAAGAGTCCTAGAATCTAAAGAGCTCATAATCACTTTAAGAGATGGATTATTGAACGTGGTAGCTGGTGCACTGAAAGTGATGAAAGACATAAAAAGAAATAACTTGTATGATTTCTACAGAAATACAGTTATTAGATCAGCATCAACAGTTTCTTGAAAAAGATGCAGATTCAAAAGCAACCAAATTATGGCATATGTGCATATGCCTTTAGGACATGCTGGTAAAAAAACATTGCAGACTTTGGTGAAGCAAGGCTTATTAAAAGGTACAAATACTTGCAAATTTAAATTTTGTGAACATTATATTCTGGGCAAGCAAACAAGGGTAAAATTTGGTTTAGCAATTCACGATACAAAAGAGATTCTGGACTATATTCATAGTTCGTTACTTTTGTTGACGATTATTCAAGAAAAGTGTGGTTGTATTTGATGAAGAACAAAAATGAAGTTTTAGGCACATTTCTGAAATGGAAGAAGATGGTCGAGACTCAGACTGGTCGAAAAGTCAAAAGACTTCACTCAGACAATGGTGGTGAGTGTTGAGTGTTAGAAAGTGTATATTTATAAATGAGAAAATCGTCATTTTACATTTCAAGTCTTACTAACACCCTTACTTTTATGTATTTAAACCTCTTGTGATTTAATTATGTGTGTTTTATTTTAATTAAGTATTTTATGTATTTTAGGGGCATCATGGTTATTTCAAAATGAACGAGAGATCAGACAACAAAACATACATCACTTTTGAATTCAGGATAGTCGAAAACCTTAGGTGGAGCATAAAAGAAAAAATGTCAATGTTCACATGTATGGTACTGTCCTTGTTAATGTTCATACATACGAACGATGACGTTGCATTGATCGATAATGTGGCATTGATTGATGAGGTGTCACGATTGTATTAGACAAAATTCTTATGCACTGTTGATCGGTGACGTGGCAGCATGTTAGTGGACCAAAAATCGTGTGTACGATACATGCATATACACAAGATTATTTTCAACCAAATCGCGTTATTGTTCAAACCGCGTTACTATTCAAACAGCGTGGTCAAATCGCGTACTGTTGACTGATGACGTGGCGCAATCCTGAGCGTCCGAAATGTTTTTAATCCGATGGCGATGATTTACTCAATGTATCTATAAAAATGGGACTCTCCTCCCTTAATTTGGCATCCCTGAATTCATTTTTGAGCTCCATTTTCTATAATTCCTTCTCCATCTTGTATTTTTTACGTATTTTAATAAATTTGTATTTTACCCTTAGTTCAATTATGAGTAGCTAATTTTCTTTCAAGCTTGAGTTGAAGGTGAAGTCTTAACATGTGCCATGGGCTTTATTTGGTAAATTTATTTTCTCTTTCTCTTTAATTTTTGTGGATGTTTTGACTTTTCATTGACAAATAATAATAATCTTGTATAGATATTGCCCTAGTTTCACCGGCTCCCTAGTACAAAATTATTATTATTTGGCACGATAAACCCTTAACACCATATTGATTAGAGTGTGGTTCATGAGAAGTGGAATCCCCCCTCATGATTTAATTGGCATTAATAAGAAATATTTAGTCCATGGTGCGTGTTGATGCAGATCCAAATACCCAAGTACGTTATTTCAATAGATTTCTTTTTTATTTATGCTCACCATTTTAATTCAAATTTTAGGATAATCTAAGTCACTTTCACCACATATCCAACCACCCTCATAGAAAATTAATTCTACATATAATTAAAATCCACCTCCTCGTGGGATCGACACTCGTCACCATTAATTTATTCTACAATAAATTCGTGCACTTGCGAGTTCAATAAAATTTACACAACAAGTTTTTGGCGCCGTTGTCGGAGAGGTAAGTTATTTTAATTCGTAGAATTAATTTTGGTAAATAATTTCTTTTAATTGTTTTCTTGTATTTTTTATTAAAAAAAAGAAAAAACTGAATCTACATTTAGAGGTAAGAATTTCTTTTCTTTTTCGTTTTTTTAAAGTTCTATAATTTAATTTTTAAGTTATTTTTCTTTGTGATTTTTTGTTTATCTTATTAATTTATTTTAATTTTAGTTAATTTATTTCACGTATTTTGTAAGTGCGTTTTTATAGAAAAGTTGTAACAGTGTAATAAAGTTGTATTGTAATTTCTCCTTCTTCTTTATTTTTATTTGTTTTGTTTCCATTTTTATTTTTATTTTTTGTGATTTTTGCATGCATGGTCGAAAGTCATTATTATCTAATCTTGAGCCTATAGACTTTGAACTTTTAAAAACACTTCGCACACACAAACACATTGCAATTAGAAATAAAATTGAAATGGATTTGCAATAGCAACAAGAAGCACCACCACAAGAGAGACTATTTAAGGACTACTTTAATCCATTAGCTAATTTTAGCACGTCTTGCATAAGATACCCAAATGTAGCTGCTATGAACTTTGAACTAAAACCTAGTGTGCTAAATTGTCTCCCAACATTCTATGGCCTAGAAAATGAGGACCCATATAATCATTTGAATGATTTTCATGTTGTTTGTCGAACATTTAAATATGAGAATTTTTCAGATGATGATGTTCAAATTAGACTATTCTCATTTTCTTTAAAGGATATAACTCATTCATGTCTCAATACATTACCTGCTAATAGCATTATAACATGGGAACAAATGGTAATGAAATTTTTGAATAAATACTTCCCAGTTCATAAAACCAATGTTATTCGTAGGGAAATCTCAGAGTTTAGCTAGAGAGAAGACGAGCAGTTTTTCGAAACATGTGAACGATTTCAATGACCTACTCTTGAAGTGTCCACATCATGGGTATGAGAAATGGCACCAATGCCAATACTTTTTGGAGGAATTATTGCCACATGTGTAAGAATGGCTAATGGCAACAAGTGGATGAGAGCTAATGTCAAAAAGTGCATAAGAGATTTGGGAATTCTTCCAGCGACAAGCGGATAATTCTCAACAACAGAGTCGATCACTCAAGAATACTAAAAGAATTAAGGGAGTAAATGAGGTTCATATTGGCGAGTCAAGTTTAGAAATTAAAGAAGTCAAAGCGATAATTGAAGGTCTCTCTCGACAAATAGCATCGTTATCGACTGCTAAATCAACAGAGTCACATGACCATGACTCATACTCAGATCAAGCCAATGCCATAGGTATAATGAGAAAACCATCTAATTACAACTCATACTCTAACATATATAACCCTGGATGGAGAGACCACCTAAATTTTTCATGGTCTCAAGGATTCCAACAGAATGGACCAGTAACTCCAGCTCTACCAATGCAACTAATTCCTTAAATTCCTCAAACCTCTCAGCCACTATTTAGACCATATAATCAACACCAAAATTACTCTCAACCCAAACCATAGGAGGATGCATTCCAAAATTTCAAAAACGTTACTCACTCCACGATTGAACAACAGAACCAGACTATTGATGACCTATGAAATGAGATGAGAGCAGGCTTTAATTCACAAGCCCAATCAGTTTCAAACCTCGAGAAGATGGTGGGACAGTTTGCTTTTTCAGTTCAAACTTTGGCAATGACTGTTGAGAAAGATAAATTTCCAAGTCAACCAGTGCCTAATACTAAAGGAGTGTATGAAGTAAGTACCAGTTCACCACAACAGCACGGAGAGGTCAAAGCTATCATGACCTTGCAAAAAAAAGAAGAAGTCCACAACAAAGTGGAGATGCCGGCAACAAAAGCAAATTAAATTGTACATGTGAATGTTGAGGACTCTCCATCAAAGGAGAAAGAAGAAATCAACCCACAAGAATATGTTTCTAAAGCTCCATTTCCTCAGAAGTTAGCCAAAAGAAAGAAGGAAAAATTCATGGGTGAGATTCTTGAAATCTTTAAATAGGTAAGTGTTAACATCCTTTTATTTGATGCTATAAAACAAGTGTCATCTTATGCCAAGTTTCTTAAAGACTTTTGTACTAAAAAGAGAAACATTCATGTTCAAAAGAAGACCTTTTTAACAGAAAATGTTAGTTCTATACTCCAACAAAAAATTCCTCTAAAATGCAAAGACCCAGACTCCCTTACTATCTCATGTAGTATAGGAAACCACACAATTGAGAATACTTTGTTGGATTTAGAAGCTAGTGTTAATCTGTTACCTTACTTAGTTTTCGTGAAACTTGAACTAGGAGAATTACACATGACTCCAGTGGTGTTACAACTTGTAGATCAATCCACGAAAATACCTCGTGGTATTGTGGAAGACGTGCTTATCCAAGTAGATAAGTTTTATTTTTCTGTTGATTTCATTGTAATTGCCACTCAACCAATCCATAATTCAAGGAAGCACATCCCCATTATCCTAGGCCGACCTTTCTTGGCAACTGCCGATACTCGCATTCAATGCAGGATTGGAAATATACAGTTGTCCTTCGACAACATGACTATGGAGCTAAACATTTGCAACAATGCCAAACAACCTCACAATGCAGATGATGGAATTGTTGATGTGGATTTAATAGAAACATTAGTTGATAATACTTTTCTTTCAAACCATAGTGATTACCTTTTACAAACATGCTTAACTCACTTTGGTTTGGATTTTGATATTGGCATATCGGTCGATGAGGTCAACGCCCTGTTTGACTCAGCACCATCCATGGACACTAATAAATGAAAGTTAAAAGTTGAACAACTAGCACCATCAGAGAAAAAACTCATTCCATCATCAGAATCACCACCGAAACTCGAGCTCAAACCATTACCCAACACTCTAAAATATGCATTTTTGGGAGAAGAAAGTGTTCTGCTGGTAATTATCTCATCATCCCTAAATGACGAACAAAAAAGTAAGTTGTTGAATGTTTTAAAAGAGCACAAATGAGCATTAGGATGGACCATAGCAGACATAAAAGATATAAACCCATTAGATTGCACGCATTACATTCACCTTGATGAAAATGTTAAACCTACTAGGGAAATGCAATTCGGTTAAATCTTAACATGAAAGAAGTTATTAGAACCGAAGTCCTTAAGCTATTAGATGCATGTATCATTTACCCTATTTTTGATAGTTCATGGGTCAGTCTTATACAAGTTGTCCTCAAAAAGTAAGGAGTCACAGTAGTTACCATTACAGATAATGAATTGATACCCACTAGAGTGACTACAAGATGTCATGTATGCATTGATTATAGAAAGTTGAATTCTGTCACACGTAAAGACCATTTTCCTTTACCATTTATCGATCAAATGCTTAATAGATTAACAGGCCATTGATTTTATTGCTTTCTAAATAGTTACTCAGGATATAATCAGATTCCCATAGCACTAAAAGATCAAGAGAAAACCACTTTCACTTTCCCTTTTGGCACTTTTGCATATAAGAGGATGTCATTTGGATTATGTAATGCACCTGTTACATTTCAACAATGCATGTTGAGCATTTTTTTATATGGTTAAACGATTCTTTGAAATCTTTATGAATGAATTTTCTGTCTTTGGTGATTCATTTTATCAATGTTTACATCATCTAACACTAGTTCTGTAGAGATGTATTGAAAAGAACTTAGTCTTAAATTGAGAGAAGTGTCATTTTATGGTAAAACAAGATATTGTTCTCGGTCACCTCATTTCGAGCAAAGGTATTGAGGTTGATAAAGCCAAGGTGGATCTCATTTCTAATATTCCTCCACCTAAAACAGTCAGAGAAGTAAGATTCATCCTTGGGCATGCTGGTATTTATAGACATTTCATTAAATATTTTATCAAAGTTTCTATACCTTTATACAATCTACTTACTAAGGATGTACCTTTTATTTTTTATGATTCATGTCTTGCGGCATTTAAAAAATTAAAGCTGTGGTTGATATCATCACCCATCATTCAGCCCCCAAACTGGAGCTTACCATTCAAGCTCATGTGTGATGCATCTGATTATGCAATAGGAGTAATATTATAATAAAGAGTTAATCGAATTCCCTATATTATTTACTATGCTAGTATAACATTGAATAATGTATAGTTGAACTATTCAATTATTAAAAAAGAAATAGTAGCAATAGTGTTTGCATTAGAGAAATTTTGATTTTATCTCATTAGTTGTAAAACAATTGTGTTCGTCGATCATGCTGCTCTTAAATATCTTCTCACAAAGAAAGATGCAAAAGCTAGACTAATTCATTGGGTGTTACTTTTGTACGAATTCGACTTGCAATTTAAAGATAAGAAAGGCATAGAAAATGTTTTGGCTGACTATCTTTCTCGTCTCCATTTTGACACAATTACAGGAACCATTAACATTGAATGAGTTATTTCAATATGAACAATTAATGAGTGTGGAAGTATAACCATGGTATGCTAACATCGTTAATTATCTTGTTACATATCAACTTCCAGAGTATTGGACCAAGGAAGACAAAGCTAATTTTTTTGCAGAAATAAAGAATTTCTTTTGGGATGACCCTTATTTGTTCAAGTATTGTGCAGATCAAATTGTTAGACCATGTGTCCCAGAAAGTGAAATTTAGAATATCCTTTCATTATGCCATGAACAAGCTTGTGGAGGACATTTTAGTGCTAAGAAAACAGCTACTAAAGTTTTACAATGTGGTTTCTATTGGTCAACTATATTTCGAGATGCTTTCATTTTTTGTTCTTCATGTGATAGGTGTCAACGAATGGGGAGCATTACACGAAGGAATATGATGCCACTAAATCTAATTTTCGTGGTTGAGATTTTTGATGTATGGGGTATCGACTTCATGGGACCTTTTCCTCCTTATTTTGGCCATCAATACATATTGGTTGTTGTTGACTATGTATCGAAATGGGTATAAGTAATTTCATGTAGAACCAATGATCATAAGGCGGTGATAGGATTTTTGAAAAGCAACATTGTTTCACGTTTTGGATTCCCTCCAGCAATAATCAGTGATGATGGTGCCTACTTTTTTAACAAAGCATTCAAAGCTCTTTTGACAAAGTATTCCATCACTCACAAAGTGGCGACCCCATATCATTCGCAAACTAGTGGCCAAGTTGAGATCTCCAATCGAGAAATAAATCACATATTAGAAAAGACGGTTAGGCCAGAAAGAAAAAATTGGTCATTAAGACTCGATGATGCATTATGGGCATATAGAACGGCTTTCAAGACCCCGATTGGGATGTCACCCTGCAGACTAGTGTATGGAAAAGCTTGCCACCTACCTGTGGAACTCGAGCATTGTGCGTACTGGGCCATCAAGAAATTCAACTTTGACATGCAGCAAGCTGGCTTAAAAAGAAGATTACAGCTGGCAGAACTTGAAAAAATTCACAATGATGCATATGAAAATGCCAAAATTATGAGAAAATCTTTCACTCCAGGTCAAAAAGTATTTTTCTTCAATTCTCACTTGCACCTATTCCCAGGTAAGCTATGCTCTCGATGGTCTGGCCCCTTTATTATTCACATTATTTTCTACATGAGGCAATTGAAATTAAGGACCCAAACAACGGTGTCACATTCAAAGTTAATGGTCAAAGATTAAAGCCATATCTAGAGTACCAACCACATGGAGAGGATACTGAAATAAATTTGAGTGATCCACTAGATTTGAATTGAGATTTTTCTTTCTTTTCGGTGATTTGGTTTTTTTTTCTCTTTCTTTTTACTATTTTTTTGCTAATTGAAATTATTTTTACATAAGTGTGTTTGTTTAACCATTAAGTTTTCTCTTATCATTGTTAATCATGAGTGCCGTAGCTAAACATATCCTTCTAGACATTCTTAGACTGCTTCAACGTGTAAAATCTCATCTCAAAATGCATATTCAATTTTGTAAAACACATCATATTTAGGCTCTATAACCACCAGAGTTAGTATCCCATGTTAAGGATTTAGAAAGCCAACTCAGAGACATTGAGGGAGGTGTCTATAAGATGCAGTTAAAGCTTGAGGTAAATTCAATAAGAGGATGATTGTAATTTTCTTTGTGTGTTTTAATTTGTTTCTTTGTTTGTGTGCTTTAGTTTATTACCCCAGTGAAGTGGCGGATAACGGTACTCTGTAACAATCAAGTCAGTTACTTCAGTTTCCCATAATAACTGATATTTTGAGGTGAAAGTATAGATAGAAACGATATTCTAGCAAAGCTTCACAATCGATTCCCTTCGCTTCCTCAGAATGCCCTTCTTATAATCTATAAACCTCGGTCCGAACGCATGCGATTGCTCATGAGGAATAACATACCTACTAACATCCGCTGGTTAATCAAGGCAAAAGTACAATTGGCAGGTGAGTTGCCTCCAAAATTTACTGCATGCATGCCTCGTTGTGGTAAAGGAAATTATGTAAGAAAACGAAGAGCTCGAAGACTTTATATTGCTTGTCATAAGTGTGCCAGAATAAGATGCGATAAAAAACCATGTTCTTTAAGAATGGTATTTGATAACAAGGAAGATAAGATTCAATTCATTAGGGATGGCTTGAATAAGGAATCATTGGATGATATCATTTTATCTCTTGAAACGCATCCCAGTGGATATGTATAAGGAGTGATTCTCTAGTTATGGACATTATTTCAGAAAGAGCATGCACGATATAGTCTCGGGAATCTGACTATAAACAACATTGTTTGTCATTTTATAAGAAAACTGGACGAGAAGCCTATCCTCGACCTATAGAGGGCGTTCAAGTTGTTTCTAAACGTAAAACCAGAGGAAGATGTGAGATACAGTCGCAACTACCTGTAAATATCATTTTACTTCATTGTTGTTTTATTTCACTGTTGTTTTATCATTTTCATTATTGTCTTTAATAATTTTATTTTATCATTTTTTCTTTTTTACTGTTTTCTTTTTTACTATCGAGCCATGTGCTTTACGCTTTAATTGACACTGACATGCTACCTCATACATAGCTGTGACCTACTGTCACCAAGATTCTTAAATATGATTTTTTATCAAGCACTCACAAATTATTTTTTAAAAGTATCCCAATAGCAGCTACTCCCAATAGACAATTCAAGAACATTTATATACTTTCTGGATTTAACTATGGAAAATATAAAAAGATTTCGTTGAGGCAGCCATAGATCTTGGTCAAAGTATAGCAGAGAGAAAATCACACTTGGTGTATGGAGGAGATAACCGAAGTCAAGTGTTAGGCATCATCCCAAGAGCCCTAAAACATTTGAACAGTTTGTCTGACTCACCGACTGGAGAAGAGCTAGTTGTCTCAGGTATGCAAGAAAGAATAACTGAAATGCTTAATCATGCTGATGCTTTTATTTTCCTACCAGGAGATCTTGCAACTCTAGAGGCACTTATCACATTAGATCTTGGGCCCATTTGCACATTCATCAGAAACCGATCAGTTTGTTAAAAGTCAATAACTTTTATGATGACTTATCGCATTTCTTAACCATGCAATAAAAAATTATTTCATTCCTTCCACAGCGAAAAAACTTTTTATTTATGCTCACACTGCTAATGAGCTACTTAATCTATTACAAGCTTATAGACTGGAGCCAGACCCCTAGACCTTTGTATTGGAGCATCCAAATAATAATGGTAACAGTAGCCTTAGTAAGAAGTACAAATTAGATTTAACTCTCCACTTATAAATATTTTTTTCTGTGTTACATCACTCAGGTGATGTCTTCTAAACTCTACTTCTTTCCTTTCAAATATTGAGGACAATGTTTCATTTTGGTTGGGGGGAGGGAATAGTTAACAATTGTGGAATCTTGGTTAAGTTTTTACTGATTTTATGTTGTAGTGACTAACCGTGGCTAACTTTTTGTGTTGAAAATGACTGAATATAGAGTGTAGTTACTCTAGAAATGCATCTTCTTCATTTTAAAAAAAAAAATTCCAGACATTTTTTTTTCTTTATTAAGCTTTGACAATTATTTTTTTTTAACTTCTTCTTTTTAATTTCTCCTTTATAAATATACATTTTCAAATTTTTTAGTCGAAGATGGTTGAATATGGAGTGTAGTGCCTCTAGAAACGCATCTTCTTAGTTAAAAAAAGACCATTTTCTTTTTCTATCATTTTAAGTGTAACTTTTCTAATTAGCTTTTCTGCATCATTTTTCACCTTTCTGCATGCATATTTTCTTTTCATGTTTAGAATAGGTTTGGGGGTAGACTGTCATTTAAAAAAAATTGTGTGATTTTTTTTAATATTGGATGACATGATGACTTTCAAATTTTAATATTTATATTATTTTTTGTCTTAAGCGATGTTATGCTATGTTTGATATTCTATATGTTGATATCGGAGACAAATATGAGGTACTTGAAGGAATGCACATGTCATAATAAATATCAAGTGAGTTTTTTAGCCTGTCATTTTTATTGGAGAGTAACCCCTTTTGCCCATTCTTCATACAGCTTAACAGTTTATTATTTTATATACGATCTCTAGATTTCATTTGAGTCAACCCTCTAAAAAGAAAAACAAATTGTAAGATAAAAAAAAAGAAAAAAAATGTGTGTTGTTACACCTTGAGGTTCATCTAACTAGTAGATATGAAAAATTATTTAGAACCCTAAAAGACGATGGAAATGCCATCTTTGACCCGTTTGATCCTTTTTAGCCATCACTTTTGTGAAAAATCCATAGTTAACGCTTTTCAACTTTTAAAAAAAAAACTTTTTTTTGTTAAACTTATCATCTTGACCTACTCCAATTTTGAGTATTATCTGATATCTGATATCTTATAAGTTCCATTACTTATTTATGTTTGAGAAAAATGTAAATAATTATTTTGTTCAGTGAAGTTGTGCCAAACAAAAGAAAAAAAATTAGTGTTTAAAAAAACAATAATAGGTGAAATCCACCTTGTAATTTCCAAAAGATCTATACAATTTCCTATTTTTCTTCCTTTGTTAGTCATGTCATTAGCCTACGTTACGTCCTAATAAAAGTCCTTCTTGATTTTAGGGATGTATAATTTGAAGTAGAAGCTAGTTTTATGGGCTAAAAAAATGTAGTGATGCATAAAAAAAATTAAAAATAAAAAGTAAAAAAATGAATACATTGGGTTGACTAGCATTTTGACTTCAGATCGTGGTGAGAGCATGTGATATTACTTCTATATTATTTTCTCACAAATTTAGCATTCATTGTAGTGACTATTTTTATTGGGTTTAATTTTCTTGTAAGAGTGTCACTACTTCCAATGACATTTTGGGGTTTGACATGTCATTCTTGAAAGTAACTGTGACAAAGTCTACTAGGCTGATTCATGTAGATAGTTGATATGGGTGTGATGTTTCTTTAGACTGGAGATAATGCTTATACTTTTATTTGATTGTTATCATTAGTCTAATTGAATAAATAAAAGTGTTTTTAAAAATATATATATTTTAGGTTTGAATTTTGTTTTCGCTTTATTTGCTAGGGACTAGTAATAAGCTGGTTGAGGGTGTTAGTGTTAAAAAGCATATATTTATAAAGGATAAAATTGTCATTTTACATTTCAAGTCTTACTAACACCCTTACTTTTATGTATTTAAACCTCTTGTGATTTAATTATGTATGTTTTATTTTAATTAAGTATTTTATGTATTTTAGGGGCATCATGGTTATTTCACAATAAACGAAAGATCAGACAACAAAACGGACATCACGACAGTCGAAAACCTTAGGAGAAGCATAAAAGGAAAAAAATCATTTTTCACATGTACAGTATTGTTCATGTTACTGTTCACGACATTGTTCACATATACGGAACGATGACTTGGCATTGACCGATGATGTGGCAATAACTAATGAGGTGTCACGATTCTATTGGATAAAATTCTTATAAATTGTTGATCGGTGACGTGGCAGCATGTTAGTGGACCAAAAATCGTGCGTACGGCACATGTGATTATTTTCAACCAAACCACATCACTATACAAATCACATGGTCAAACTGTGTACTGTTCAAACCGCGTACTGTTGACTGATGACGTGGCGCAATCCTGAGCGTCTAAAATGTTTTTAATCCGATGGACATGATTTACTCAATGTATTTATAAAAAAGAGGCTCTCCCCCCTAATTTAGCATCCCTGAATTCATTTTTGAGCTCTACTTTCTATAATTCCTTCTCCATCTTGTATTTTCTACGTATTTTAATAAATTTCTATTTTACCCCTAATTTAATTATGAGTAGCTAATTTTTTTTTCACACTTGGGTTGAAGGTGAAGTCTCAACATATGTTATAAGCTTTATTTGGTAAATTTATTTTCTTGTCCCCTTTAATTTTTGTAGATGTTTTGATTTTTCATTGACAAATAGTAATAATCTTGTCTAGATACTGCCATGTTTCACCGGCTCCCTAGTACAAGGTTATTATTATTTGGCACAATAAGCCCTTAGCACTATATTGATTAGAGTGTGGTTTATGAGAAGTGGAATCCCCCCTCATGATTTAATTGGCATTAATAAGAAATATTTAGCTCATGGTGCATGTTGATGCAGATCGAGATACCCAAGTATGTCATTTTAATAGATTTTTCTTTGATTTATTCTCTCCATTTTAATTCAAATTTTAGGATAATCTAAGTCACTTTCACCACAAATCCAACCACCCTTATAGAAAATTAATTCTACATATAATTAAAATCCACCTCCTCGTGGGATCGACACTCGTAACCATTAATATATTCTACAATAAATTTGTGCACTTGCGAGTTCAATAAAATTTGCACAATAGTGAGTACAAGAATGATTTATTTCTACAAATATGCCAAGATGAGGGCATTGTGCAATACTTCACTGTTCGAGATACACCACAACAGAATGGGTTGGCATAATGCATAAACCGAACTATCCTGGAGAAAGTTCGGTGTATGTTGTCCAGTGTTGAATTAGGTAAAGAGTTTTAGGTTGAGGCGAGTTCAATAAAATTTGCACAATAGTGAGTACAAGAATGATCTATTTCTACAAATATGCCAAGATGAGGGCATTGTGCAACACTTTACTGTTCGAGATACACCACAACAGAATGGGTTGGTAGAATGCATGAACCGAACTATACTGGAGAAAGTTTGGTGTATGTTGTCCAGTGTTGAATTGGGCAAAGAGTTTTAGGCTGAGGCGAGTTCAATAAAATTTGCACAATAGTGAGTACAAGAATGATCAATTTCTACAAATATGCCAAGATGAGGGCATTGTGCAACACTTCACTGTTCGAGATACACCACAACAGAATGGGTTGGGAAAATGCATGAACCGAACTATACTGGAGAAAGTTCGGTGTATGTTGTCCAATGTTGAATTGGGCAAAGAGTTTTAGGCTGAGGCAGTTGTATATGCGTGCCATCTGATCTATCGTTTAGCATCAACTGCAATTGAGGACAAAACACCTATAAAGATGTGGACTGGTAATCCTGCTACTGATTATGATTCATTACATGTTTTTTATTATACTATTTATTATCATGTAAAGAAATCTAAGTTAAACCCAATATCAAAGAAAATATTGTTCATGGGTATAACTAGTGGAGTAAAAGGATATCGTTTTTGGTGTCTAGTTACAAAGAAGATTATTTTCAGCAGAAATATGACTTTTGATGAATCAATCATTTTGAAACAAAAAAAATTCTTAAAATGATAATAAGACCAGTAGCACATTGCAGCAGGTGGAGTCTGAAAAGGTTAAAGATAATCCAACCAGTATTGAGGAGACAAATATTGATTCTCCATCGACCGATGATGAAGACGTTCTGACCCAGGAATCTTCACAACAACAAGATTCAATTGCATATAGAAGGCCACATAGAGAGATTCCCAGAACTATTCGCTTAGTTGATATAGTGGTTTATGCACTTCTAATTGTAGATGACGATGTTCCTTCCACTTACAGAGAAGTAATAAGTAACCCAGAAAGTATACAGTGGAAGAGAGTAATAAACAAAGAAATGAAGTCTCTTCATAAAAATGAAACTTAAGAGTTAGTTACACTGTCCAAGGAAAAAAAAGCAATTGGGTACAAATAGGTATATGAAAAAAAGGAAAGATTTATTTGTAAAAATGAAATTCGATACAAGGCTAGATTGGTAGTGAAGGGTTACGCTCAGAAGGAATGAATAGACTACAATAAGGTATTTTCTCTAGCTGTGAAACACTCGTCTATTCGAATTTTACTAGCCATGGTTGCATAATTCAATCTTAAACTAGTTCAGCTTGATGTAAAAACTGTATTTTTACATAGTCATTTGGAAGAGGAAATTTACATGCCTAAGACAGATGATTCAAAGTTACTGGAAAAGAAAATTGGGTTTGCAAATTGACAAAGTCGCTTTATGGGTTGAAATAATCTCCAAGGCAGTGGTACAAGAGATTTGATCGGTTTTATGAAAGGGTAAAGGTACACAAGAAATAAATTTGATCATTGTGTGTATTTTCTCAAGCTACAAGAAAGAGCTTTTATATTTTTTTTCTTGTAAGTTGATAATATGCTAATAGCATCCAAGAGTAAAGATGAGATTGAAAAGTTGAAGACTCAACTCAATCAAGAATTTGAGATGAAAGATCTGGGTGAATATAAAAAGATTTTTGGCATAGAGATATATAGAAATAGAGCTCGTGGCAAAGTCAGCTTGTCTCAGAAGCAATATTTGAAAAAGGTACTACAACAGTTTGAAATAACTGAGCAGATAAAACCTGTGAGTACCCCGTTGGCTTCTCATTTCAAGCTTTCCGCATCTACTATCTCCTTCAACAGATAAGGAACAAGAATACATGTTACAAGTTTCGTATTCAAATATTGTAGGTAGCGTGATGTATGCAATGGTGTGTACAAGGCTTGACATTTCACATGCAGTTGGTATAGTGAGTAGGTACATGCATAATCCCGGAAAAAGACATTGGCAAGCTGTGAAATGGATTCTACAATATATTTAGAAGACTGTGGATGTTGGTTTACTATTCGAGCAAGATGATACACTTGGTCAAGGTGTGATCGAATACGTCGATTCTAATTATACTGGTGATTTGGATAAATGACGGTCAACCACATAATATTTATTTACTTTTGCTAGAGGGCTAATCAGTTAGAAGTCTACACTACAGTCTACAGTTGTATTGTCAACCACAGGGGTCGAGTACATGGCAATTACAGAGGCTGTTAAAGAGGCTATTTGGTTACAAGGCTTGTTTAAAAACTTGGAATTGGTACATGAACACATTAATGTGTATTGCGACAGTTAAAGTGCTATTCATTTAACAAAGAACCAAGTTTATTATGCACGTACGAAGTATATTGATGTACGATTTCACTTTTTGCGGTAAATTATTAATAAGGGGAAGATTCTTCTTCTGAAAATCAAGATTGCAGAGAATCGCGCAGATATGTTGACCAAGGTGGTGACAGTGATCAAGTTTGAGCTTTGTCTAAACTTGATTAATATCTTATAAGTTTGAAAGTAGTCGGAGAAAGCAGAGACTGGAGGATGGTTTAGTTGGCTCAAATTTACTAAATTTTTGCCTAGTTTAACTACAATTTGGTGAAAAAGTTGGCATTGATTGCCAAATTTGTCAATTTGGCAAATTGAAGCCAAATTGAAAATGTATGTTAGGTGAGCAATGCTCTGTTAGTATCTCATTTTTTGTTGAGAGCAATTGTAAGTAAAGCGATTTGTGAAATTTGAGAGAGCTTCTACTTGAGTGTTCTAATAAGGATACAATTAGGTGTATTGGGTTCTGAGTTTCGAGAGCTTTTCTCACTTTCGTAAATTCCCATTTATTAGTAAAATTATTTTCTAGTTTTTGTCTATGGACGTAGGCTTTACACCGAACAAGTAAAATTATCGTGTCCTATTTTCTTTGTATTTGTTTACACCACATTTATATTTCTCCAGAAGTTACAGTCACTGTAATATTGGTAATTGCTTAACCTTGTGCTTCCGCAATAGAAAAAATATTTAATTATATGTTATGTGGTTCCTTACTTTGTGGTGGAAAATGCTATTTTAATTAACAAAAAAATTGAGTTACAAAATTATGAAAGAAAGTATGAAAACGTTAAAACATCGTGATGTTTACATTTAACTTGATATATCAATCTTTCTCTGTCTTTCATCAAAATTCTGTAACTTATTTTTTTGTCAAAATAGCATTGTAAATTTGAAAAAAAAATCCGCATTTTGTTTGATCCGATGACTTTATTAGTATTTAAAAACTAAGATTTTGTGAATATTATTGTGTCAAAAAAGGAGGCTCTATGCGCGCATGTATTTGAGTCCTTCTTTAGTGCGGGCGCCCTTATTTTTTATTTTAATGCATACATACTTTTAAGCTATGCAGTTTAAGAGAGCTAGCTTTTAACGCTATTAAACCACACGGTTTTGTAATTCATTAAAAAATAAGTCTATTAAACCCCACGGCTTAAGAGCGTGTAACACCCACACCTAACAATGATTATATATATTTATGTATTATCATTCTTACATGTGGATGCCTTTTTTTATAAAAAAAAAAAGCAAACATGCTCTTAAGCCATGCAGTTTAAGAGAGTTATTTTTTAATGAACTATAAAGTTGTGGTTTACGAAAGTTAAAATTAACTTTCTGAAACTTCATGACTTAAAAACGTGTCCGCATTAAAAAAAAATGAGGGTGCTCCACTAAAGAAAAATTATATATGTATATATCACACACATAAAAAACAAATTATTAATATTAAAATTAATTTGAATTATATATATATATATTTATTTATTGTAAAACAATTAAAACGTGGCTCTCAAACCTAGGCTATGCGTGTCCACAATACAGATTTTTATTTTTTTGGGTAAAACAGATTGTTAACAATAAAATTAATTTAACTATTTATATATATTACATTTATTATTTAAACCTTGGGGTACATTTCAACAAGTGGGATGTAGGTGTCATTTTCTTTAATTTTGCGAGATTAAAGCGGGAAAAAAAAAAAAGACAATCCCGTGTGGGTGTGTATTATGATAGCTTGAGCAGTTTTCGCAGCGGCTTTGCTAATCATTTGGGTATACGCTCTAGCTTCTTTGCTGAGCTTCAAACTATTTTTCATGCTATCCAGTTTTTTTTTTTAAGAAAAAAAACAATAGTTCATTTTTTCTTTGGATTAAGAGTGACTCGTATCACTCTGCGGCTCAGGCATAAGAAGCTTCTGCTGATTTAGAAAGTAAATTTAAATTGCTTTTGTTCTAATAATTCATTTTTCTTTAATTATCCTAAAAGCTGTTTCTAAGTCTATGTAGTTTTTAAGATACAAAGATTATCACCCCTTAGTTCTTTCTGTACTCTTTTCTTCTCTGAAAACCAGGATTTATTATTTATTTGTTTAAAGATAGTTTCTCTTTTCTTCCTCTTATAATTACCAAATTAAGACAACTGACGATAATTTCTTTCTCTTATATCTCTATCAACTGTTAAAGAATTTATCACCATGACCAATCCATTAATTAATAAACTACATTTGCAAGCTTATATTAGATCTAAAATAAAATGGCTTCAAAATTTTAAATATTAATGAACTAATTAATGGGTTCAATCAACATCATAGGATATATGATGAGATATTTAGATAACATTAACTTATGACTAAGTATCACTATCAATATATAAACTAGTAAACCAGTAAAGTTGCAAGAAAGCCATTATTAGTGGTCAAACCAAGATTTTAAATTACAGTTGCCAAAATATATTGTAAGTTACCACTTCAAGTAAATTAGGGGTCGCTTTGAAAATTTTATTTGGGGTCATCTCGAATTTTTTTAATTTTTACCATATCTTTTAAAAGCTTTAAAAAGCTTGAGGGTTGCCATAGTTCGGCCTCTGGCTATTGTGGAACTTAGACAATATCACGTGTTGAATGAACTTTAGAATTTTGATAGTTAAAAAAATAAAAAATAAAAAAATCAGCTGTGATGCTATATAACTTAGTCCTCCTATATTAAGTTCTTGGCACCGCCACTGTCAATTACCAAGGCAGATTGATTCAAGTTGGATCTCATGTCGTGGTAAGATGGCTTCGGTGAAGTTTATTTTCTCACATGTTTTTTTGTGAGAGAAACATAGTGGCAGATAAATTAGCCAATTAGGTGTACTAGGTTTCCCTTTAGTTAACCACTTGGGCTTAGCCCAAGTGGCTAGAGCCACTTCCCCACACTTGTGAGGGAAGTAGTTCGAGTCCCCGCAAGCGCATTGCAGGGGTTTAATTTAAATTTTCTTCTTTGGAGCCCTAGAGCTTGAGTCAAAGCAGTCTTTCTTCCATGAGGAGAGTTGGACGTCCTTCTCAAATGAAAAAGCAATAGTTTGATAAGAAGCAGCTACAGTTATTAGAGCCACGCAAGTTCAATAGAGGGCAGAAGCCAAATCCCAAGTACGTGACGTGAAGACTTTCGCTTTAGCCTTGCATGGTTCATGCATGCATGGGTTCACGTGAGAATAATGAACCAAAGTTGTTAGAGCAAGAATCATGGGATTTGATAGCTTCAACGATCGTGCAAGAATTGAGGATAAGATCGAATCCTTAGTAGTTGTTGTTTAGCTTTGTGTTTCATAAAAGTAAAAAGAGTGTTATTTCAGTTTACGTATTTTGATTACAGCTGTGATTGTAGGTTGAGTTTGTTATGTTAGTATTATAAATAAAGGCTCCAGCATAATAAAAAGCATTCAGTCAATTTATCTTGGTCTTTGTTTTCTCGCCATAAGCAGAAAACTCTTGTGATTGTTAGCTAACTTTGATTGGGACTTATCATTTGGTATCAGAACAAGGCTATCAATGGCGACTAACAAGGAACGCATTGAATGAATTGAAGCTGATCTTTGGAGTTTGCAGGACAGAATGGAACAAATGGAGGTGGGAATCAATGACAAGTTGAAGCGTCTTGAAGAGTCAATAAACAAACTCGTGGAATCAAACAGTGCCACCAAGGGCACCACCAGTCGTAACTCAACTAAAAATTTAGGCTCTACGAAACCTGTTCGTGAGGAAAGAGATGCAGGGCGGCACATGCCTCCAACACAGAATACCAAGCTAGAATTTCCCCATTTCGTCGGTGATGATCCAACAGAATGGTACAGTAGGGTATTTCAATACTTTGAATATTAGAAAACTATGGATGAACACAAGGTAACCTTGGCCACATATCACTTAGAGGGAGAGGAAAATCAGTGGTGGCAATGGATGCAAAGGGCTTATGAAAAAGAAAAGCGACCAGTTACGTGGAAAATATTCGTTGATGAACTATGGCCACGTTTTGGACCGACAGAGTGTGAGGATTTTGATGAAGCTTTGTCTCGGGTCAGGCAGACGGGATCATTGCGTGAATATCAGAAGGAGTTCAAAAGGCTTAGTAACCAAGTTCATGGGTAGTCTTAAAAAGCATTGGTGGGAACATTTATATGGGGCTTGAAACCAGAGATTGCAGAAGACATTCATATGTTCAAACCCCGTACATTAAAGGAAGCCATTAGTCTAGCACGTATGAAGGATGATCAAATAGCACGACAGAAGAAAATAATCAGGTCACCAATTCCTATTCGGTCCCCATATGCTCCGAATCGAGCTAGACCAACAACATCTTATAAGAGGCTATCATGGGAATAGATGCAGAGGAGGAGAGCCTAGGGATTGTGCTTTAATTGTAATGAAAAATTCACCACCAGCCACAAGTGTACCAAGGCACAGTTACCGATCCTGGAATACAAAACAACACCGAAAAAGGGTTTGTATGAAGAATTCGCGACCAAGGAGCTAATAATGGAATGAACAGAATGGTAAACCCTAAAAATACTTTATATGCTTTGTCCGGATGGGCCGCACTACAAACTATGCTCGTTATAGCAAAAATTGGGCAGTATGCAATTGTCATCCTCATTGACAGCGGGTCCACACAATTTTATCAGTTCACGCCTAGCCAATTTACTACAATTGCCAATTAAGCCAACATCTTTTTCTGTACAAGTCGCTAACGGGGAGAAATTAACATGCCGATGGATGTTTGAAAAGGTAAAAATATTAATCTAAAATATTCCTTTTTCTCTCACCGTGTATTACCTGCCAATAACAGGATTGGATATGGCCTTGGGGATCCAATGGCTCGAGATACCGGGCTTTGTTGTGTGCTATTGGAAAGACATGACTATGGAATGTGAATGGGAGAACAAAAAGCAACGCTTGCAATGAATTAATCCTCACGCTGTGCAGTCAGCATCAGTAATTGAAGTTGCAAAAGAAATTAAACAGGGGCAAGGAGTCTACGCTATATGCTTTCAAACTTTATTAGAAGACTCTTTTCACAAGACTCATATTTGTATGCAACAAATATTGGTTGAATATTCAGATTTATTCCAGAAGCCTACGCAACTACCACCCTTATGGGACATTGACCACAACATTCCATTAAAAGAGGGGACTGAGCCTGTGAACGTGAGACCCTATTGATATGCATATTTTCAAAAATCAAAGATTGAGAAGCAAGTACAAGAGATGTTAAACTCAGAATTGATAAGGCCAAGCACCAGTCTCTTTCCCTCGCCCATATTGTTGCTAAAGAAGAAAGACGGCAGTTGGCGATTTTGTACTGACTATCGTGCCCTTAACCAAGTTACAATTAAGGACCGCTTTCTGATACCGACCGTTGAAGACATGTTAGATGAGATCCATGGTGTTGCTTACTTCACCAAGTTAGATTTACGAGCAAGGTACCACCAAGTACGGGTAAATCCAACCGACATATACAAAATGGTGTTTCAGACTCACAATGGCCACTACGAATACTTGGTGATGCCGTTCGGGCTGTGTAATGCCCCATCTACCTTTCAGGCAATTAGAAACTCTATATTTTGTCCATATCTTAGAAATTTCATTCTAGTTTTTTTTTATGATATACTAATCTATAGTCCTACATGGAGCACACATCTGGATCATGTTTGGCAGGCCTTGGAGATTTTAAAAAAATAGAGATTTTTTATCAAAGCAAGCAAGTGTAATTTCGGCCAGCGCCACATAATAACTTGCCATGGTGTCAAGTTCGACGGAAACAAAATTGCAGCCATGATTGTGTGGCCACGACTTCAAAATATAACAGAGTTTAGAGGATATCTTGGGCTAACGGGATATTACAAAACAATTGTACAAGGTTATGGGATTATAGCATAGCCGCTCACCAATTTGTTGAAAAAGGGGCAGTTCGTATGGAACAGTGAGGCGGAGGAAGCATTTGAGAAAGTAAAAATGCCATGAGTAGTACCCCAACATTAGCCATGCCAAATTTTCATGAGACTTTCATTATGGAAACTGATGCGTCTGGTGAATGAATTGGGGCGGTATTACAGCATCAAGGGAGGTTGATTGCTTACATGAGCCATGCCTTAGGCACTTCAAAAAAGGCGTGGTCTATTTACAATAAAGAGTGTCGTGCAAATTTTATTGAACTCGCAAGTGCACGAATCTTTTGTAGAATAGATTAATGGTGATGAGTGTCGATCCCACAAAGAGGTGGATTTTAATTATATGTAAAATTAATTTTGTATGAGGGTGGTTGGATTTGTGGTGAAAGTGACTTAGATTATCCTAAAATTGAAATTGAAATGGCGAGAATAAATTAAAGATAAATCTATTGAAATTGTGTACTTGGGTATCTGGATTCGTATCAACATGCACTATGGGCTAAATATTCTTTATTAATGCCAATTAAATCATGAGGAGGGAATCCACACCTCACGAACTACACTCTAATTAATATAGTGCTAAGGGCTTATCGTGCCAAATAATAATAACCTTGTACTAGGGAGCCGGTGAAACCAGTGCAGTATCTAGAGAAGATTATTATTATTTGTCGATAGAAGTCAAAACATCCACAAAAAATATAGGGGAAGAGAAAATAAATTTACCAAATAAAGCCCATGACACATGTTGAGACTTCACCTTCAACCCAAGCTTGAAAGAAAATTAGCTACTCATAATTGAACTAGGGGCAAAATAGAAATTTATTAAAATACATAGAAAATACAAGATGGAGAAGGAATTACAGAATATGGAGTCCAAAAATGGATTCAGAGATGCCAAATTAGGTTGAAAGACTCCCTTTTTAAAGATACATTGAGTAAATCATTGCCATCGGATTAAAAACAGTTTGGACGCTCAGGATTGCGCCACGTCATCGGTCAACAATACGAGTTTTGACCACGCGGTTTGAATAATGACATGGTTTGACCCGGCTTGAACAGTAACGCGGTTTGGTTGAAAATAATCCTGTGTATATGCATGTACCACGCGCAATTTTTGGTCCACCAACATGCTGCCATGTCACCAATCAACAATGTATAAGAATTTTAGTCTAATAGGATCATGACACCTCATCAGTTAATGCCACATCATCAATCAATGCTACGTCATCGATCCGTCTATGTGAACAGTGTCGTGAACAGTAATATAGATAGTACCGTACATGTGAACAGTGTCATTTTTCCTTTTAGGCTCCTCCTAAGGTTTTCGACCATCCTGAGTTCAAAAGTGATGTTCGTTTTGTCGTCTGATCTCTCGTTCATTGGAAAATGACTATGATACCCCTAAAATAAATAAAATACTTAATTATAATACAACACACATAATTAAATGACAAGAAACTTAAATATATAAAGGTAAAACTGTTAGTAAAACTTAAAGTGTAAAATGATGATTTTCTCCTTTATAAATATACATTTTCTAACATTCAACAAAGAGATGTTAGCAATAGTGGAGGCCTTCCAGAAGGTGGAGACCTTATTTGCTTGGGCATCGGTTCATCATCAAAACTGATCAACAAAGCATTAAATGTTTTTTGGAACAACAAGTGGCTACACCTAAGCAGCATTAATGGATGAGTAAATTGATGGGGTATGATTATGAGATTGTTTACAGACCAGGGTGTGAGAATAAAGCCACCGCTGCCTTATCCCAATGACCTGACAATCCACTTCTTTCTCTCTTGTTTGTGTCACAAATTGCTATTTGGGATGAAATCAAAGAGGCCACTAGTAGTGATGAATATATGCAAAAGATATTGACGGTAGCTTAAAACCAAACTCCGGGGCCATACATGGTTCGTAATGGGCTGTTATTCTTTAAGGAAAGAGTGGTGGTTCCACGTACTTTACGTGAGTTTCTTCTATTTGAGGCTCACGACACTAAAATTGGTGGTCATTCGGGAGTCCTGCGAACCTACAAGCGCCTTTCACACCAGTTTTACTAGCCAGCAATGTTTCAAGCAGTACGGGACTATGTGAGTAAATGCAAAGTCTGTCAATGAGTGAACTTTGACACTCTCAAGCCAGCTGGTCTTCTACAGCCACTACCCATACCATGCCAAGTTTGGGATGATATCTCATTAGATTTTGTCGAAGGATTACCATCTTCACAAGGAAAGGATACCATATTGATCGTGGTGGATCGACTAAGTAAGTTCGCTCACTTTGTTTCTTTAACCCACCCTTTTTTCTACCAAGACAGTGGCTGAGAAATTCGTTGAACATGTGGTGAAGTTACATAGCATACCTAAAAGTATAATTAGCGACCGTGAGCCAATTTTCATCAACAAATTCTAGCAGTAATTTTTTAATTTTTCCGGCACCAAATTAAAAATGAGTTCTGCCTACCATCCATAGACGGATGGCCAAACCGAGGTAATTAATCGCTACCTCGAACAATATTTGAGGTGTTTTGTGCATCAGTGGCCGAAGAAGTGGCACTCATTCTTTCCTTGGGCTGAGTTTTGGTATAACACCACCTTCCATGTTTCTACGGGCATAACACCATTCCAAGCTCTCTACGGTAGACCACCCCCAACTGTACCTTTCTATCATGTTGGGTCATCTCCTGTGAATGAAGTGGACCAAGCATTGCTTACTCGAGATGACTTGCTACGCCAGTTGAAGCATAATTTGGCCATGACAGCAAATCGAATGAAGCAAGTGGCTGACAAGAGGCGTCGCGATGTGCAATTTCAGAGTGGTGATTTGGTGTTTTTAAAGTTACTACCTTATGGAAAATCCTCGGTGTTCAAGCAGGCTCATAAAAAATTAGCATGCACGTATTTCGAGCCTTATAAGATTGTACGCAAAATTAGCCCAGTTGCTTATGAACTTCAGCTACCTGAAAGCTCTCGCATTCATCCAGTGTTTCATATTTCATTATTGAAGAAAGCTATTGGAGATTTCAGTAGCAGTACTGACTTACCCTTAATCAATGATGAAGGCCTGATAGTCATGGAACCTCTTGCTATTCTTGATACCCGTTGGTTGAGAAGAGGTGGCAAAGTGGTGGAACAACAATTAGTTCAATGGAAGAGGTTGCCAGTCGAAGATGCAACGTGGGAAGATACAGAGCTTTTGCAACGACAATTTCATCACATGACCCTTGAGGACAAGGGCACTTTTCGGGGAGAGGGTAATGATAAGAAGCAGCCACAATCACTAGAGCCACGCAAGTCCAGCAAAGGGCATAAGCCAAATCCCAAGTACGTGACGTGAAGACTTTCGCTTTAGCCTTGCATGGTTCATGCATACATGGGTTCACGTGAGAATAATGAACCAAAGTTGTTAGAGCAAGAATAAAGGGATTTGATAGCTTCAATGATCGTGCAAGAATTGAGGATAAGATCAAATCCTTAGTAGTTGTTGTTTAGCTTTGTATTTCGTAAATAGCAAGGGTGTTATTTCAATTTACGTATTTTGATTACAACCGTGATTGTAGGCTGAGTTTGTTATGTTAGTATTATAAATAAAGGCTCCAGCATAATAAAAAGCATTCAGTCAACTAAATCAATTTATCTTGGTCATTGTTTTCTCGCCATAAGCATAAAACTCTTGTGATTGTTAGCTAACTTTGATTGGGACCTATCATAGTTCTCTTAAAAAAAAAAAAAAGTTTCTCTTCAGTTTAGTGGTTTGAGTATTCCTCTGCTAAGACATATAATCTCCTTCTTCAAAATCAAATGGAATTTTCCTATTATCAATTTCGCTAGAATCTTTTTTTTTTTCGATTGATTTTCTTCTTTTCCAATTATCTATGTGGGTTAAGGTTGTTGTGTCCCCTTGCTTGTATTGATTTGGTTTTGCTAATTTATTTGCCTCGCTTTGCCAAGGTTTTTTCTAGAAAAGATGTCCTTTCCGTGAAGCATTGTTTCAATTTTTTCCGCAAAGTTTGGCATAAATATATCTTATTCCGTTTTCTTTTAAGTTCGATCAAAAGGTTCATTGAATCCTTTTCGGATTACCCCTACTGATAATACATGCAGATGTGCTAAAGATTATTCTGTAACCTTTTTTTTTTAAAACATAAAATATTGACATTTATTTTTAATTTTTTTCTCTTCTTTTTTTTTTTTGTGTAAACTTTGAATATTTTATAAGTTACGAGATAATAGTAGTGCACTCCGTCTTAAGTCCCACCAAACGTGAAGAAGATTTATCTTCTCGTGAGAACTGCTGATGCTGAGTCAACCACACAACGTTTTCATAATGAGGTATGTTAAATTAAATATATAACATATGTGAAGCTGCATTTTTTTAATAATTAAATATTAATAGATAATGCATTAATTATTTAGTATTCTAATTTATTCGACATACATCAGTTTATGTACATCTAAAAAACTGTATATAAAGCTTAGTCTTTCTTATCCATTTTAAGCAATTTTTTTTTTCCTTTTAAGTGATCAAAGATAGCAAGCCACCCTTATGAGTAAAGTTCAGACTAAAAGCCTTCTTCTTCTTACTTAAGATATTTTACTAACTAAAGTAGCTGGTACCCATAATCTTAAAAAATATTAGTTTAGACTTGCATGCAGTTAATTAATCTTTTTTTTCATACTATTCCATCAACTACAAAAAAAGTAATGACTTTCAAATTAATTACATGCATATAAAGAAATGCATGCTTATAATTGGTAGTTAAAGTGCAAATAAAAACCAAAACATAATTTCTTCTCAAAAAAAACAAAAACTTAATTTTTTTTTAATATCAATAAAGGAATCTTGACCAAATTAAGATGAATTAAATTTATCGTAATTTTTCTTCAAACCCCAGTTAAGTTCCTTTTAGAAGATAATTTCAGCTCATTATTTTTGCTACTTTATTTGTAGCTTTTGGCAAAAGACTTGTTTAGAGTTTTAAAGCAAAAATGGGGTACACATTTAAATTCATTTATCTCAGAAAAGCTTACTTCTATCCCTGGTGATATCTCTAGTGAAGACTTAGGACTGAAAGACTCTAATTTAAAAGAAGAGCTGTGGAATGAGCTAGACATCATCGTCAATTCAGCAGCCGCAACCAAGTTTGACGAAAGGTATATATTCAAATTACTCTTGTTACAGATATGATGTTGCATTCGATATCAATACCTTAGGAGCTATACACGCTGTGAACTTCGCAAAGAAATGTATCAAGCAAGAGGTCCTTGCTCACGTATCTACTGGTTCGTATAGCACTATAGCTAACATTTGCGGCTTTTATCATGTATAAACTTTCACGAAAAAACTCATTCTGCTCACAAAACAAACGCTTTCGTTTTTTTCCCCCCTTTTTCAGCTTATGTCTCTGGGTTAAGGACGGGGCTCATATCGGAGAACTTGCCCGATGGCGCATCTGAATTAGATGTTGACGTGGAGATGAAGGTGATAGCGCAGAAGCTGCATGAACTGAAAACCGAGGGAGCTTCACAAAATGAAATTACACTTTCCATGAAAGCTTTGGGCATCGAAAGGTTTGTGCGTGAATTATTTTAGCACCTCCAACACATGACAGTCTTTTCCCATATCAGAAAAATCAGTTGTCTATGAATTAAAGGTTATTTAAGAGAATAAAATTATAAAGGGGAGTGCTAAAAGGTCCCCTCCAAGTTATATTTTTAAATAATTTGACACTTCTAGATTTCATTCTCCTTACTCCTAATCCGGATTCACGACAAAAATGAAGATCCATTCCTAGCCCAAAGTCCTTTTTATTTTTAGAACTTTCTAATTCAAAAAGTTTTTATTTGTCACTTGCGGAGGGAACCAGAACTTTGGTTCTTATGGTAAAATACTAAAATTAATAGGTAACAAACAACTGAACCAACTCCAAGTACTTGTCTTCTTCTAAGTTTCAAATGTCAATACTAAATTCGTTTTATTTAACATAATCATAATCATAATCATAATCATAAGTTTTTCAGAGCAACGATGCACGGATGGCCAAACACGTATGTATTCAAATTCACCAAGACGAAGGGAGAGATGCTCATGCAACAATCAAAAGAAAATCTGTCATTGATCACTATACACCCGCCATCTTAGGTGGCACTTACAAAGAGCCATTTCCCGGTTGGGTTGAATATCCAAGGTAAGTCATAAAAATCTGCTGTAATTTTCTTAGATGAAGAAGAAAAATTAGCTTATCCGTCTAAATAGATAAAATTTTAGTTTTTTGCTTAATCGGTGGACAATCGGTCATAATTTTTTTTTCATCTTTAATATATTTTTGAATTTCTTATCAAAAAGTTTCCTACCACTCAAATCAATATATACCACTTACCCTTATAATGTGTTTCCTTATTGGGAATGAGAATGGAAATGGGAATGGGAATGGGAATTAAGGAATATGAATGAATGATATCTTTATTTGCTTAAATAAGAGGTGTAATGAGAATCAAAATAGTGGACCCCATCTAAAATTAGGAATCATTACTAGAGTTCCTATTCCCATAGGGAAGGTGGGAAATGGGATTCTCATTCTCTAAAGTCACCATATTACCCCCACTTAAATCTTGAAATTCTCATTTTATCCTTCCTTTTTTTTCTTATTATTATTATTATTATTTGTTATAAATTTATTAAAATAAATGTGGATGTTCATAACATATATCTTTTAGTCTCCCAACTATCTCTCATTAGCAACTTTTAACTTCCCTATAATTTCCACTATCTCATAAGGAATTATGAGAAATAATTTTTCATTAATTTCATGGAGTGATTATGTAATTATAAAAGGAGAGTTCATCTCTTTGTTTTGTACACACAAGTGGAATGAATAAAATCACTCTATAATATATTTTCTTTTTTTATTCTTTATCTTGTGTTGTTTTTTATTTGTATTGCTGGCTAATAGCTTTTCTAACACATTATCGGCACGAGTCTCAAGCCACTAACAAGTAATATGATAATATCTCTCCTTTGATCTTACTCGAGAAGGTATGAATTAAACTATCTTCATTTTTCTAAATCATATACATATGTCGCTTACATATTTCTATAATTTAAGAATAATGGATCTATGAAGTCGTTCCTTACTTCATTTATTAATGATTACATATATTTTATTAGAATTGGATTGCAACATTTATCTAATGTTCTATTCATTGGTATAGTTATTGTTTAATCATTCTTTTTATAATATTCAATTGCTATTATATATTTTCCATTCTTGAAATTAAAAAAATTCATCCTGAAGTACGAATACTATAATATATAATGAAAGAAAACTAAGAATGCATCCTTGAATGATTGTACTACACATAATGAAGATTTTTTTTCAAAATATGTTCCTGAAGAAATATTCCGAAATTATGATGTTATTCTCCAATATTTTGTTCATAAATGATTCACTATATAAGTGTATATTTTATATGTTCCCAAAGGACTATACAATTATTATAAGTTCATGTATATGTCATGTAAGACTATATACGAATTTTCTTCTCCATATCTCTCAGAAGGAGTTACAAAGTGAATATATATAAACACCGCATAATTTTTTCTTTAAAAATAAATTTAAGGAAAAAATATGACAATCAAAAGTGTTTTGAGTAATAAATGAGGTCATTAAAAAAAATTGTTCGTTTTTTATTTTAACAACTTCTTGACTTTGTTGGCTCATTGTTCTGTTTTCAACTTCTTACACTTTTAGTGATAGATTTTAGCATGCTTATTTTACATTAGATAATTGTCAACAATAGTTTGATATGATAAAATGTAGGAATGAGTTGTAAGTGGCATATATATGTACTTGAACTTTTAAATTGATCCCTATGTTTTTATTGAATTCTTAATGAACCTTTTTTTTATTATTGTCTTGAATTACTAAAGTCTAATTAATATTCACATGTTTAAGACCATGAATAGTACTAAAATATTTTTGTGGAAGAAATCAATCCTTGAAGGATTGTAAAAGATTATGATTTTCTTTTATGATCATCTCCCTGAAGGAGCTAAATATTCATATATAAGCTTGACTATAATTTCAAAAGCTCAATTAATTCTCTCATCTGAAATTATGTGGAGAAAAAATTTGAAAGAAAGAAGATATGATTTTGTACCTCATATATGCTCCTGTAGTAGCAAATCAAGAGTGCCAATATAAATTAATGTATGTTTTCTTTTATTAAAAGAAAAAATATGAATTTTTGATTAAAAAGAAAATCATGACTATAGATCTTATTATAAGAAATCAACATGTGAATATTATACCACCAGAAGTGGTTTGAAATTGAATCAATATCGATGATGGACTAGAAGTTCAAATACAAAATCTTCACAAATTTAGCTCAGTAAATTTACTATGGAAGCTTAATAATTTTGTGAAAGTTCTCCTACGATTAAGGGGAACAAAGTGATTTACCCTTGGTGAACAATGAAGATGGATGCTTGGTGGATAGTACAACAATGCACACAATTTTATGAAATTAAAAAAATTTCCACAATTTAATATTAGCTAAGGCTAATGTTAATACGACATCTGGTTCTGCTAATCTAATTGAAGGCTCCAGAAGAGCTATTATTATGTTACCAAATAGTACAAAATTACAAATCAATGATGATTTATACTCCAACAAATCCAATATAAATCTACTTAGGTTTAAGGATATTCGTCAAAACAGATGCCATATTGAAACATCTAGTGAAGGTAATAGTGAATTTCTTTGCATTACTTCAACTATTTCATGCCAAAAGCATGTATTGGAAAAACTATCTTCCCTTTCTTCTGGGTTGTATGATACAATTATATAAATAATAGAAATAAACTTTACAATGAATAAGAAGTTCTCTTATCCAAAGATTTTTAAACTTTAGCAAGATCAACTTGGGCATCATGGATCAATCATGATGTGTCGTATTATAAAAAATTCACATGAACATCAATTAGAGAACCAGAAGATTCTTTTGCCAACTGAAAGTCCATGTGCTGCTTGTTCTCAAAGCAAATTAATAATTCAGCCATCTCCAATGAAAGTAAGTCTTGCATCTTTTAAATTTTTAGAAAGAATTCAAGAGGATATATGTGTGGCCCTATACATCCAAGTTGTGGACCGTTTCGTTATTTCTTGGTCTTAATAGACGTATCAACTAGATTGTCACATGTCTCTCTACTTTCTAGTCGTGGTGTTACATTTACTAGATTTCTTGCTCAAATCATTAGATTAAGAGCATAATTTCCTAATTTTCCTATTAAAAAAATAGATTTCATAACGTTGGTTAATTCACATCTAAATCTTTTAATGATTATTACATGTCTATTGGAATTGATGTTGAGCATTTTGTTGCACACACTCATACACAAAATGGTTTAGCTAAATCTTTGATTAAACGTTTACAATTAATTGAAAGACCATTAATTCTTAGATCAAATTTACCTTTTTTTCATGTCGGGGACATGCAATACCACATGTTACATCATTAATTCACATTCGACCAAGTTCTTATCATACATATTCACCTTCACAACTTGTTTTTGGCCAACAACCAAATATTTGTCATTTGAAAATTTTTGGATGTGTTGTTTATGTCTCAGTTGCTTCCCCACAAAGAAATAAAATTGGTTTGCAATGGAGACTTGGAATTTATGTTGGTTTTGATTCTCTATCAATAATTAGGTATTTTGAACCTTTAATTAAAGATCATTTTACTGTATGATTTGCAGATTGCCATTTTGATGAACAAATTTTCCCGTTATTAGGGGGAGAAAAGACAAAAGTAAATGAACGACGTAAAATTACATGGCATGCATCATCATTATCTCATCTTGATCCTCATACAAATCAAAGTAAACTTAAAGTTCAAAGGATCATTCATTTGTAAAATAATATAAATCAAATTCCTGATGCATTTACTGATTCAAGAAAAATAACATAATCACATATTCCAACCGAAAATGCCCCAACATGTGTTGAGATCCCTGAAGGACAACACGACAAAACTAATAAAAGTAAAGTACATTTGAAACGTGGAAGACCAATTGGCTCAAAAGACAAAATTCCCTAAAAGAGAAAAACACAAAAAAGTTACAAAATGAAACTAGCACTCTTGAAGAGTCATTGCCTACCAATCAAATAATAGAGATTGATCGGTCAAATAGTATTCGTCCCATTTACCCAGAAGAAGAAAATTTGCCAACAATTGAGAAAGTATCAATTTCTCCTGAAGAGAAACAAAATGATAAAATTATGATTGGTTTTGTTGGTTTAGAAAAACTTGGGATCGAAATGAAATAATTATTTATGATATTTTTTCATTTATCGTGGCTCTTAATATTATAAATGATTATGAGGATCCTGACCTAAAAATTATGAAAGAATGTCGACATAGAAATGATCGGCCTAAGTAGAAAGATGCTATTCAAACACAGCTAAATTCATTTACAAAGCGTAAATGATTCGGACCAGTAGTCCTAACACCTGAAGATGTCAAACCTGTTGGTTATAAGTGAGTATTCATTAAAAAATGAAATGAGAGAAATGAAATTGTGAGATATAAAGTAAGGTTAGTTGCACAAGATTTTTCTCAAAGACCTAGCATTGATTATGAGGAGACATATTCTCATGTTATGGATGCAATTATATTTCAATTTTTAGTTAGTCTCGTAGCATCTGAAGGGCTTGATATGCATCTTATGGATGCTGTGAATGCATATCTATATGGTTCTATTGATGCAGATATTTATATAAAAATTCCCGAAAGATTTAAAATACCAAAAGCAAACAAACTAAAACCTCGTAGTTTATATTCTTTGAAACTGCAACGATCCTTGTATGGATTAAAACAATATGGGTGTATGTGGTACAATCGCCTAAGCAACTATTTATTGAAAGAATGATATGTAAATAATCCAATTTGTCCTTGTATTTTTATTAAAAAAATCTGAAATTGGATTAGCAATAGTTGCAGTCTATGTCAATGATTTAAATCTTATAGGAATTCCTGAAGAGCTTTCAAAAACATATTCTTGTTTGAAAAATGAGTTTGAAATGAAAGATTTTGAAAAAACAAAATCTATCTTTGCTTACAAATTGAGTATTTGCCACTAGAATACTCTTACATCGGTCCACATACACTAAAAATGTTTTGAAGCATTTTTATATGGATGAAGCCGATCTATTAAGCACTCCAATGGTCGTGCAATCACTTGATGTAGAAAAATATCCATTTCGTCCTAAAGAAGATGGCGAAGCAATTCTTGGTCCTAAAGTACCAAATTGTACTCGACCTGATATTGCATTTTCAATTAATTTATTAGCAAAATATATTTCTACACCAACTCGTAGGCATTAGAATGGTGTAAAGCATGTATTTTGCTATCTCCGTGGAACAATTGACATGGATTTATTTTATCCAAATGAATCAAAGTCACCACTAATTGGATATGCAAATGCTGGATATCTCTCTAATCCATATAAAGCTCGATCTCAAACGTTATTTATCTTTTGTAATAGTGTTGTATCATGGTGATCAATGAAACAAACAATGGTTGCAACATCTTCAAATTATTCAAAAATATTTGCTATTCATGAAGCCAGTAGTGAGTGCATTTGGTTAAGATCAATAATACAACATATTCGAGAAACATGTGGATTTTCATCAATTAAAAATGACTCCACAATAATATATGAGGATAATGTAACATGCATTGCCCAAATTAAAGGTGGTTATATAAAAGGTGACAGATCCAAGCATATTTCACCCAAATTCTTTTATACACATGAACTTTAAAAGAATTGTGATATGGATATTCAGCAAATATGCTCAAGTGATAATCTTGCAGATTTATTTACAAAATCAATACCAACGGCAACATTCAAAAAGTTGGTACACAAAATTAGGATGCGTCAACTCAAAGATTTTTCTTCAAATCTTGAAGAATCTATGTCAAGATGAGGGGGAGTATACTTATTGGGGAAAATATTTTATTTTAGAGGAAATTTTATATGTTGTACTCTTTTTCCTCACTAGGTTTTTATCCTATAAGGTTTTTCCTAGTGAGGTTTTAATGAGACAACTCTATATCTCCAAAATTATTCAAGACAGTGAATAATGTACTATTTTTCCTTTACTAATTTTTTTCCCTAAGGGTTTTTTTTAGTAAAGGTTTTAATGAGACATATTTTTTGTAATGAACATCCAAAGGGGAGTGTTATGAATTTATTAAAATGAATGTGGATGTTCATAATTTATATCTCTTACTCTCCCCACTATCTCCCATTAGCAACCTTTAGCTTCCTTATAACTCCCACTATCTCATAAGAAATTATGATCCATAATTTTTCATTAATTTCATGGAGTGATTATGTAACTATAAAAGAAAAGCTCATTTTTTTTATTTTGTACACACAATTGGAATGAATAAAATCACTTTATAATATATTCTCTCTTTTTATTCTTTATCTTGTTTTGCTTCTTTATTTGTGCTGCTGGCTAATAGCTTTTTCTAACATTATTATTATTATTATTATTATTATTATTATTATTATTATTATTGCTATTATAATTATAATAATTACTATTATTAATGTAATAATAACAAGTAATTAATTGTAATATTAAGAATTATTATTATGGTGAATGCCACCTCCGTTGATAGGATCTTAGTTGAAATACTAGTTTATTGATTTATTTTTAAACTCTCACTTACAATGAGTTTCATGATATAAATTTTTAGATAATTACCATTACTTGGCAATGTGCAAAGTAGCACGAAACTTGGCCCAATGTGCAGAAAATGTGAACTGGAACAATGATGGATCAATTTGATATAATTTCATTACACCACCACACCGGAAATTACAAGCATAAATCATGGAAAATTAGGAGTAAGATCATTGAAACACTAACACCCGCTGACTTGCATGAGTTCGTTAACTGTTGCCGGAGAAAGAATAGCCGTTCTCGGCAGTTCCTATATTTATTGAGCCTCACCATGAGATTCACAAACATTTGGCCTGGTAATGCAGAGCCAAGTTTGTGAAGAACTACCCTTAAATAGTATGGGCACGTGCCATGATCCTTTGTCTGATTCCTGCAAAACAGAGAATGGATTTTCAGCACTCTGTTCAACAAGTATTATGGAGTAGAAATACATGACAGACTCAAAATATTAAATGAATCTGAGTGGAAAGTTTGAAGGGGACAATGGATGTAAATACTTGAGACAACATTAAAATAGAAAGCATTTATGCCGTTTATTTAGTCTTATCAAAAGCTTTTCCACTTTTAATGATAAACCATTTAAGATGTTAAATGATTCTCAATCAAATCTCACATCCACTAACAAAGATGCAAGAGCAGTAACTGTTATTGCTAGTTCTATGTTCAACACTAGGAAGCAAATATGGATAAGTATATGATACAATGGACATACGACAGTACAATGACAAAATGAAGCTACAATGACTGACAACGAATGCGTTTCAAATATGTATGTGTTCTATTACAAAAGCAATTATATGTTTCAAATATGAGCAGAATATCTTACAAAATGAAGCTAAAATGACAAACAACGAAATACCTGGATTACGGAAGAGTATGGGGGTGGCATCTGAAGTTTCAGATTGCCCTTCACAAAAGTATAATGAACCTGGAATACAGAAAAATCAAGTCTAAAAGTCATAAGAACAAATTAAAATTTGAAATGAGATGCTCTAATAGCCTTATAAAATTAAACTAATGCATATTGTAAGACATTTAAAATAGGTGCAGCAGCATGACTAAATAACTTATTATTATGTGACGCATTGTAATTAGACGTGTCCAGTTGATACTAGCGGGAGAAAAAATGAAAAAAGTTCATGGGGCAATAACATTTTATAACAAAACAGTACCTAGGTAATTATATCACTTTTTTTTCAGATTACATATAATATAAGCCAAGTCTTCGGACTTAACACATACAATTTTGAATTATTATTATTATTATTATTATTATTATTATTATTATTATTATTATTATTATGGAGCCGTATTTTTATTGGAGTTTTTTTTTATTAATTCTCATGCAACCAAAAAGCTTTCCATAATAATCAATAAGCGTTTATTTTTGTTTCATTTTTTTTATCTAAAGATACGGTACGAGTAAAGTTTAAATTAAATTTTTAATTTCCTTTTTTTTTTTTACAATTTAGATATAAGTACTAGTTAAAGAAAGCTGCTTAAAAACTATTAAGCTAGACCCTTGAAACAAGCACAACAGTTGCCATGTATTTGATATGTTCTCACTTGGCTGCAAAAACTTATGATCATGCACCCGTATTTATAAGCGCTTCTATTTTTCAAATATATTTCTTAATCTACTTGCCAAATATAATCTTATTGTACATTGAAAACTTCCGTGCATCCTCAACTAACGATTTTTTTCCCCTAATTGTGTTGTGGCTGGCTTTCTATTTCGGAAAATTAATCATTTTTTAGCACTGCTTTACCATAAGAGTGGGACTCTTGGCACCCTGTAATTTTCTTTTTAAACCTTTTTTTTGGTGAAAACTTAGGTAACGTTTGTTTTTTTGTCTGAAATCTGAATAGATCTGAATTAGTTTGAATTCTGAATAGATCTGAATGTCTGAATCTGAATAATATGTTTTTTTTTTTTTGTCTGAATCTCAGAAAATAAGTATTAAGTTATTTTTTTTTCAACTGAAAATATGTACTTTTACATTTGTATCCTTATTAAATTTGAGTGTCAAATAAATAATATATTAAATACCATAATATTTTAACATTTATAAGTAAAATTATATTCAAATGAATACATAATTATTTTAGAATTTTAATATATAAAATACCATAAATTTTAAATTTTATCGTATATAATATAAGAAAGAAAAAACATGGATATTTTTAAGTGGGGTAAATGTCTATGGGTGAGTTTTGGGATAGACATTAAAAATAAATTATAAAATATAGATATTTTTTACATTAGTAAGTAATTGACTTAATTCAAATGTCTCCATTAAGTAAAAAGTCAAAAAAATTGGCTTATTTTATTAAGTTAAAATTATCTAAAAAATCTCATTAAGTTATCAAAACAAACATATCTAATTAACTTAATTAATTAAGTTAAGTCACTTTAAGTTATTAAGTTAAAAAACAAACGCCACCTTACTTTATTTCCCAAGATACTCTTTTTCATTTTTTTTTGTTTCTTTTCTAATTCAAAAGAAAAAAAATTCAGTTATTCGTAACAGCTCTTATTGCAGATTTTCTTTTTACAAATTTTTTAATGATAAAATTATATATATTTAACAACAAAAAATCATATATATTATGGTGTGTTTCTGAATTAAGTAGAATTAAAAGTGGACTCAAATAGTTAATATTGAATTTTTTTCTATTAAGAAAAAATTTAGAATGCAAAAGTGTTTGTAAAGAGACAAAAAATATAAGAGATTTTGGTGCAGTTGTATAGGTGTAAAGAGTTTGAGAAAGAAATATAAGGATATACTTACACTTATTTTGTCTTTTAATATAATCGTAATCGGAGAGAGGCTTTATAAGGAGAACTGAGAGCTGCCAATAGTTAAACTCTGACCATAAACGTGTTCAAAGTTAATCTATTTCGTTTGATCTCTTTATCTAGCCATTTTGCATAGTGCCCTATATAGCGCAACTCCTTTAGAAGGAAATAAAATTAGCTATCGAAGCCGTTTATTGTGCAAGATGACGAGTGGCCATTTATTACCACTTTTTTTCATATAATTTTTTCACAACAGCATCAAGCTGCTCTATTAAAATTCCAATAAAATAAAAATAATGAGTTATAAAAATTAGTAGTTAGCAAAGAGTCAAGCAAAAGAATGTAACAAGCCACCAACTTAAGGTTTACAACCTGAGGGACGCTGAATCCTCCCTCTGCGAAATTCTGTTGGTAGAGCCAAATATTTGCTCCATCGACTATAGCTTCATAATTAGCATTTTTCTCCAGCCAATCCTTTGTACACAAAGAAAAGCGAAGACATAACAAGTAAGGAAAGGAAAGGAGTATTACTGAGCTCAAATTGAAACAAATAAACAGAAGAGAATGATCAATATCAACACAAGCCAATTGATCACCGCAAGAACAACACTTTCCACTCTCATCCACGCTCCCTCTCTTCACCACCCACTTGCCCTGCCCAATCCACCCCAGCCCATGCCAGCCTCCTCCATTCTTCAAAACCGCATTTTTCACCAAACCTAAATCGCAACTCACTCCATTAACCTTCTGTCCACTGAACCAAACCTCAATAATTTTCCCCGTCTCTTCATTCACACACCTCACAGTACTCCTCAACTTCTGCAAGTACTTATAAACTTTCGCTACTCTCCCCGTCCCTGCGCTCACTTTCAGCAGAGCCGTAATCTCCTGCTCCTCTAAACTCAACCCCATCAAACCCATATGCTCCTCCACTTCATAAGCCTTCTGAGCCTCCAAATTCTCACAAAAGCAGAACAAAGCCGGATCATAAGTTCTCAACCTCGGAACAACATTGAACTCATTATTCATTCTCTTAATCAACTCAAATGCATAATCACTGTCATTCTTCGACGCTGCCAGCCTAGCAACGGACGTGACCAAGGCCTCATTTGGAATGACATTATTCGACAACATTTGATCAAATACTCGAAACCCATGACGTAAAGCTGAGTCTTTCAACGATGGGTCGGTGGGAGAATTGGAACAGAGGTAAAGAAGTGCATTAAAGTGATGTAGAGAGAGGCGGAGATTCTGAGAGAGAGCGGATTCGTATAAGGAGATTGCAGTAGCAAGGTCTTTAGATTTGGTGCAAGATTGGAGACTTATAAGGAAATTGGTTTCTGGGTTTGGATTGGTTTTGCGTTTCTTGTTGGGTTTGGAAGGATTTGCAGACGTTGTGTTGCTCATGGATGTTGAGGGCTTTTGAAGAGGTTTGAAGAAGAACCCTAACCGGCCATGTGACGTTGATTTGATTTGATTTGGTTCGACTTCTTTTGGGAGGATGAAAATTTTGAGAAAGTTGATTCAGTATATGAAGTTTTGGACTGGGCTTATGAAAAGTACTAATACCACCCACTAAATTTCTAATAGAACTCCTTATCCGTATGACAAATCTGATTTCTGACCCGGGCACCTTCATCGAACGATGAAAAAATTTATGTGATTGAGCACGTAAATTGAAGGACTACCGAGGCAGCACATAATCTTGGAGTAGATTTTCAAGTTAATACTTGATAAATCTTTGGACAGTATTACAAAGTGTATGTATGTAGACTTTAATATGAAGTTTTGGACTGGGCTTATGAAAAGTGCTAATCCCACCCACTAAATTTCTAATAGAACTCCTTATCCGCATGACAAATCTGATTTCTGACCCGAGCACCTTCATTGAACGATGAAAAAATTTATGTGATTAAGCACGTAAATTGAAGGACTACCTAGGCAGCACATAATCTTGGAGTAGATTTTCAAGTTAATACTAGATAAATCTTTGGACAGTATTACAAAGTGTATGTATGTAGACTTTAATAAATTTTAGATTATAATATATTGGTAGATATGGATAGATTTTAAAATTTGTTTGAAGAGAATTTTTTTTGCCTACATAAAAAATTGAAGCCTTGTGGACTTACAATTTTTTTTTTAAAAGTCACGCTACCGGCAATCCCCTGTTTCTGATTTCTCTTATAAAAGTCCTCTTGTTTTGGATTTATAAAAGTGTCTTTTATATTTCATGTACCATTCTCATTCTTTTTTTTTTTCAAACTTTTTTTTAATTACATGAGACTAATGCTCAAATTACAATTCATATTTTATGAGATTTATATATGATATTTATATATGATATTTACAATCAGACAATTACTGAGACTAATTTACATTAATTCTTATATAATATTACCCAGATTTTACTTCGAAAAACGTCTACTTCACTCACATTTCAAAAAAAAAATTATCTTCCTTTAATTATATATTATAATTAAGGAAAAAAAATAAACTTACACATATGTCGCACGAGTTCAAGCCACTGCCCTCACAATTATGAATACAAGGTTCTGGCCACTAGGCCTTTATCCCATAAATTTTGCAAACTCTTTAAAACTAGGGGTGGGCGATTTCGGATTCGGATCGGATTCATTCGGATAATTCGGATTGAAAAAAAGTTCATTTGAATTCAATCCAACTTTAAATCCGATCCGAATAATTTGGATCGGATGAAAATTTTGGATTACTCGGATTTGGATCGGATCGGATGAGTTTAGATTTTGTATTATATTTTGGATTCGGATTAATTCGGAAATCGGATTTGGACCTTTTTTACAATTCTCACAAAAAATTTATGAAATATATAATTAATGAAAACTTACTAACCATTAAAAAGAATGAAAACACGTTGACAAATGACAATGTATTATTTTCTTGACAATATGGCATTGACATATACCAAGAAAATAAGCCGATACAAAGTTTTCATTCACAAAAATAAATAAATATAAACCATTAAAATGAAAAACATTTAAATGATCAAATTTAATAATTTATAATCAATGGCTCATTTATACTCTCATATGCATTCATTTTGTACAAACACTCCCATTTAATTTAATTAGTAATCCTCGTACAAGCTATGTGCATAAACATTACTCCAAGTCCAAGCCTCCAAATAAGCAACACAAAATAAACATTGCTCAAACTCTCCAAAGTCGAAATGAATAACACAAAATAAACTTTGCCCCAACTCCAAGTCTCTAAGTAAACAACACAAAATCAACATTACTCCAAGTCTCCAAGCAAACAACACAAAATAAACAATCAAACATTACTCAAAGTCTCCAAATAAATAAACAACACAAAATCACAAAATAAATATTATAATTATATCATCCAACAATAAAATAAACCAAAATAAAAATTATCATCCAAAAATATTTAGTCATTTAGGTTTTTTTTAATTTTTAGTTTATAGTGCAAATCCGATCGGATGATTCGGATTGATCTGAATCTGATCCGATCCGAATCAAAACTGATCGGATTGCACAAATTTCATCCAATTGAATTTGTCTTCAATCCGAATCCGATCTGATGCCCACCCCTATTTAAAACTACAAAAATTCGAAGAAAAAACAAAGATCACCGAAGCAAAGCTAATGTACGTGGCATTGTATGGCCCATAAATTTCTACCAATCTTATCAGAAAATTAGGCTTCCTACTCAGACTATTGTACATCGTAGCATTGCCTTGAAAGCATTGGCAACACCGCAACATGACGTCTTTGCCAATTGTAATCCCTGCAGGTAACACAACCGAGCTTAACTGATTTGATTATTATTATATTTAAAAGGCAAAAAAAGGAGGAAGATGTGGATAAAATTTAAACTAATTTTTTTAATTTTGTTTTCAAAATTTAAATTTTAGTAACCAACTAAATAGAAAATTATTTAAAAACTACTTGCCAAATTTCTAGAGCATTGAACAAATTATTATTACATGGAAAATCAGCAATAATAAAGAAATAATTTTAATTTGATGCATAATTAGAAGAATCTTTTAGTGGTAACAAATTTAATAGCGAATTTTCAAATATCTATCAAAGCTAGTCATTCTGCGAAGATTACAACCTTGCCAACATTATCGAGGTTTCCATTGTTGTCAATCCATGGCTTATTTGCAAAGTAATCGAAGCTACAATCTAGAATATTCATGGATATAACTGGATTTCTTAAAAATGATCCCTCTTGATAAATATTGACGTCAGAAGATTGTTTTGCATGAGCAACTATGGCAGCTATCATTGCATTCACCTTTCACCTCCATATTAGCCGGTACCTGCACAATTCTTTAAATTCAATTTTTATTCTATTTAATAAGACAAGTTAAAGTTGTCGTAAGTTATAAATTGTTTATACGAATTAATAGTGCATTTACTAATCAGTAATTGGGATAAATTAAAATTAAAATTAGTTGGAATGAATTAAAATGGATTGAATTGAAAATGAGCAATAATCGAAATGAGAAATAGAAATTAAAATTAATTATTTACTTTAACTATAATAATCACAATGAGAATGAACTGTATTGTTATTAATGTGTTTTATTTTAAAATTAAAATGAATTATCATAAATTACAAAAATACCTTTTAACTTATTATTATCATTATTTTTATCATTTATTATATGATTATTATTATTAAGAAGAAAATTTCTGTTAATAATAATAATAATAATAGTTACAATTTTTCCCTTTTTTATTTTTATTATTACTCATTTATTTTTATTATTATTTTATCTCTCTTCTGTTTCTTTTTTCTTTTCTCTCCTCCTCTTTTTTCGTTCTGTTTTCTGCAAATTATTCGTTACTTCATCATCAATCACGTCAATTTCATCTTCTTTCTCAATATCATTATCATCACAATTTCTTCTTTTTCCTCGTGTCGTTTTCGTTTCTTCTTCTTCGTCAACATCAAAATTCAATTTCATCTTCATCATCGTCATCACAAATACGTCATCTTCATCATCATCACAATTACATCATCAAAAAACATCACCATCATCTCTGTGCTTGTCATAAAAAATCATCATCATCGCCAATCTTACCATCAATAATCATCATAATCGAATTGTTCTTCGAGGACGACGGAGAGACTGCCCATGACAGCAGCGACAAATCCGACCGATGACAAGCAACCGAGATGGGCTGCAACTGGCGAAGGTGCTGCCGCCGATCTTTTCTTTGGTTCCAGATGATAGAGACGAGTGGGTTAGTTGGCCAGGCTAAGGATGTCATGGGTTTTCTTTTTCTTTTTTTCAATTTTTATTTTTAATGTAAAGAGAGTATTTTAGGAAAATTGAAAGAGTTCAGCTATTTACCCCGGGTCAAATCTCGGGTCAAACCCCGAAAGTAATTGAAACGACGTCGTTTCCTTCTCTTTTTTTTTTTTTGTTTTTGTTCTCCATAAAACGACGCCATTTGGTTTAATTAGCATCAGCCCCAATTGTTCTCTCTTCATCTTCGTTTCAGAACCGATCCCAAGCACTGCAAAACCCTTTCATCTTGAGATTCTTCACCACTTTTGACTCTTCTTGAATAATTCCAAAAGGGAAAAAAAGAAGAAAAAAAGGGTCATGTCACATTAGAGAGCAACTTTGTGCTATACATTCTTCAAGCCGAGCTGAGGAAACTGAAGTTCAAACTTATCAGGACAGATTTTGATCCATATACATTTATTCACATACATGAATTATTACCAGCAACGTGTCATTGGATTTTCACATGCAGACATGCATCTTCTTTTTTGCAAAATGAAAAACACTTCATTTCTCTCAGCAAAAGCACTTCTTAGTTCGTTCTCATATGCTTAGATTACAAGTTTAATTACTGCAATTTTAGGCTGTTGTGAGACGAAGAGAAAGAGAGCAATTTGGAGTTGTTGTTGATTTTGTTTTAACCAAGCTGAAACGAAGGGGAAGAGAAACAGAGAAATAGAAGGAGGGGCTGTGAGAGAGAGAAAGAAAGCAATTTGTTGAGACGAAGAGAACGAAGTGAAGGAGTGGGGCTGTGAGATGTTGAGGCGAAGAGAACGAAGTGAAGGAGTGGGCTGTTGTTGATTTTTTTTCCTTAAAACGACGTCGTTTCAGGGAGAATGAAATGAAAAAAAAAAGAATTAAAACGACGCCGTTTATTGTTTTCGGGGTTTGACCCGGAGCTTGATTCGGGGTAAGTAGCATTTTCCAAATTGAAAATATAATGGGAACGAAAATGATACTTGCCCCAACTTAAGCCCCGAATGAAATCCCGGAACAAAACGCACCGTTTAACTAATCCCAAAACGCACCGTTTGGCATCAAATCCCTTGACCTTTCACAGCCATCGAACGCACCGTTTGGCTTTGGCATCAAATCCCTTGACCTTCTTTCTTTCCTTCTTTTCCTTCTTTTCCTTCTTCTTTCCTTATTCCCTTTCACAGCCACCATCGAAAGCACCGTTTGCCCAGCCATGGCCACAGCTTTCTTGAACTTCTTTCCTTCTTCTTCTTCTCTAATTATAGGCTACTATTTGATGTGGCTAGCTGCAGCTATCAGAAGTTCAAGAAATCTGTGGGAAGAAATTGCAAATAAGGGCTTAATTTCTCCTTTCATCTATTAGACTATTACAAGCAAGGTGAATTATTGCTTAATTTCTTCTTCTATTATTAATACGAGCAAGGTGAATATATTTTATTCTCTCTTCTCTATGAATTTGGCAAGAATTTCAATCCCTGTTATTTAATTGAATTGGAATTTGGGTAATTAATTAACAGTTTGTCGGCTATGTACATTGACATTCTTTATCTGTATAATTGTTGGTTAATTAATCTGGAAGCAATAGTTTGTTAACGGCTATTGTTAAAGAAGACAGTACCAATAAGGCTTGTTCCAAATTGCCGAAGATGACAGCACCTTACCTTACTCAAATATTCCGTCAAGAAATCTTCATAACCACTATAAACCCGAAGTTTAAATGTTGAAACTCATATTTATTTAAAGCTTTTGTTTTATCTAAGCCAAATCCTATCGCGTAGAAGGAAGATAACAGTTTAGGTGTCCTGCAGTTGGGTTCTTTCGTTGGGGTTCTGTGGTGAAACAGAAATTCAAATAGAAAGCCAGTCGAAGAAAATTCGAAGTGCTGTAATGCAAATCACAAAACGGGATCGTTTTATGTGATTGGGAGGAAAACAAAAAAGTTCACAAAACGACGTCGTTTCTATTAATTTTCGGGGCTTTACCCAGAGTTTGACCCGGGGTAAATATCAGCGCTCTAATGAGAATAGTTCTGTCGTTCGATTCCCAAGCCACCACCGGAATCAGAACTGCAGCAATCAATCCCGATTTTGCGTAGGTCCCAGCACTTCATTTCCATTTTTAACGTCGGTTTTAACAAGTAAACAATTTAATCATTCCCTTTCCCCCGTTCCGATTCTCATTAAGGTTTAGTAGTCAGGCCATAAATCTTTCTTCACACTCACACATACTACTCTAAATAAATAAATAGTTTTATATACACAAGAATTCAAATAGTAAAATAAATGAGAAGATAATTAATTAGTTTTGGTTGCGATTTTTTTTTATTTGGATTTGCCAAATACGCAATTGATGATAATGATTCTCTCTCTCACATCTTAAAAAAGATGAAAGAGAGAGAGAGAGAGATAGGCATGGCGTAGTTAGAAAATTGAATCTATGAGAACATAATTTTTAGCTAATATAAAATGTAAAGAAACAAATGATGATGCCCGCATAGCGCATGCTGTATCTGAGTTTTTGCTAGAAATATTCAAAGCTTTACTTTAGGCTTTAAGAGAAAGGCAATACAATGTCCAAATCGTGAAAAGTTAAAATATGATTTTAGATATTTATTTTCATTTTTTTAAACAGTGAGTTTAATAAATTCCATTCAATAATAAGGCACTTGTTTAATGAATTCAATTCAATTGGGTATTTTTTCTTAATTTAAATTTCACAATTCACTAAAAATTATAAATAGATTAGATATTTTTAAAATAATTTGAATTTAAATTAATGAAATGGTTAGCTTAATTAAGTTCTTTTTTTACTTTTAGAATTAAAAATGTCTTTTCGGGCTATTTGTGTGTCAAACCAAAAATCTTTTTTTTTTTAATTCAAAAGATCTTTCACATGATTTCTAACTTTTTTCAAAAGACCTTTTAAGAAACTATTTTCTCATTTATTACATTTTTATAATTCCTAAACTAACCTTGAATTAACAAAGGAACAAAAAAAATATTACATCCATATCTAAGACCTTAAACCTTATTTCTTACGTATTTTTCTTGTAATGCCTCTTCATTGTTCAACCAAAAAAATAATAATAATAACAGAAGGAGCACAATCACCACACCAATCTTCTTTCAAGTAAGAATTTTTTTATAATCTCATTCTTTGATTTGCATCTTATTTTTAATTTCTTAATGTGTGTGTGTGTGTGTGTACGGAAATCTCATGCTTTGATTCTTGGTCCATTCGGCTATGCTTTATTTAATTATTTTTTTAAGTAAATTTATAAAGTTGACTTGGAACGAAAAATAATGTTTTGCGAATTGGTGGAATATGGAGTAGAAGTTAAGTTGCTGAATTAAATTTAATTAATTTTGTATTGTTAATTTATAAAGTTTTTTTTTTAACTTCACATGGGTTTTTATTCATGTGGGCATATAGAAGTGTTATTGTTCAGAATGTAAAGGAGGAATTGCATTTAGTTCGAATTGTTTAGAATGAAAAATATTGTTTGATCTGCATATTATATGACATGCATGTGCAGTAACAAGTAACTGAAATTAAAGTAACAACAATTGATATTTAATATTTTGAAGATATTGGTAGTTGTGGCATCAGTTACTGCCGAATTGTTTTATATTCTTTTGTGTTTATTGATTTTCTATTATTCTTGCTCTAATTTGGTGTTGTTGATATGTCTATTGATAAATATCTATTATCCTCAGCTAGAATTATATGGCAATTGATGGTGCCTCCCAAGGTAAATCCAAAGCTATTTGGGATCCAAAATCACATGAAATTTGGGTTAATTTGGTTGTGGAGCAAGTGAGAGTTGGTAATAGAAGTGGAACACATTTAAATAAGTAAGGTTGAAAAAATCTTATAGAAAATTTCATAGTGGCAACCAATAAAAATTATGATAGAAAGCAACATAGGAACCGTTGGGATATTGTAAAGAAAGAGCAACATATATGTGATGCATTGGTGAGGGGAGAAATAGGGGTAGATTGGAATGTGGAGAGACAAACAATAGAAGCTACAAATAAATGGTGGGAGGCAAAGTTACAAGTAAGTTATTTTAAGTTTAATTCATGTATTAAATTTTTATGTCGCTAATTCTAAAATTATAGTAACAGAAACACCCAGAAGCTTGCAAAATTTTGAATTAAAGGACCTAGACCATGCTTTTATGTTAGATGAATTATTTCATGATGTTACAGCAACAGGAGCAAGAGCTTGGGCACCAACTTTTGGTGTAACACCTCATTTATACAATCATTCTAGTTTTGAAAATATTATTAAGGATGACATTGTTCCGGTGGATAGTGCAAATTCTGAAGAAGTCAACCATGATGAAATAGAATGTAGTGACTGTTTGGAAAAGATTCCACCAAGAAGAAAGTAATTAAAGAAAGCTAACAGGAAAAGATCTATTTCATCTAAGTTGACCAAACAACTTGATGAACTTTGTGAGGCAGTTAAGAACAAGGATTCATATATACATATTGATCCTCCTGGTTGTAGTGTTCAGGAGGTTCTCAACAAGTTAGCTACACTTCCAGGATGCCAACCAATGTCTCCTCTATTCAAGTTAGGCATTCATTTGTCACAGAAAAAGGCAAATAGAGAGACTTTTGTTGCTTTGAGTGAGCCGGAGTATCAACTTAAGTGGTTGAAGGACCAATAAGATGACATCTAAAATTTAGAAACTATTTTGTGCTAGTATTTCTATGTTAGTTCTTTTTTAATTAAGTTTGTGCTATTGTTTGTGTGTTACTTTGGATTAATGTATTGTTTCAGGATTTTTTAAATTTGTAACAACTTTTATAAACTCGTATTTGCTATTATGTTATCATTTAAGGAGGGTTTTTTTTTTGGTTGGCTCTCTTGTTTTGTCTTATTTAAAGATAAAATTGTAAGATTTGTCATTTCTTTTTTAGATTTCATTTTTGTGTTTTAAAAAAAAGATTAATCAAGTTTGGTATTTTTTCTTTAGATATCAATCATTTTGAAAACTTTCTTGATTAAGGCTATTTATCATTTTCTATTTTGTATTTGTTACAGAATGTCATCAAGTGATTCAGATGATGACACTAATGAATATATTTGGAACAAGCAGCTAGAAATGATAAGATGTTTGATGAAATTATCCTAGCTGTTGCAAGAACAACGATGTACTATCACAATAATTTTTTAGTTAAAGAGCCATGTAGAAATTATCCTCATACAAGATGGGAATTTATTATGGAGATACTTAATGGCAATGATCGACGTGGCCATGAAATGTTTCAAATGGAAAAACATGTATTTTTCAAATTATGTGATAGATTATGAAGTTACGGTTTAACATCTACTAGAGGTGTGAACTTAAAAGAAGCTGTAGGTATATTTTTTATGATCTTAAGGCACAATCTTGGAAATCGAATGATTCAAGAAAAAATTTCAACATTCAGGTGAGACTGTGAGCCGTCAATTTGAACATGTTTTAAAAGTAATGATGAAGTTAGCTTGTGAAGAAATTAGAGCGCATGATAATTTTGATAAAGCTCCACAATACATTCGACGAAATCCAAAGTATTGGCCTTGCTTTAAGGTAATTTATACATATTTTTTTTAATTCATAACTAATATATTTATAAATTATTTTAGTTTTTTGTATTAATATATTACATTTTAGGATTGTATCGGAGCTATTGATGGGACTCATATTTTTTCCTTGCTTCCAGTGGATGAGCAAATTTCATACATTGGTAGAAAACGTATTCCTACTCAAAATATAATTGCAGCATGTGATTTTGACATGTTATTTACATTTGTGTGGCCTAGATGGGAAGGAACTGCTCATGATTCTCGTATATTTTTGGAGGCATTGAAAAATGATGATGTAAAGTTCCCTAAACCGCCAAATAATAAGTTCTTCACTTTGTAACTGTTATTGTATTGTTTTTTCTACTTCTTTTAAAATAAGAATAATTAATTTTATTATAATTTTTAGCTCCTTATAAAGGAGATAGATATCATCTTCCTAAATTTTACAGTAGTGGCCTACCAAGGAATAGTCGAGAAACATTCAATTTTATACATTCATCATTGTGTAGTGTTATTGAACGTACCTTTGGAGTATGGAAGGCACGGTGGAAAATTTTGAAACATATGCCTAATTTCAAATTTGATAAGCAAGTAGTTGTTGCCACATTTATGGTTCTACACAACTTTATAAGGAGAGAGGCTATTGCAGATTTGGAGTCCGAGTCTTATGAGGGTGATGTATAAATTAGCAAGTGTACTAGTCGGCACAAATAATATAATGAAGAGTAGAGTATTATCCTACAGAGATTGTATATCCTATTAGTTACCGAAAATATTCTAACCTTAATTTATTTGAACAATCGAATAAGCGAATTTAAATTAAAAATTAAAAAAATGAAATAACTAAAAAATAAATAAAGATGCAAGCAGAAATAAAAATCACCAAGAGATTAAAATATTAGGACATCCGATTTCACCATAACCAATCCAATTTAATCATTCATCTATGCTATTAAAGTTTATTAGCCATGTTGACAATGAATTTCCCTAATTTATTCAATATCCTCTCTCATGTAATATCAAAAATACATTCACCTATTAACCCACTATATCTCTATGTGAATTTAAATATGTAAAAATTCATTAAGCTCTATGGAAATTCTTAGAAAAACTGCATGAATCACGTTGGCACATCTCTATCTTTCATTTAATTCACGACATCCATTACACAAAGAAAAAATACATAAATCTCCTCTCGGTCTTGTTATGTATTTTCAAATTATTTAAATATTGGCCAGATATTTAAAAATATTAAGCAAAATAATGAACACTCAACCATAGAAAAATGAAATTAAAATAACATAAATTTATCGAATTAAATCTTCATAGTTAGGCTATATCATATCCCTAACAAAATAAATTAGTTCATGGGAACATAAAGAGAATCCATAAATATTGTAGGGAACATTTAAGCTCAACAATAGAGAAAAGAGAAAGAAAAACGTAAGAATTAATTCCGGCCTCCCTCTGAATCTCTTATGGCTGCTTTAGCATCTCTTTTAATTCGATCCTGTGTTGCTTTTTCTTTTTGGCTTCTAATTTGTGCGATTGCTCTCTTCTCTTAATTCTACCGCAAGTATAGCTTTTATAGTAGCTTTCATTGTCCACCCGAAAATACTCACATGGAAAGGATTAAAAACAAAAGCCAAGCCGCTACTTTAGTTCATGCATGCACATAACTTGTACAATTAATTGGCCAATGAATATTGTTAAAGCCAAAGCCCATCGCGCGCTTGCCATTAAAAACGATGCCAAAATATTTGCTTCCTTTAATATATGCTAAGCTTGCCATTTAAATTGTCAAATGCTCTCCACGTGAATAGCTTGAAATTGAAAGCCAAATGACCTTTTCTTCTCTTACTTTTATCTTCACGTGATTGCATGCATGATGTTTAATTTAATTAAATCTTCCTTGAATTGTTTCAATTAAATCTCTTTATTGCTTTCCCTTTTTTATTCCTTCAAGTTGATTTCTTCCTAAATGTTCCGATTTAATTTCTCTTTAATTCAATATTGCACCTAAAATAACAAAATATAAAAATAACAAAGCCCATCACGTGCTTGCCGTTAAAAACAATGCCAAAATATTTACTTCCTTTAATATATGCTAAGCTTGCCATTTAAATTGTCAAATGCTTTCCACGTGAATAGCTTGAAATTGAAAGCCAATTGACCTTTTCTTCTCTTCCTTTTATTCTTCACGTGATTGCATGCATGATGTTTAATTTAATTAAATCTTCCTTGAATTGTTTCAATTAAATCTCTTTATTGCTTTCCCTTTTTATTCCTTCAAGTTGATTTCTTCCTAAATGTTCCGATTTAATTCCTCTTTAATTCAATATTGTACCTAAAATAACAAAATATAAAAATAACAAAGCCATCACGTGCTTGCCGTTAAAAACGATGCCAAAATATTTGCTTCCTTTAATATATGCTAAGCTTGCCATTTAAATTGTCAAATGCTTTCCACGTGAATAGCTTGAAATTGAAAGCCAATTGACCTTTTCTTCTCTTCCTTTTATTCTCCACGTGATTGCATGCTTGATGTTTAATTTAATTAAATCTTCCTTGAATTGTTTCAATTAAATCTCTTTATTGCTTTCCCTTTTTGATTCCTTCAAGTTGATTTCTTCCTAAATGTTCGATTTAATTCCTCTTTAATTCAATATTGTACCTAAAATAAAAAAATATAAAAATTAAGATAAAAATTAATGTAATAAAATATAATTTAAAAATAAAATTAAGTTAAGAAAATATAAAATAATATATAAATTACTAGCACATCAGAGGGAAAAGAATATTATATTCCAAATGATGAAGAATGATCAACTAACATTAATGTTGATGAAAATGAAGTAAGTGAAATGAGAGTGATTCGTGAAAATATAATTCTAGAGAACTTATGCTTAGATAAACTTAATCTAGTTTATTTTGTTCTTTTTTTTATAAAGAAAAACGGTACTTTAATTTGTAAAAGTTTAACTAAATTGATAAAATAATTATCTTGTTTGTCATTGATTTTTAAATTTTGATAAGTATTTGTTAGACTCAAATATTTTAATTAATGACTTTATAATGATTAAAAGGTCTTTTTTAGATGATCATTTAAACACTTCAAAAAGAGATTCTCATTAAAAAAAAAAAATCTTTTACTATAGTTATCCAAACAACAAAAATAAGCTAGAATTTTTACTTTTAAGTAGAAGTAAAAATAAAAACTAACTCAAACAGGCTCTAAGTTTTTAACTTAAACTTAATAGAGCAAAATATATCTTTAGAAATTTTTTAAACATAAGGAAATATCAGTTGCTTTACCACTCACTGTACGTGAGTAAAGGCCAAATTTAGTCTTTCTCCTCTATTTGTCCATGATTGCATAATTAGCGATGATTCTCATGATTGAAAAGACTATTGTTTATCGTATGGCAGTTCATGTCTATGCAATTAGAACTCTCTGAAGTAGTTATTTCAACTCGCCACGTGTCCCATTACTTGATTTCTATCTAATTTTAAATCAATAATATAATATTGATAACTTTTTAATTTTATTTTAATATTATTATCTCGATGCTATGGAAATTTACCTTAATTTCCTCGTCCCCTCCTTCTCTCCAAGTCTTTTTCTTAGCATAAATATAATAATATTAAATAGAAATTAAAAATTATCAATATTTTTATTTTAAAAATTACACAAAAATCAAAATAATTGGAATCTTAGCGAGAGGAAAAACTACCCTTAATGGTTGACTATCGCTCGGACTCCTCAGTTATTTAAAGTGATCAGCTGATTGAAAACACTATTACTAGTTTTCCACTCTTGACACGTATTTCATTTTATTCCATTTTTTTGTGCAGTTTTAAAATAATGATAAAAGATTGATAACTTTTAGTTTTGTTTTGATATTGTTGTCCTTCATGTAGAGGAAATTCACCATTATACGCTTATCTCTCACTCTTATCAGTTTTTTTTTTCTTGGGTAAAAGCTCGTTTAGTCCCTATATTTTGAAGTTAGTGTCCATTTAGTCCCTATATTTTTAAAAATACCTCAAACCATCCCTACTATTAAATTATTAACATTTTTGCCATTATCTTTTGTTCCTTTTAACTTATTTTTGCAATATTTCACTATTATAATAATTTTTTTAGACATTATTAAAAAGAAAAAAATAAAATAACCAGTTTAACACCAAAAAATAAAAAATATATATTAATTTTTGTGAAACACAGTCTTGAATTAAAATATTAATTTTTCTAAAAAAATTGATAATGTAATTTTTTATAATATTAAACTAGTATTACTATTCCATTGGCCACCAATGGCTGTCTTATTCTCAATCATAATTCTCTACCAACCAAGAATAAATTTTAAAGAAAAGCAATAGAAATTAAATTTTACAGAAAATAAAAATAAATTTTATTAATGGTTGTCATTTCAAAGAGGAGGCCGATTTAGATATTTGGTATCTTGATACATGTTGTAGCCACTGTACGTGTTGGGGAAGTACATGGTAATTTAAAAAAACTCCTAAAATACAAATTACAAATTTAAAAATACCAGTTTAATATTATAAAAAATTACATTATCAATTTTTTTAGAAAAATTAATATTTTAATTTAAGAGTGTGTTTCACAAAAATTAATATATATTTTTTATTTTTTGGTGTTAAACTGGTAATTTTATTTTTTTTCTTTTTAATAATGTCTAAAAAAATTATTATAATAGGGAAATATTGTAAAAATAAGTTAAAAGAAACAAAAGATAATGGCAAAAATGTCAATAATTTAATAGTAGGGATGGTTTGAGGTATTTTTAAAAATATAGGGACTAAACGGACACTAACTTCAAAATATAAGGACTAAACGAGATTTTACTCTTTTTTCTTTGTTGAAGAAAATGAAAAGCCTACATGCATTTATGGTGCCATTTGGCGGTTACAAATATTGACAATTTAGAAGAGTTGGAGTTGCATGCACACATTTGTAATTAAAAAAAATGGCTACTAATTTCTAAGATTTTTTAGTGCGATAATTAAATGCATTCATAGTGAATCTCTCTTACAAACACCAAGCCATTTCCTTTGTATGCATCCAAAATTCTCAATTCATTTCCTCTCTTGAGAGTGAGAAGCCAGGAGTTTGAGGAGTGAGAGAATTAAGAACTTTTAATAAACTCTTGAATAATTAGTGAATGAAAGATTATGTATATTGAGGTTGTAAGTATTGAAGTTGTAAGCAATGAGCTAAAATACTCAAACACTTGAAATTTTTATTTCACTAGTAAAGTTTTATTTTTTTATTTTCTTTTTAGATGTAAATTCTAGTTCTCTTATGTGATTCTGATGTCTTAATATTTCTTAATTCATTTTAGTTATGTGTCTAGTTCAACTATCAATTTTCTAATAGTGATATCAAAACTATTAGTTATATTATTAAAAATTGGGGAGATCTTTATAAATATAATATTGTATATGTACATAATATTATCACGCATATGATATTATGATATTATTGACGTGAAATAATGGAAAGGATCCTAGAATTTTACAGTGCGATATTCAGTACTCTTGGTTGGAAAAGTGTCCACAATATTGTTTTTTAATTTTAATTAATCAAAACAGCACACGTGTCTTGTCTTATCCGGCCTTGTCCCTAATTGCAATTAATGCCTTCTTTTCACATGGCTAGGCCGTCAGGATTTAGGGGCATCTTATAGACGTTTGATGTCACTTGTACATTAAATATTTTAGGCGAAATATTTATAATATTAGGAAACTGTTGGCTGCTTGGATTAACGCATTAAGAAAGGGATTAATATAATAAAAAGTATATAAAATAAATTATGATTGGGATAGAGTTTAGAACTAATTGTATTAAAATATTATTCATATTTTAAATATAATCATTTAGTTTTATTATTTAATAAATTATAATAAATTTAAATTTATTAAATATTAATTTATATTTGTATCTAAATAAAAGTTTAATTTAAATAATAATATAAACAGTAATAAACTTAAATATTTAATAAATAAATGATAATTAAATTTAAAAAATTGATTATTTTACATTAAATATGAAAAATGTATTTTAACTTTGTTTAATCATTTATTAGATAATAAATAAAAATAAACTTGTAAATTTTATTTTATCATTTATTATTTCTGAATTATTAAATTTAGAAATAATTTTAAATTAAAAAATTATATTTACATTAATAAATAAAAATAAATTTATAATTTAATATTATATTGTTTTATACTATGATATATCTTATATTTATATAATTCTATAGTATTATATTTTTATGATGTAATATCAAACTATACTAAAATATAATATTAAATTATACTATATTATAATATCATTATACTATATTATAGTAACTAATATATAGAATTAAATAATATTATTCATAACATAACATAACATTGCAAAATTTTACTATTTAATAATAGTATGTCATTGAATTATTTTCATATTATAAAAATTAATAAATATAATAACTAATTAATACTTTGAATAATTAAAATATTAATAAATTTAAATAATATTAATTTAATTTTAACATTAATATAAAATAATATTATTTATGTAATACATTCCATACTACACTAAATATAATATTGTATTACAACCTTAATGCAATGCACGTCAATATAATATATCATAATACAATATAGTATGTCAAACGCACTCTTAAAAAATTTACTATATATTTATGATACATAATAAGGTTAGCTAATGTCAATGCTTTTTACCTAATAGTAAGGTTGGCTAATGTCAATGCTTTTTATATTTTTTTTCACACTAATATTCTTTTCATTATTGTTATAAAAGCAGTCATTGGCATATTAGTATATTGGTATGAAAAGCTCTTCCGCTGCCTCTAATTCTTGCTCTGTTTTCTTTCAAATTAATCTTGTACCCAATGGAATCATTTAGTGTTCTCCAATTTCTCAAGGACAAGACAATTTTAGTCACTGGTGCCACTGGCTTTCTAGCAAAGGGTATTAACATGCATCTCTCCATTTAACTCTCCCTCTCTTCCTTCCCCATTGATGTTTACTTTTTTTTTTTTTTTGATTTATTGCATTTGTCAATTATTGTTTCAGTTTTTGTAGAGAAGATACTGAGAATTCAACCAAATTTGAAAAAGCTCTATCTTCTCATAAGAGCAGGGGACGATAAGTCTGCTAAACAACGCATGTTTCGTGAGGTAAATACTTTCTTAAATATAGCTTTAATTTCTTTTTAAAGATCTAGAAATCTAATAAACATATATAATTTATGAATAGGTGATAGAGAAGGACTTGTTTAGGGTGCTGAGGGATACATGGGGTGACAGTTTGGACTCCTTCATACTGGAAAAGGTAGCTGCAGTGCCTGGTGATATTTTGTATGAGGACTTGGGAATCAAAGACTCTAATTTAAAGGAAGAAATGTACAGACAAATAGACTTGGTGGTAAATGTAGCTGCCATAACAAAATTTGATGAAAGGTATCAACACACTTTAGTTTATACTTTTTTCTATCTCTAATTATTTGACTATGCTCTATGCGTATATATATGACCTGAGAACTGACCTTTATTTTTTTTTTTAATTCTTTTCTCTGTAGATATGATGCCTTATTGGACACCAATACAATGGGAGCTTTTCACATTTTGAGTTTTGCAAAAAAATGTACAAAAATACAGATGCTTGTCCACCTGTCAAGTGGTAAATATATTATGTACTTTTTTTTTTAGATGAAATATATTATGTACTTGCTTGGCCTGAGAAACCCATTTGAAATAATTCGATTTTACAAGGAATAACAATTAGTTTTTTTTTTTTAACCCTTCTGGCTAAATGTGACTTTCTATTCAAGCTTAAAATTTGTTTTTACCGCTTGAGCTTATGATAATAAGCTTCTAACACCGCATTGCAGACCTGGTTAATTAAAAATATCAGAGAAAGTGCTTGATTTTAAAATTTAAGGTAACAAGGGATGGTCTAACAATAGTATTTAAAGTAAGATTTGACAAAAATACTAACAAAAAAAAGACATCATTGAACAGTAAATGCGACACTTTCACATGCAAATTGATTATTGGTTTCAACCTATACAAATCAAAACTAATTAATTTATTTGTTAAAATATCATTTTTGTCCTTGCATCGGTGTATTTTTTTGTTATTATTTTAACATTAAAAATACCATTCGGTTTAAAAGTTTTATCAAGCCTCAATTGGTGAAAACAATTTTTAAAAGGAATTAAAAATAACGAACTACGTATATTTTCTTTCTAAATGGCTAGCTTCCATTTCTTATTCCCCTTTTAACATTGCTTGTTTAGCCAACTTCATGAGTTAATTCATTTGGACTTTTCAGCTTATGCGTGCGGCGAAAAGTCGGGACTAATTCCTGAGAATTCATTTACAATGGGTGAGATGCTGAAATGGCCACGTAAATTGGATATCATTTCAGAAAAGGAACTAGTGGAGCAAAAATTAAATCAACTTCAAACAACTGGTGCAGCTGAAGACGAAGTCACATCAATCATGAAGGATCTCGGCACGGAAAGGTTTCAATATAGGGTCTACTAAGTTATATTCACTGTAACTCGCAATCGAATCAAACAAATCCACATAATTTACGCCTTAATATATTGTTAAATCATAATAAACAAATTCATATTATGTTGGTTTAAGTCTATGGTTAATCTTTATATTTTAAAAGTACCTCAAAAGACCCTTAATATTAAATATATTGTATTCATATCCTTATTGTTTCTCTATTTTTATAGTACTATCCTTACAACAATCTTTTTGATATATTAATTTACCTATAAAAAAATGTTAAGTTGTTAATTAACCTTAAAAATAAAGTAAAAATAAATGTAATTTTTTTATTATTTCAATTTTAGGATGGATCTGTAAATTAGTTTTTTATAAATAATTATTAAAACGATTATAATTGCAAGGGTACTAAAAATTGCTTTAAGTTAGCAAATATTGATTTATTTTAAATAATTAGAAAACTTGTGTAAGGGCATAAAAACTAAGAGTTCATTCATACTAACAAATTAATAATTATTGGTTAATTTTTTAATAAATAATTATGGGTTAATTTTTAATTAATTTTTCAATAGATTAATTAATTAATATCTCCAAAATGACAATAAGGGTATTATTGTGAAAGAGTAAAAAATAAGGACAAGAGTGTCACATATTTAATAAGAAGGGTATCTTGAGATATTTTTAAAATATAAGGACTTTTCAAGTATTTACCCTTAAATAAAAAAAATTATAATAAATTGAGAAAAGCACATGACATCTTGTGTTTTGCAAAATGATCTAAGAGATCTCTTTGTTTTTAAAATTCATTTCACAGATTTGTTTTTAGATAATTAGACATGAAATACTATTGGTCATTATAATTAGAACTTACAAGGCATAATTATCCTAAAAAGAGTCTATTTGACCATGTTTAAAAATAACAAGTTCTCCAAGACCATTTTGCTAAAGTATGAAAACAATGTTGTCGTTTTCTCTAATAAATTTTATTTTTGCTTTTATTACAGGGCAAAATGGTACGGATGGCCAAACACATATGTGTTTACAAAAGCAATGGGGGAAATGCTATTAGACCACTATAAAGACAATTTTCCTATTATCATTATACGCCCAACCATGATAACAAGCACATACAAAGAACCATTCCCGGGTTGGATTGAAGGTTTGAGGTAAATCTCATTTTAATTAAATTTCTAATTAGAATATTTCTAATATTTAATTTTTATTAATTTTGAGTAATTTACTTTCTCTTTGTTCCGTCATTTCAGAACAATTGACGTTCCACTTATTACTTATGGTAAAGGAAAAATACATTGCTTACCTGTCAATTCTCAGCAATATTTGATTTGGTGAGTTTTAACATTTTAATAAAGTGATCAGGACCAAGCTAAAAAAAAAAAGGAAGATAGAAAAAAAAACAACTCTAATGCATTATTTTCAATTATACGAAATTTATGTAAATTGATTTATGAAAATTATATGTAGATACCAGCGGACATGGTAGTGAACTCAATGATCATGGCAATGGTGGCAAATGCAAATAATCCATCATCTCAAATGATTTATCACGTTGGCTCATCTCTAAGAAACCCAATAAATTTCTTCCAAATCCACGAGTTTGCCTTTCATTATTTTACTAAAAATCCATATATTGATAAATATGGAAATCCAGTTATAGTTGGTAAGGCTAAAGTATTGGATTCGCCGGCTAAATTTCACAGATATATGGCCGTCCGCTTTGTGCTGCCACTAAAGGTTTGTTGTAGCTGAATTTAATTAAATTGAATAAGGGTTTTAATTTGTTGTGAGCAAACCCTCTAGTTAATGTTCAATTTTCATTAATTTTGTACTCATATTTTACTTTTTAATCTCCCCCCCCCCCCCCCCCCCCATTTGAAAGGTATTAGAATTGGTGAATTTAGTCTTTTGGCGACGTTTTGGCGACATTTGTAATGAGTCTAATCGAAGATTGAAGTTGGTCATGGGATTTGTAAATCTTTACAAACCCTACCTGTTTTTTCAGGGCATGTAAGTATATATGCTTTACTTCTATACTAGCAAATTTTTACAGTTTGTTTTTATCAAGTTAATTGACAATTAATTTTTGCTTTGCAAATGGACAGCTTTGATGACACAAATTCGGAGAAGTTGCGAATGGCAATGAGAGAGAGTGGCATGGAGCTGGATTCATTTAATTTTGATCCAAAGAGCATTGACTGGGAAGATTACTTTTTAAATGTTCACATTCCTGGCCTTTTGAGATATGCAGTCAAATAACGAGGGAAGCAAGGATTTTTATTTTTTAAACTATGTATACGTATATATGTGTACACACACATTATAATAAGATGATATTTATATTTATAATAAGAAATTTACTAGAATTGCCTTAGATCATATCTATTATAATACAACCTAATTTTATACTCCCATAAATAGAAGAATATCTACTCCATTTATATCATTGCAAGAGAAATCTACCTCTACCTAATAAATAAAACTATGTCTTTAATAAGTCAAACTCCCTTTTCAGGCATAAGTATGCTGTAATAGTTACATCTTTACAATAATTCGACGGGTTGAATCTTTCCTGTACTATCAATGAAGTTCAGGCTTCACGTTGTCTCGCAACATTGATTAAAAACTACGTCTGTAGATATAGATTAACAATGTTTTTTTTAATCTTTGTCCACTAGAGGAAAATTAGGGGTATTACCAATTTTGTTATCATAGGAATCAAATCGTGGTTGGGCTTGAATTATGGGCCAAAGGCTCACATTACGATTGTGATGAAAATACAGTTTTGGATCAAATTTGAGTATTGCTGTTATCAGGCTTCTAATATCCTAATGAAACCCTTTATTTGAATTTACAGTTTCATCCATGTATAAAATTACATGAAAGCCCACATGATTTATAAGGAAATTGGTATCTAGGTTTTGATTTATTTTAATTTTTTCTTGTTGCGTTTTGAAAGGTTTGTAAAGGTTGTTTTGCCCATTGATTCGATTTCTTTGGGGGGCCAGAATAAAAATTTGGGGCTTGTAAGGTGCCATTTCCACCCCACTAAAATTCTAATAGAACTCCTCCTCCGTATTAAAATTTTGAGTTCTAATCTTAGCTCGCACGCACATTGTAAGGAGTAGACACCTGCATATTCTTGGAGTAAATTTTCGAGTCAATTGTAGGTAAATTTTTTGACAATATTACAAAATAGGGAAAAATTATGGTGCAGCTGTGGTACCGTGCCACAGTTGCATTCAGCTGTTGGATCTCAATGGACCCTACCCATCCAAGTGGATGCAACGGCTAGATGCAACTGTGGCACGGTACCACAGTTGCACTGTAGCCGGACCCTACAAAATATATGTAAGTAGATTTTTATTAAATTTCATATTATGATATATTTGTAGATTGTAACAATTTCAAGAACTGTAAGTAGTCATTTAAACTTCTAAAAAAAGTTATTTTACAGTTTTACCCTTTTTGTTTGGTGAATCTACTGTTGCAACGACTCTAACATCACAATAACTTTATCTACTACTATGTGGCCACTTCCTTGTTAGGGTTTATTTCTTGGTTGCAGGCGGATTTTGTTGAAAAATAAGAAAACCACTTGCATTTTGCTAACAAATGTCAAGGTTAGCCGAAATGTTGGATTCAAATTTGGAGAATTTTTGAAGATTGGCCAAAGAAATACCAAACTCTGACATATTTGCATAGGTTAGGTGGAATAGTGTTTGGGTTAGGTGGAATAGTACTACCTTCAAGCCTATAAATTGAAGTCATTTCTTTATTTAATAGTATCCCAAAATTTGTTAAGCTTATAAGTTTTTAAGCTTTTAAGAGTTCTGAAAGTGTGAGCAATTGGAGAGTGTGTGTGAGAGTATTGAATGTATTTGGGTTCTGGAAAGTGAGATTTCTTTACTCAAATTTGTACTCAAATAATTGTTAATAATACAATTATTTTTCTCTTACTCCCGTGGACGTATGCATATTGCCGAACCACGTAAATTTTGTGTCCTTTATTTTTCTATAATTATTTGGTGCACTTGATTCTGCATTCCACGCACAACAGATTTGATCTTTAGCTTTCATTACGAGAAATCAAAACAATTAAGTTACAATTAGAGATAGTTTTATAATAGTAATGAAATGCCAAATTACAGAATATTTTATTCATTTTAAATGATTAAAAATTTAAAAAAGAAAAAAAGGTTCAAAACCCTACGACAGAACATGAAATGAAATTTTACCCAAAAACTTTTATTTTATTAGCGTATATATGAATAGATATGGATTCCATATCGATTGATTTTTTGTTGAGCAATAGTATATAAGGTTCTGATCGGTGGGTACTGAATAAAAATGTAAAACTCTGTGAAAACGCATGACATGGGTCATTTGAAAACATGTTTCATTATCCCAGGAATATGGGTGTTCATGAAGTAATCTTTCCAATCAATGAACTTAGGATAAAGGAAAATATAGCAATCTCCATCCCGGTCTCTCTTGTGGCCATTCTCAATTTCTCTGTGTTTCTGTCATCAAAGCTGTATAAAATTAAGAATAAATTAATCATATGGTAAATAAATTCATCAAACAAATAATACTTAATATTAATTTAATCAGCAGATTGATGATCACCAAAACAAAGCTTACGTGGCATTGGATAATAAGTGTGGTCCATAAATTTCTACCAATGGCATCACAAAATTAGTCTTCCTACTCTGGCCATTGACCATGCCCTCAAGGTATTGACAGCATAATGTATTTTGCCAATTGTAATCTTTGCAGGTAAAACCGCTAAGCTGAAGTGATTAGATTAATTATATGAAAAATTAGTAATAGTGTAACATTATTTCTTAATTTAATCTGATGTGTAATTAGAACAAACCTTTAGTGGTAACGAGTAGTGAATTTTCATGTATCCATGAAAGCTAGCCATTCTGCTGAAAATTATAGCCTTGTTAGCTTAACGGGCTTTCCATTGTTATCAATCCATGGCATCTTTGTGAAGTAATCGAAGCTGTAATCTAGATTATTCATAAATGTTCACAGGATTTCTTGAAGATGATCCCGCTTGATAAATATTGACATAAGAAGATTGTTTTGCATGAGCTACCATGGCAACAATCATTGAATTCACCACCATGTCAGCCGGTATCTGCGTAATAAGTTAGATTTTTGTTCTGTTTGATAAAATATTTGGAAGTTGCTGTAGGTTACCAACTGTTTGTCTAAACTACAAATTTATGAAATGATTGAGTTCAAGTCCCTATACGAACTCCACCTCTTGCATAAATATTTATTTGTAAGTGTGGGCACCGGGTCTTATAAATTAGGATTAGATTTTCAAAATATGTTCTATAGAAACTAGAGGCGGGTAAATCCATTCCAACGCGACAGACTCAACTCCACTCAATTCAACCTAATTTAATTTTAACGGGTTGAGTGGGTTATTATAGGTTAATTGGGTCAATTTTTTCGAACCCAATCAATAATTAGGTTGGGTTGGATTAATTATGATGAACCCATCTAACCCAACCCACCTACATAAATAATAAGAAGAAGAAAAAGAAGAAGATGAAGATGAAGATAATTCTTAATTGCAAAATCCTAAAAATCTAAACGGCTAATTTATTTTTTATCCTCTTTTTATTTTTTTATAAAAGAGAATATTTTGTTCTTGTATTTACTACTTTAGACTCTAACTCCAAAATTAAAATCATTCTCTTAAATCTCAAATCTCAGTCAACTAAGGTACTTTTTAAATTTATTCATTTTATATTCTTTTAGTTTTCTTAATCGAATACTAGATAGTGAATAGAATTTTCGTAATATAATATTTTTATATTTGATTTCAATAAATTTTATTCAACTTTCGTATCCTTTTCTTTATTTAATTTTTAATTTTAACTTGATTTTAAGTTTTTAACCCAATCAATCCAACCTAACCCAATCTGATAATTTAAGGGTTGGGTTGGATTGAGTAGAATATATTCATTTAATTGAGTTAGGTTAATTTTATTTCAACTCATTCAATAATGGGTTGGATTGGGTTTTTACAAACCCTATCCAACCCAACCCATGGCCAGAAACCCAAACTATGCACCGTGCAATTGATCTATATTCTACAATTTTTTCAGAACATTTTGGCCATGCCTCGTGCTGCGCTATAACTTTATAGATTTACGGTAGACCCCCAAGTGTATGTCAATAAATTGTAATAAAAATTTTAAAAATAATTCTTATACTTAAAACATTTCTCTAACTGAAGGTTAAGCAAAGTAAAATACTTCTTCAACTCACCACATCAAAAACAGTTTCAATGTCTCCGACCAAGCATGGTAATTTTCCTAGAGCGGGTCCCGCAAAAAGGACATTGATGGTTCTGTGTAAACAAAATAAAAGTTCAGAAATCTAATTAATCACAAATTTAAAGAAATTCATATGAACCGTTTTATTTCTAGTAAATTGAAATAAAATCATGCAGATAATATAAATTTCTTTTCATTTATTTCTGTACTCATCGGTTTTATAGTACGTAAAACAATGTGAAGACAAATAGACAACAAACTGATGAAGAATTAAAAGAAAGAGAGATTTCGACTTTGTAAAAGCTTTTAATGCCACCACTTAATCTGAATTTTGATGCCATAAGCAACAAAATTTACCTTAGATCTTCAGCCCAATCGGGAAATAGTTGTTTGTAAGTGCTACTAATGACCGTAGGGCGCAAAATGACCACAAATATACTTTCTTTCAAGTGTTGTATTTGCAGCTCGCCAATTGCCTTGGTGAAAACATACGTATTTGGCCATCCGTACATCTTTGTCCTACAAATTAAGCATTTGAATAATGTCTAAAATTAAGGTGAGGTGATTGATATAAGGGGGAAAAAAAAAATTATCTCTACTTAATTAGTAATTACAATGATAAAGCTATTTTAGCATCGTGCATGGTTTTTAAAATGTTAAACATTTTGATGACCAAATGTGTCATTGCAAGTTTAATTTCTTTTCAAGAAGCTCCCTCTGCAATGAGTTCATTCAATCCTTGCTCCACCACTTTCTTCTCCACATAAATGACTAATCCAGATGTGCCACCCACTGACTTCTCCAATACAAGCCCTCTCCTCTTCTTGGACACGTAAGCTGAAAAACTACAACCTCTTAATAATATACATCATATAATTTCCATCCAGAAATAATGTAACTAATTTTAATTTGGTACATACTAACCAGTTGATACATGAACAAGAACCTTTAACTTAAAACATTTCTTTTCAAAGTTGACAACATGCATAGCTTCCAAGGTATTGATACCAAATGCAACATCATATCTGTGCAAGATTGAACGACTTTAATTTGATTTAATTAGATTTTCTTATCACATTATTTGATTAAGATATATTGATTAACTTTCTTGAAACTTTGTTGGCTGCGGAATTAATGATGATATCTAATTCATGCCACATCTTTTCTTTTAAATCAGAGTCTTTGAATCCCAAATCCTCACAAGAGATGTTGCCAGGGACTAGAGTAATCTTTTCTGATATAAATGAATTGAAATTCACACACTATTTTTCCTTCATAATCTTAAACAGTTCATTCCCTAACACCTGTAAATAAAAGTATCGAAAATTTCTACATCACTACATTATTTTTGTAACAGTAGTGCTACACATCCCAAAATGTTATTCCAAATGATGTGTCATTAATTGAGTAGTTGATAATTCTTTACAAGATCTAAGTGAATTAATTATATTATCTCACCAACCACTCAATTAATGACATATCATTTGGGATAACTTTTTGGGATTGAAAATTTGAGATTTGTAGCATTACTCTTTTTGTAAAATTGATGGAATAAATCTTAAAAGTGGAAATCAAGTATTAAATTTTTAAAATAGACAACAAATTAAGATTAAGCTTTATACTACTTTCGCTCTAGATAAGAGTAAATTAATTCTCCTTTAGTCTCTAGATTTGGATCAATTACCCAGTTACTCTTTATTTTTTGAAATATTACCGAAAACGTCTCTATCGTTACTTCCATATGTAGATATTGAACTTAAATTTTCAAGAAGTAGTATTTTTTACGATACAACTTAATAAAATTCAAACATATTTGGCATGCCACATGTGAATTATTGAGAGAATAATTAAGTATATTTAAATGAAAATATATGTAGATCATGGACATATTGGTGAAAATAGAAGGATTAATTGACTAATTGGTTCAAATCCAAAGAATTAAAGATGCGTTTACCCTTATGAATAATACTGGGGATGTAAATCTCACACAAATTATTATGTATAAATTAATGTGACACGATTGCCTGATTGCCACTTGACCCCATATTGTCTGTTTTCATTAAGAGAATTGAATTCGTGTTTCTATCTAACCAGTAGACATTGATTGTACAAAAAAATTGTATTCTATAAGGACAAAAATTCAGTGATAAATTGATTTTTTTAATGAGCACTGAATTAATTGTTATTAGATAAGAGAAATAAAAAATTAAAACACAAAATAAACCTTAATTCATTAATTTTTTTATCTAGTAAAAAATAAGTTTAACACTAAATCCTAATTCTTCCAGCAAATATAAATCTAGTTTGCCCAGCATAATATTCTCCTGTACGACCTATTTATACAAACTTGTTATTTTTTATATAAACGGATTTTGTATAAAGTACTCAGAGTAACGGTTAAATTATGAAATAAACAAAACACAACTAATATATCTATTAATTGGGAAATTTATTGCATATGACAGGGTTCATATCCATATTTGGATAGAGCCATGAGCCATCACAGGTAGATAGAAAGTGTTTTATTGATGCTGAAGAGTATGCTTAGAATAATGGCTCTATCGTGTTTTATGTTGAGTGAAAATATGAACTTAAAATATCTTGTAACTATAACGAAAGGAAAGAAGGAACAGTAAAATTTGCAGAGACGATTTCTTTTGCTCTACGTATTGAGTTAGGTAAATATGTATACCTAATTACGTAAGCGTATTGTGGCTGACTCAGCAAGAGTACCGTGGCTGACTCAGTATCGGCGGCTCTAAGAAGAAGAAGAAGAAGTTTCTTCATGTTTGGTTGAACCCTCAAAATTTTCTCCACAAAAACTGTACCATCAAAAGGAAACTCCATATTTTTTTTAAGAATGCTTAGTTTAAACACACACACAAAACAGAGATTAAATGAAATAATACTTCATGATAGACTGATAGTTTAATCGTTATAATAAAAAAACTTAAGTTATCTCAAACGCTTCCATTGTATCATTGCCATTCGTACAAAAATTCAAGGTTGCACCGGTGATTAGAATGGTCTTATTGTCAAGAAATTGAACAACACAAGTGAACTCCATTGGAAGAGACAAGTTATGAATCGATTAATATTGATGAGACAAGGATGAATGAGAAGTACCCGAGTGCTCTTCTGATCGTTCGTTCATATAAAGCGGAAAATTTATGATGAGGAAGAGCACTGCCTGCAAAATTATGTCGTGATTGGTGATTAGGTAGAGGTTTGCTTCAATCGTTAATTACCATTAATTTATCACTATCATGTTAGACAGCGATACATGTCATAGAAAGTTAACAAGGATCAGTTTTTCATTCGTCGAAGAAAACTTCATCGTGGATACCAATTAGTTTTATTTTGTAAATTCTTTGGACTTGGTATAAATATTTTAATATTGAATGCTGCTAGTGCTGAAGTAAGCTTTACTTAGTTTTTTATAATTTTTTGTCACACTTACATTTATAATAATTTACGATTAAAATTTTATTATTACTAATTATATGTTTCTAAAAAGGTATTGAATCCAAATGCATTTCTTGGGAACCATCCCAAGTCGAAAAAAATCCATAAGCATTAATTAATGGAGCAGTTGTGAAACTTATGTTTTGATGCCTGAAGATTTTACAACCAGTGACCAGTCTAATATTTTCTCTTTATGTCTGTCATGTTTTTATTTAATTTAAATCCCCTCGAACAAAAGTCCTATCTCCACCCCTCGTGGGAAGCGAACTTAATTAACAGTTGTGCTATGCTGAGTAAACGTGTCATTGTTGATGGATGAGAGATAGTAACTAAAGGTAGAAATTGTAATGAAATGCAAGAAATTTTATTCATTTTCTTATAATTTAAAAAAATATGGTTTGAAGAAATAATAATTTAAATATGGTTTGGGTTGCCATTAATGTGTTTACTTTCTCTTGGAATTGGAATCATAATGAGTTAGATTGTAACAAATTACTAAAAAGTATTTACTGAACTATTGTTATAATTATTATTTTAAATTTTAATTATAGTGATTATTTATTCAAAAATTATTATTATTAATTATTGTTAATAATGTATTAATTAATTGTAATTTTTTATTAATTAATTGTTAATTATTTAAAAATTAATAGTAATAATAATTATTATATTAATTAATTAAAATAATATATTAATTAACTATAATAATTATTGTAGTAATGTATTAATTAATTATAACTGCGGACAAAATGGGTATTTTGATTTTGTGGGGGGTAAAATGGTTATTTCGTGGAATGGGAGACTCATTCCACACTCCCGTGAACTAATCTCATATTTCTCACTTCCAAGTTGGGGTGGGCCCCACGATTCTGATTCCGATTTCTAACTCTATTTTGTGAAGTAAACACTGTTAATGATTCTAATTCCTCAATCCGGGAAGTAAACACACCAATAATCGAAGCTAATTAATAACTGGAATTTGAGCCCTCTGCTGATCATGAGGTGGGTCCACCTTAATTTATTTTTTTTAATTCTATATTATTTCTGTATAAATATAAACTTCCCTTGACAAGCATAATATTCATTTGCTATATATATATATACACACACTTATAAATTAATATTGAAATGATTTTACTAATTAAAAAAATAAATTGAGGAAGTGAAAAAAATATTTAAAAATAAAATATTAAAATAAAAAAAAGTTATCTATATGCTGTAAATTAGTATAAGAACAGTGAATTGTTGATTATATTTGTAAACAAAGCTAAACCTATAACAATTTTTCTTTACTTTTTTCTTTCAAAGTTTAATTTTATTTTATTTGTGTTATTGTAATGTGAACACTATTCTGTCTTGTATTAAGTCCAAGTTCCACACAAATTATAGTTTGGACTTGTGGTAGCTTAGTGAATTGTACTGTAAAATTAATTAGTCACTAAGAGAATGAAAAAATGGAAAACAATTAGGTATTTGATAAATTTTATTTAAAAAAATACTATGAGGTTTAAAAGCAATTATATACAGTTGTATGAATTTTATTTCTTTTATTTTGCATGGCATTAGCTAGTCTTAAAAAGATTAAATAAATACACATGATACATTTGTTATATGTGTGGGCATATTTTAGCCAATTATTTTGTAAATCCACTCCACCTCCAAAAAAGTAATTATAATAAGTTCACATTATTTAAATATACAAATAAAAAAAATTATCTATTGAAAATTAATTTTAAAAAAAATGTCGAAAAAGTGGTTAGTATGCAACATTTGACTTTGGCACCAAATTTGGCAACAAAGTGATTAAATTTGAAAATTTTGACTGAGTTGTTGAAAGGTGACTAAGACTTTTACTATGAAAATAAATGCACGTGTGGTAAGCTACAACTAAAAATAGGGTAGCAATTTTCATTTGAATGCATCCTAAAATTGAGACCATTCAATTGGTGAATGCAAGAAAAGTATTCGAGGCTTTCAAAATGGAGGGAAGTATTCTTAAGTAAATAGATATATTGTATGAGCATTTAGCTCTTTAATATGGGTATTAGGGGTTTGTTTTGTTAAGGAATATTTCTTGGAATCACAAACTTGGGGATTGGATGAGAGAAAATTTTTTTTGAGAATGTGGTTAATAATTTTTTATATAGTGAATTTTTTTTTCTTTTGGTTGTCTTTTGACAACAATCGTGATTTTTTTCTTTGAATTTGGAATTTTCTTCGTGAATCTTATGTTGTATGATTGATGTATTCTCCACTTAATTTTTTTATTTATTTGTTGGTTGACAAAATTGCTTAGATTGATTTTAGAATGAATCTCAATTTCCCGACAATGGTATTAGAGCTAACTGTTCATAATTGGGATGTATTATACTATTCACGTATACAGTATTGATAATGTATATGGTACAATTTAGTAAAGCCGATTTGAATGGTGCACATTGAAAAGTAAGGTCAAAGTGGAGGCCATATATATCAACTGTTGGTGTTTTTCAAATTAGGTGGGGTTATATGTTGCTGAAAAAATTAATGGGAGAATGATTTTTTGGTTTGTGGAGAATTCAAGTCAAAGGTGGATCTAATTTGGTATACACAAGAATTTGAAGGTGTGGACAATGTGGGCACCTTAAGGAAATTGGCAAGAAGGTGGAGTGGGCTCGGTAAATTGCTCTTAAATCAGTAAAGGAGATACTGAAATTGTTGCAAATGGTGAGTTTCTTTTTCCGATGAGAGCCTGTGTTAGTTCTTTTGACATGTAGATCTCTAAACTGTTATAAAAGAGAACATATTACTATTAGAAAGTCTATACGGTTGTATATGGGCATTCGCTTAGTATAAATGCAAAATATGTGGTGGAAAGGTTATGTTATGGCTGAACAATTTTTAGGAAAACTAAACATGAGAGTTATGCCATAATTTTCAATGGATATGTTCGACGTATGATAGGTCTCTATATTGAGAATTATAACTATTAGTAAAGACAGTACTTTCTAGGAATGGCTATTAATTTTTTTTAAGTAAGATGAAGATCGTTGAAAATTGATTAAAAAAGAAAGTCAAGAAAGTGTTGAGCACGTACATGCATGTACAATTGCATGTGACTAGCATGTAATTTTTTATTTTGACACCAAAATTAGCACTGAAATAATTAAATTTGAAAATTTTGAAAGAGTTGTTGAAAGGTTGTTTGAGACCTTTGCTACAAAATAAATGCATGTGTGGTAAGTTTCAGCTATAAATAGAGAAGCAATTTTCATTTGAATGTACTCTAAAATTGAGAGCATTCAATTGATGAATGAAACAAAAGCATTTAGGCTTTCAAAATGAAGAGAAATATTCTTAAGTATGTACATATATTGTAGGAGCATTTGGTTCCTCAATAGGGATATTACAGGTTTGTTTTATTAAGGAATATTTCCTAAGATCATTATTTCGGATTTAGATGAGAGAAAATTATTTTTGAAAATGTGGTTGTAATAAATTTCTATATAATGATGAATATCTTTTTTTTTTCTTTCTAACTGTCTGTTGACAACAACTGATGGTTATTATCAGGTTTTTCAACGACAGGCAAGGTTCAATCCTTCTAACCTAAAAATCCAAATTCATTCCCTTATTCAATTTTTTGGACAATATTTTGAGGCCCGAGTTTGGAATTTTCGGATCCCAAAATCTTCAAGGGTCTTGGCTCCGGAAATTGGTTCGAACTGATAAAATGACTGGGGAAATAACATATCGGTATTATGCTTGTGGATGCTGATTTATATTGGCCTCTTATAAGCTCGGTCATGGTTGAATTACTGGATGATGGTTTCTCCTCGAGGATTATGCACAAAAATTTGCTGCCTGAACTCTAAATGCTCAGTGTGTGGAGGATTATGCAAATTTATCAATAAATTTGCTGCCTAAACTCTAAATGCTATTGGGTATGAGAGGAACCAATGTCATCGTAATAAAAGCATTGATGGCTCGGTCTAGGCTTCTAAAGAAAGTTATTGATAAACTTATAGAGAACTCAATGCCATTGATATGTTAAAGAGATTGAAGTGACAAATGGCAAGGGGTTGGCTGATTCAACTAATGCGGGAAATAGTAAGGAGATAGTTGTGGAGAGCAGTGGTTTGGCGCATGATGACAAAAACAATTAAAACTTTCGGTCAACGAGAGAATGGATAACTCTTAAAATAGATTTAACTATACATATCTTACCTACTTAATATTTTTCAAAAACAATATAAAGAATTTAAATTTCTTTTATTAATTCATGAGCACGAACGCTCAATTTATACAAGTATATATGAAACATGAAAAAGAAAATAATATAAGTAACATAATTTAGGAGTAATGATTGATTAGTAAAGATTGGGTCAATCAATCTTTCTTAATCACTAATTAAGATGGAGAAAATTAATCTTTTATTGATTGTTTTGATACCATAAATATTGTATTATCAATGCAAATCCTTTGATTTGTTGTGCGGAGAATGTAGAATCAAGCGCATCAAATAATCATAAGAAAAATAAAGGACACATAATTTTAAGTGGTTCGGCAATTTTGCTCACGTCCATGGGAGAACGAGTGAAAATAATTGTATTACTAACAATTATTGGAGTACAATATTTGAGTAATGAAAACCTCACTTACCAAAACCCAAATACAGCCAAAGCACTCACACACACACTCTCCAATTACTCACTCTCAGAACTCTAAAATTGCTTCACTTATAATTTCTCTTAAGCTCTCAAATTTTAAGATTAATAAAATGAATGAAATCCTTAACTATTTATAAGAGAAATGGGTTACTATGAAAAGAATAAAATAATTAAAATTATTATTTTTAATAATTATTATTTTTCAAACATTTTGGCTTCATCCCGTTTGTCCATTCTTTCCGGTTGTAAAATCAAATTCAATTTGATTTTGCTTAAATTTGGGAAGCAAACATTACGTATCACATCGACACTTGCAAGCATGTCATTCATTCTATACATAAATCCAGTGGAAACTAACAAGTATAAAATTCAAACAGATGACAAGAATCATCTAAGAAAATACACACAAATAAATTGGTTTTTTTTTTTTTCTGTTGTCTTCCTTGTGTCAAAAATCAACAAAGAAGCACAAATAATGATGTCTTAATTATCTTGAGACAAATTAGATGATCCGGCCCACTGTTCCAATGTTCCAGCCTCTCTCCTTTTCCTTTTGATTCAGCTTTTGATGAATTTCCTTTGTTCCTCCTCTTCTGCCACTGCCTAGCAACACTCTGTGTGCCATCCTTCCTCGACTTCCGATGGAGACTCTAACCTGCTGCACCCCCACATTCACACCACCTCTTCTAAAATGTTGTTTGGAGATTTCATCTGTCATGACCCAATCTAAACCTAGTAAGATATGGTTTACTTTCGGCTTTAACAAAGCCTGTATGATTTTGTTCTTAAGGCGTCTATAAAATCCTAAAATGTGTTTTCTCAATTAAGATGTGAATTACCCTTTATAAATTCAGCATCTCATTCATATTTTGTCGATATGGAATTCACTTAGGATATTATAAGGAATGTCAACAGTTTGACAGTAGAGAATATTTTGAAGTATTTTTCAAAATATAAGGACTATATAAAAACTAACCTTAAAATATAAAAACTAAACAAACTTTTACCCATACTTTTAACAATAAATTTATTATAACTACAAAAATAGCAAATTGATAAATATACCCCTAGATATTTGTGTTAAGAAAAGGGCAAAATCAAGACACAAATCAGACACTTTAAAGCTTATCCGCAAAATCAACACTGCTAATAATCTTTTTAGATGTGACTAGAGGCGAATCCAAGAAATTAATTTATTGGGGGTAATATTATAATAATAATAAATAGTTCTGTTCATATTTCGAGTTGCAAAATACTTAATTTATCCTCACTGCAAAAGAAAATTTAGAAAATTGATTCATTTCTTTACCAAATTTCTCCCACTAAAAGACAATTATTCCAAAATTAACATTAAATTGACTTTTTTTTTCACCGGAGTTAATTGCCCTCGCTGCCCAACAAGCGGATCCGCCTCTGGCTGTTATTGAGTAACGCCTGCGCTACACAACTTCGATTAATTGACTTTTTTCGACGCCTAACAAGAGACAGACTACAGCTTGGAACACCTAGAGTCTTTTAACCAGCAGCCATTTGCAACTTCATTTGAAGCGTTTTAGGTTAAAAAAATAGCGGGTTCAAGTGTTTAACCACTCGTCTTTTTTTTTTAAAGATATTTTTAACCTATAATGACAATACTGTCATTGTAATTTTAAAGTATACACAATTTTATCTTTAGTTTTGTATGTAAAGTCATTTTTGCCCATTCATTACCAACATTAGAATAACGTTTATTAATAGAAAAGTAACAAAATAAAATTTTGTAAAGTTATAATAATACAATGATGGGCAATAATATTTTTCACAGTAATTTAATATTTTACAATTCTTAAAAAATCGATATCCTTAAATTAGATTTCGCAAGCAAACTTTACGTATCGCATCGACACTTGCAAGCATTACATTCATTCTGTACATAAATCCAGTCGAAACTAACAAGTATAAAATTCAAACAGATGACAAAAATCATCTAAGAAAATACACACAAATAAATTGGTTTTTTCTGTTGTCTTCCTTCTATCAAAAGTCAACAAGGAAGCACAGATAATGATGTCATAATTATCTTGCGACAAATTAGATGATCCGGCCCGCTGTTCCAATGATCCAGCCTCTCTCCTTTTCCTTTTGACTCTGCTTTTGATGAATTTCCTTTGTTCCTCCTCTTCTGCCAGCGCCCAGCAACACTCTGTGTGCCATCCTTCCTCGACTTCCGATGGAGACTCTAAGCTGCTGCATCCCCACATTCACACCACCCCTTCTGAAATGTTGCATTGGAGATTTCCTCTGCATTTTCTTCTGCAGGCTTCTCCTCAGCGCGCTGCTCAGCTTCTTGCTTTCACTTTTAATAACTTTAGGACTGTTACAGTGTATTACTTGTTCGGTCAAGCACTCATCAATCTCTTCTTTCTCATCAACTTCGCATGGTGGCAACGGCAACAATGCTGGCGTGAGCGGAGCTGGGGTTGGTGCACTTGGGAGAGGAATCAGAGAGTTGCGCCTTGGGGCTGATGTCAATGGGATTCTCCGTACAGCTGTGCAAAGAGAAGCTCGCCCAGTTCTGTTCGGTAATCTTGGCTGTTCAGTCATCTCTGGGTTGTTTTCTTTTTCTATGGGACTGATGTACTTGACTAAGCCGTCAGTTTGAGGAAGTGGTATTGAAGGTTTATAGCTGTTGTTCTCCATTAGTGGTCGAGTGGGATTCCCATGCTCTTTGATTACTGCCGTATTTGCTACTTCATTTAAATTCTTGTTGCTTACTGGCAAACGATTTCCAAGTGGTGGCCTCAATGGTACAGTACTTTGTTCCTCTTGCTGTTGTTGTTTCAGATGCTGTTCCGCTATCTTTGTGTCCACGTGCTGACGAGCAAGCTTCCTCTCAACTAGAAGTTGTGTTTCGAGTTCCTTTACCTACAACAGGAATAACTTAAAGTCTACTGTGAAAAAAGAAGAAGAAAACTGCAGCCCATGGAGATAAAGTTAAGTCATTCAAAGCACCCATTTCTACCTTGTCTTGCAGGCTCTTAATTTTAAGGTCTTTGTCTTTTATCTTCAAGTCTAATCCATTAATTGTATCCTCCATCCTCCTGCTTTGCACATCTCTGCTCTTTAGCTCTTGCTTTGTTTTTTCAACCTTACAACAAAAAAATTAAGATTTTACAGAACTTTGTTAGTAATTTAGTTAAGATCATATGTAAATGTATAAAAATCAATTAAAGGACGTATATCTTTTCTACCATTTGTTTGCATCTGAGTAGTTCAGAAGTATCTAACTGCTTTTTTGCCGCTCCCAACTCTATCCCTCTTACTCTACTTGCAAAATTCAGGGAGCACAAAGTCTCACTAAGGTCGTTCTCATTGGGACTGATCTGTACAAACATGAGTGTCTTTGAATCTCCTCCTGAAAAATAAAAATCCATTCATTCGGTTTTCCATTTTCATTTGTCACCAGTAAAATAAAATAAAAAATTACAAATTTGAATTGCAGATAATATGGAGTTGGAAGGGTCTGGAATTATATTCTTTGCATGGGAAAAGCCAGTGAGAAATTACCTAAAGAGTCTTGAAGCAAGTGCGTGAGCTTGGAATTCCTACAAAACAACAAAATGAACAACAAATTAACAAAACAACTATTAAGCTGTTGATTGCACGATAAGAAATAGTAAGAATAGCATTAAACCTAAATGGAATATGAGGACTTTTAGTTGCAAGAGCAGATATGACATCGCCAAGTGCTGATAACGATCTATTGATATTTTGTGTTTCCTTCAGTCGTTCTCCTTGCACTTCTGTCTTTGCAACTCGCTCACTTCCTGCTAGATCCACTAACCATAGCTTGCTCTTTGTGCATTCCCCATTCAACAAGTTCTCTCCCCTCACCATCACACAATGTATGCTGCATATAGCAAGATAATCCCAAGCAAGCAATCAGCACCACATATGAACACATTTCTACAAATCATATGTTAGGCTGAATTTAGGTCGCAAGTACAGACCAGTGGGAACGACTGCTGTGGTCATTGGCATTAGTTGAGCCAACAGCTCTTGCATTACTGCCGGTTTGTAGAACTTCCCAGACCTCACTGATGTTATTTACGTGAGCTTCAACTAATCCCGGGACATGGTGCATTCCTTCCCCTGCCTGCCTTACTTCAAGCCTACAAAATAACAATGATGTCAGAACCTAAAGATTTAGTGTAACATTGTTGTCTTGCAGTTCAAAGCTGCCATAAAGGTTTGATGAAGCAAGAGTAATGAGAAAAGGTCACTGTAATCAATAGCACCAAAACTATTAGTAATTTCTAACCATTACAAGATTGATGAATTTTCACGCAAGGACTTAGCAGTAATATCAGGATTTTTACCACCTCTGGGGAACCATATTAACCAACCTTTTTGACACAGCTCCTGGCTGAGAGCCTGCAGCCAGCAAATCTCTAATTTGTTCATTGTAGACTTCTAAGACACTAACAGAAATATCATATCGATACAGCTTCTCTTGCGCCTTAATGATGTGAAACAGCTCCTCAAGAGTTCTAAAATTTACTCCACGGGCTTCCTTTGTGCCCTCCATTGTGAAAGTTTTTCCTGTTCCAGTCTGCCCATATGCAAATATGCATACATTGTACCCATCTAGAACTGAGTTTGCAAATGGAGCTGTGTCTTGGAAGACGTCAACTAAACAAACAAGAGTTAAAAAAAAAAAAAAATCAGTCAATTAAAGCAGCTATGTATACCGTTGAGCCAATAGGAAAAGCACTAGTAAATAAGTTACCTTGGTCTTCTTGGGGCCCAAAAACTGCATCGAACTTGAAGGTCTTTTTAGGAGCTCCATTTGAAATCACCGTGAGTTCTCCATCTCTAGCAGATTCAAAGTCAACTGCCATCACCGATCCTGCTGCAGTTTCTTCACTGTTTAGAGGCCTACATCGGCAAAAGACCCTTATGTTTCCTGTAAACAACATTTTTATATCTGATAAGCCTCATCAATTTTCTATCCAAGTTCCATCTCCCAATAGTATATCAATACATCTAACCTTTCAGCTCTAAAACCTTGTTGTAGAGTTCTTTCCTTTCCTTGGTCCCTTCAATAAATTTAATCTTTAGATGTTCATACAGTTGCACTTGATGATTTACTGCAGAAGATGCAAACACAAAATGTCAGACAACTGTAAGAACACGGAAACTATAGCACTTCTGTTAATGAAGAAAAATGAAATGATTAAGTCAACATACTTTTAGACTGAATTGTAGAGCTCGCTCCACTAATCTCTGCAGCGCATTTCTTATATGCTAACGCCTCTTCAAACAGATTAATATGTTCCATTTTCATAATCTGTAAAATAAAACCTTTCAGATGTAATGTCATTACAATCCCATTCATTCAATATCAAACATAAATTTTCAATGATAATATCTGCACCTTTAATCTTCTTGTCAAGTCTCTCAATGACGTGAACCATCTGCTCTTCTCCTTCACTTGTCCCTCAATAGCAAAAGCTATAAATAGATAAAATCAATCACCATCTAACTAATAGTTCAAATAAAAACTGCTCACACCAGAAAATATCCTACCCAAAGACCCAACATGCATGGACTTGCGCATGAGCTCATTTTGTAGTTCTTGTAAAGACTTCCAAGTTTCTTGGCATTCTTTATTCTTGAGTTGGTTTTCCCTTTCAAGCTCCTCCAAAGCCCTTTTCGCCTCTGTTAATTCTTTCTTTTGACACTCATAACTCATTTTCAGCCTTTCATAGTCTCCTTCCACACCACACTCACCACTATCCTGCAATGTAATTCATTCAAAAGAGCAAAAACAAAATAAAAATATGTTCTGATATCTTTCACAAGACCTTTACGAAATAAATGGGATACTTCCTCAATTATTGGGTTAAACAATCGATTACTGAAATGGTTTTGAAGCAAAACTTGGAAAAATCTAAATTGATCTGGTTTAAAGTAGTGTTACTTTTGTTGACTCGCATTCCTCCAATTGAGAAAATCTCTTAGCTTCGAGCAACATTGGTTCTCTGCAATCTGAAACACATACCTCAGTTCAGTGCAAAGATATGAACCCATTAAAAGAAGAAGGAAAAAGAAATTACATCACCCATAAGTCGGTACCTTCATTGATGCTTACAACAGGAACCGGATCTTGTTCCGGCATTGTTGATGGTGGGAGAAGCTCCAAAGAAGACTCGGGGGAAAATTCTTTGTTAAATGATGAAAATCTGACAGATGGGGTCTTATTCTTATGGTTGCCATTGTTATCATCAGACCCTTTAATGCCATTCTCTAATGAAACCTCAAAAGAACACTGATTTCTCTCCGAGAATTCAGGAGATTCTCCATAACTACTCTTGGGAATCTCTGGTGATCCACCACATATCACCAGATCAGGAGATGTTAAAGAAAATCCCAACATGGACTTACCTAAAAACAAAAATTAAAAAATTAAATTGAAATATAAGTTTCTTTAATCTTCTATATATATATATATAGAAAGAGAGAGAGAGAGAGAGAGAGAGAGAGGACAATTATGCTAGTTAAATAATTACCATCAACCAATTCATTTGAAATTGGGTCATTTTGCCAAGAAGTCCCTGTGCAAATAAACCTATTTAATCAATACCAACAAGAAAGAATTTACAATTTTTCCTTAAAATGAAAAATTTTACATCATACCATCATCTGGGTCGTGATGAAAGACAGAATCAGCCATAGCTACAAAATGAGATCTTGGTGGTGATGTAATTTGATTTTGACAGTCTGCAAAGTGAAGAAAGAGCTAATGGAATTAGACACAAAACCCGTGTATAGAATCAACAAAATGTTATTGGGCTTAGCTTTAATTTGTTCTTACATTGATGAGAGATGCGTTGTTGCAAAGAAACATCAGTGAGGAGAAGTGGGTCAGCCCATTGATGATGATAATGATGATTTTGGTCTTCTTCCATTTCGTAGATTAAATGAAAAAAGAGACTGTATTTATTTGAATGGAGTAATTAAAAGAGTCCTTTGAAAGAATAAAGAGAAATGAAAATAAAAAGATTACAAAAAGGAAAGTTTTTGATTCTGTTAAGGCAAGTGTTTCAATGCGTTTGTTGTCGTTATGGACTTGCTTAAAAAAATTGACCGTTGGCTTTTCAAATTTGAAATTCGTTAACCGGGCAATGTTTCTCATTCTCCTTCTTGTCATCAGATGGTCACGCTCTTTTAAGGCATTTGCATGTTCACACGATTGACACGTGGCAAAACACTCTGCTTTCCTCACGTGCTGGAGCCGACAATTTGATCAATCATTACTCTATTAACTAAATAGTGATTTGATTATTTTCGTTAATGTCATTTTATTTTGATTGATAAATTTGTTTACAAAATATGACTATAATATTATTTTGGACAGAAAAGAATATAATTCGAAAAAGAGAAATTTTCATTTTCCTACAAAAGTTATTTTGACATATTAAGTCATTAACTTAATATCATATGTTTGCTTTTTTATCATTTTACCACCATTTTATTAGACCAGTTAAAAATTTGTTGAGAGTTTGCTGATATTATTAGGACATTTAAGACATTTTCCTTTGAAGCAAAAACAATACATTTGCAATAGTAAAATAAGTAATAAACAAATTATTAGATAAATAGTTTTAAAAAATAAGAAATTTGCAACCCTAAAAATTGGCCTCTCTCTCTCTCTCGTTCCATCTGAAGGACAACATTTGTCCATGAGGTTCCTAAAATCGCAACTTTTGCGCAATAAAATTAAAACGGACAGCGGAAGCTCTAGAAACCTCGGATCGGCTTCATTCAAAAACGAAAATCAAGAGGAAAGATTGAAGTTTAATTACCTCACTTGCAGTTTCGAAAAAGACTTCGTGAGGTAGGAGAAAACGACTGAAAACAGCAAGGTACGAACACTGTCCAGAAAATACAGCTCTGCACGAACAGCTTCTGTTTTGCCACGATCTGAGATCCTCAAGCACCCCAATTGTGATGCCTCTAATTAGTCCACACTTAGAAATGTTCTAGGAGTTCAGAGGATTTGGAATCTCGAAATTTCATTTAGAAATGAGAGAGATAATTAAGAAACATGAATGCTAGTTCATGATATTCCCCTTCCACCAAATAAAGCACCATTATGTCTAATAATGGCACCAAACATTATCATGTGCAAGACCCACCCACTTAGCTATAATTTATTGAAAGTGATCTTATCACTTAAATAGATTATTTAATCAAATAAATAAATAGCTAAATTAATTAAATTCGTAATTAATTAAGTAACCCCATTTTGATCAAATCAAATGGTTAAATGTGGGCTCATTTTGTGACATGTTCTAATGCTTTCTCTTAATCCATATTAGATCCAATAAAAGCCCAAAATTCTAAACCCAAAATTGGTCTAGAAGTCCATAATCATATATGAACCCGAACATGTCCAAAATGGTCATTTTACGTGCTCGATATTACATAATGTTTAATGGAGGATTTACGAAATTTATTTTGTTCCTTAAACTATTTATGGAACATCTAAATTTCTATCTTAAATCATATTTAAGATATATTTATATATATATTCATTCTCAATGAATTATAATATAAATATTGATTTTCCTAAAAATAGGAAATTTAACTTCTCATTTTCTAGTAACTCCTTTTTCATTTCTAATTAGTGTGTGACCTTTTAGGTTCTTAGTTATAAGGTAGTAGAACTATTTTAATGATAACTCTTTATTCATTAAACGATGCTAAACTCTTTAGTCATCAATTAGAACTCTTCTAATGACCTTAAGATGCATTGATAATACGCTTTACCAATATTGATCTTAAGGTTTCTACAAGTCGTGAGTGACACCTAGCAGTATATCACAACCATCCAAATAACAAGAATTGCTGGATCTATAGAACCTATTCCATTGTATCTCTATGTCTTGGTCTCTTCATCATCCATGTCCAGAGAAAAGCACGGCTTATGGTTTATTATGTTAAGCACTTATGCTTTATCTCAAAACAAATCTAAATGAACTTGACATGAAAATATAATTTGAACTCCTTCAAATATATTTCACCTTGGCCAAGGATTTCTCATGCCAATTCATATTATCTCATAGGGACATCCTTTTTGTATATTACAAAGTGATGAATTCCATATTGGCCATGCACTAGTCTTCATACATAGCCAACAATGACAGCTATTGCTACATCTCTTCCGTGATTAGGAATCAATCGTTATGCATTCACATATCAGAGATGTCTATGTATAAGACATCTGTTATGCCTCAGGTCTAAAGACCATTACTAAACATAGTGTCCAATACAATGTATAATAAGCCATTAACACTCAAGACCATATGACTTACTATATTTGGTCAAGTTCAGTAAACTTGTTCTTTCAACAAGTACCTATGTGTTTGACTTGACATCTCATGTCAATGATATGAAACTCACCATCCATTTTAGTATCACATACCATAAGGAGTCATAACACATACTAGTGTTTATAGGAATTTATAATGTCCAATCATAAATCCACCACTAAGAACTATTTTAGAAGTATAGTACAAAGGATACACGTTTCATATTCTCGACATACTCGAGAATGTGTTCCTTAACTATTTTACTTCTCGGACTATATTCATTAAATTACTTAATGAATATTAATAACTTTGCCATTTAATAAATATCAAAATGCTATTCAAATATGATAATTCCCTAAACAAACAAACACCATTTGATTGGACTTTAGGGCATATTACTAACACCATCTTTGATCCATCTCTCTCTCATTCGCTGCTCCATCCACTGCAGTACCATTACTACTAGGGGTGGGCACGGGCTGAGTTGGGTCGAGTTGATATAAAACAAGTTGAAAATTTTCAAACCGACCCAACCCAACCCATTACATATATCAATCCAACCCGACCCAACCTGCAAAACTGCGGGTTGGGTTGATTGGGTTGGACTTTTAAAAAATTCATTTTTATAGTTTTATTAAATAGTGAACAAAAATAAATTAATTAATTAATTAAAAAACTAAAAAATAAAAATATTAAAATCTTTAGAACAAATCCAACATTTCAAAATTTTTATATTTATATTTTTTAATTTATATATGAATTATCAAAATTTATATAATAATTTGTACACATATACGAGTTGACAGTTGAGTTAGGCTGATTGGATTGCGCTTTTGAAAAAAATCTATTATTATAGTCTAATTAATTAGTGAACAAAAATAAATTAATTAATTAGATAAACTAAAAAAATGCAAATATTAAAATTTTTAGAACAAATCCAACATTTCAAAGTTTTCATATTTATATTTTTTAATTTTTATATAAAATATCAAAAGTTATATATAGATATACGGGTTGACGGGTTGGGTTAAAAATTTTTAACCCAACCCAACCTGCAAAAAATCACACCGGTTGGGTCGGGTTCACGGGTTGGGCGGGTTGATGCCCACCCCTAGTTACTACCTCCTCTTCATCTCCACTATCGTCTGCTCTCTCCATCGTGGGTTATTAACTTCTTTTTTTCTTATTGTCCATTACAATTTTTTTCCTTAATTAAATTGTTTTAAGTTGTGATTAATATTTGAAGTTAGTATATTATGATGGTCCAAGGAAAAATTTGACTTTTAACTCATTTTTTGTTAAATATTAACGTACTTTTAATGGAATAGTGGTAAAATAATAAAAGAGTAAATATTTGGTAGTAAAATGCATATTTCAACAAATCATGGTACTAACTTGATATTTCAGATAGTCAAAATAACTTTGGTGAGAAAATGATAATTTTCCTTCAAAATAAAAATAAAAAAGAAAGAAAAGTACATGCTAAGGAGACAAGATGTAATGGTGATAAAAATAATGTGAAATACTAAAATAAGAAATATCTCTGCATTGCCTTTATTTTGTCATATGTACATTTATTTATCATAAAATTTTGACATATTCTCTACACCATCCTTATTTCTAAATTTGTATCAATTAATTACTTTAACACTAAAAAAGTTGGAGTCCACTAAATAATTTAAATAAAAAAATTATTTTGCTCGTAAATGAATTAGAAGACTATTTTATCCTACAAAATTTTTAAAATTAAAAAAAAATTGTAACTACAGGAATATCCTTGAATTTAATAAAAAAAATAAATCTCAAAATGTAAGATGTTAATTTTTGTAATTATAATTTTTAAATGATAATTTTTTATTTTTCAATTTGTAATTATAATTTTTTAAGGAGAGTGTGCATGCGAAATTTTGCTTAAGCAAATCTTAATTAGGGCCTCAAAGAGAAGCAAAGAGTTTATACAATGCAAATTAAATTAACATTCAAAGCTTTCTTTCAATTTTGAAAAATTAAAAAATTATAATTACAAAAATTATCATTTAAAAATTATTATTACAAAATTTAATATCTTGGATTTTGAGATTTATTTGTTTTATTACATTCAGGGCTATTTTTGTAATTATAATTTTTTTTTTATTTTTTAAAATTTGTAGGATAAAATAGTCTTTTAATTCATTAAGGGGTAAAATAATTATTTCATTTAAATTATTTAATTGATTCTAACTTTGTTAGTATTAAAATGATTGATTGATATAAGTTTAGAAACAAAGGTAGTGTAGAGAATATGTCAAAAATTTGTGATGGTTAAATGTACATATGATAAAAAAGAGGTAGTGCAGATATAATTTTCCCTATAAAAAATTATGTTGGTTTACTTTATTTTTTAATTACTCAAACCAACATTAATTTTACCTTGTTCTATTTTATAGTTATCAAATTTTTATGTCCGAATATCATTGCTCTTTTAAAAAATTAGAATATAGTTCATGGTTGTTAACATATGAAAAAATAAATAAACTCAAAAGACCATATCACCACTCTTCTAGAATTATTACCATATTACAATTTTTTTAGCATTTCTATAATCAACATTTATTTAAGAATTTAAATTTGTAGTTAATATTTTTGTTTGATATAATAGGAATACCCTAAGATAAATATTTCTTTCTCAAAATTTTATTTATTTGAGACAAAATTCAAGAAAAGAAACATCATCATTAGCTTTGCACTCTTTATTTTAACTCCTCTGTTTATTTCGATATTATAAATAATTTGAGATTTTTTTTTTATAAAATTATCTGCGAGGTTAATAATCTCTTAATTTTGATGGCATGGATTTGTGTTTAGATTTTTTATTTAAATATTCAAACTAATTTACAGTATCGATCTAAGAGATTTCAATAATTTTTTTATTATAAATATGTATGCTTTTATCGTGTAATTCGGTGACCATTATATTTTACTTGTATATATTTATTTTTTAATAATTTTAATGTAGCAGTTTTGACCGTGCATTCTATCCATAACCTTAACAAGATATTGTTTTTATTTTTATTTTTTGGGTCAGTTTTTTTTTATATTTTATTTTGTATAGGTTTTTTGTATAGGTATCATTGGAATTACAAGGAGTGTTCGTTTTATATGGGTATCATTGGCAATCCGCTCTACTACGGCGACTGATTTGTATGATGAAGACTCCATAAAAACTAATGAAGCTTTTAATCACGCACGAAATATAAGAAAAAGGGAAATACTTGAAAGAAATAAACTCATCAAAAGCGTAATCAAGAAAATGCATACATATTTTTATATTTTTTATTAATCATTTTTAAAAAATTAGAGAAAGAAAGAAAAATCTAAAGTTTGCTATAAGACGTATATCAATATTTTTTTGGGTTGATCTGTGAGGTGCAGTGGAGCACAACATTGTTCAACTAACTAAATGTTATAATTCTTCTCAAAAAAAAAAAAAAAACTAAATGTTATAATTAAAACTCAGGTGGTCAACCAAATCAAGTAAATGTATTTTGATTTAAGGGAATCTAAAAATAAGTTGTATTCAGTTAAATATATTTTATTTTGATAAATAATTTCGTCTGAAGGTAATTATATTTTTATTTGCAGAGATGTTCCTTTTATCTTTCTCTAGGCTATTTACAAAATCTTCTCTTTTCGTCAGGCTCCTTGCCAATGTAAGGACAAAAAAAAATTAATCAAACATATGATTTTTAGAAATATCAGCTATCTTCTTGTGTGTTCCAATATTTATCCTGCAACTCTTCAGCACCTTCCCTTGTTTTTCTCTTTGCATCATTTGTAGATGACATTCTAATTTCAGAACAGAATTCCCAATATACAATTTGTATTACCTCCTATTTGATCGAAAATGATAGTCCTAGTTAGTTGTAGCTGTCAAGAACACAAATTGCTATTAAATTCATGGTAATTAAATGCCGAGTGAATAATGAATGTTTATTTGACAATTACATCTGTTTTCGGAATTCACAAATAATCTGTTCAAACTTTGTGGATTTCATTTCGCTTTGCTTCTGACTTTCCTTAGATGTTACAAAAACAATATTCCACATGGCATCTTGAGGAACTTAAATGTTCATCCTTTACAGAAAGAAGCTCCAATTGCCATACATTGTTATGTACAACCTGATTAGCATACAACAATCGACAAAAATCACAGCAAGCTCGGATACTCAGCCCACACCTGGAAATAAATTGCATGTGGAGGAAACTAATCAATATGTGTACCTCATGAGAAACTTTGAAGCACTGATTGGATGGTTGCACGCTGGCTTTGGCATGAGTGCACGGATCTCATCGAGCTAATAAGCTGATTTATAATCAAATCTTTCTATAATTCAATTCCGGCCCCTTCCAATGCAGAAGCCATTGAAGCTGATGCCTCTTCAAGGGTCCGTTTCCTCTGAATGGAGTGGAAGGCCTCAATAATGTCTCCCTCTTCCCAATCATCATAGTCAGCAGCTCCAACACCACACTCTAGTCCAGCATTTACCTGCGTTTAGGGAAAATGGATCAATGAATTTGCATCATAACAAGGCGGCAAAATGCACAGCATTCTAATAACACAACGATGGCATAAAAATAAATAACTTCATTTTAGAAAACAGACATCCTACAACTAATTTATTGACTTTAAAGTTAAATCATCAGGAACCTGACCAATCATGTGGGACAAATTTCATCCCTAGAACACATTTCATCACTAGAACACAAGTCCTGGCATCTCTCCCATCAATCTAAAGTTACTTTATATACAAGCTCATTATCCAACGGATCCAAATGTATTAAGACTTCCATTAATCATGATTGCTAGGCTAAACAATTGCCGTACTATGCTTGAAGTTACAATTGTGTATCATATGACAATTTATCAAATAGTCACATTCAATATGCAGGTTCTGTAAGTACTTGCCAAAGAGACAATATCAAATCAAGTTTGCTGGAAAGTCCGATCAATCATAAGCCTGCTAGGGCAATGTACATATCGTGTCACAGAAGAAAAATAACAATAGCCTTAAAACTCATACCTCTTTTACATTTTCTTTAACCCGTCTCAAAGAATCAAGCACACCAACATGGACTGTCTTTCCATCTCGAATGACCCGAATGCCACAGCCTTTCACTAATTTTCCCTCTGATACCATGCATCCAGCAACACGACCACTGCCACTGCTGAAGATGGCCCGGACTTCAGCTGAGCCAATCGGTACTTGTTCCTGTTAACAAATGAGCAGTAACTCTCCGTAAGTGTTCAGTAAGAAGAATTGAAGAGAAAAGGAAAACAGAATAACAAAAATTTAAAGTCTTGAACCATAAGATCCTAGGACCACATTATGATAGGCCAAGAACCATCTTTCCTTAGGCACTGTTAAACAATGAAGAGTAACGCTCAACTGTAAACCGCCAGATCATTATTAAGGACCCCAGCCCCTTCCCCACATCTAGAAGCCACTGCTGTCAAAGATACAAGTCCAAAAGAAAAGAAATAAAGATACAAAATCTCCCACTTGAACTGACCTCAACAGTCTCTAGCAGTCCTTCCATTGCATTTCTCATATCATCAATGAGATCATAGATAACTCTGTATAGTCGAATCTCAACACCTTTGTTATCTGCATAAGTCTTAACAGATCCTGGTGCTTTAACATTGAAACCCAAAATAATGGCTTTGCTAGCAACCGCAAGATCAACATCACTAGCACTGATATCCCCTGTCGCTTGCAAGAGGAACTTCAAAGTGACATTATCTTGTGGCAGCACTTGCAGGGCTTGTCTGACAGCCTCAATGGATCCCTAGTCATGGCAAGACAATATAATTTAGTTGCATGCCAAATATAAACCTTGATGATTATCAATGCAATACACCATCTATACTTCAATACAATTCAAGAACAGAGAAAATCTCGTAACATTCTGAGAACAACTTCCAAAAGCTTACTCTGGTGAGACCAGGTACTGCATGATGGCTTCTTTTAAGATTTCAAAATTCTGTTATTTAGGTAAATGAAAACTCTGGTCCAAGTCAGAGGCAACTCAAGGCATTAATTGTAGGAAAAGTCTCATATTTCAATGCAATTTTCACTTTTTCAAATACATTAACTGGAAACTATCACCAGCTGCAGTCTAAATATGAACCACTAGTATAGGAGCATACACTTCCTTCTAGAAAGAAATAAAAAACATTTCTATTATCTTGTATGGGAAAATGTCCAACCAGTACCCTTGTCAGATGCATAATGATAACATGAACTAGCCATGCAGAAACAAGATAAATGCATGCTGTTTCATACAAAATATTATGCTTACCTGAACGTCAACCTTCATAATAACATTCAGCTGGTGCAAGTCTAATCCAGACAGCTTCCCTGCTGAAACTGCAGAAGCTAAAGAAGAAAGTGTGACCTTCCCATCTCCAGCCTTAGCTGATATTCGCTCATCACGCAATGAAAAAGCACGTGCTTCTGCCTTTTCACGTGCTACATCGAGTGAATCAACGACCTCAAATTCATCACCAGCAATCGGAACTCCATTCAGCCCAATAATCTGCATAAATAAATGCCAGGGAATTTTAGTGTAAGAAATAAACACTGAATCTTATGATAGCGATTAGACCACACCTTTCACTAAGGAAATGTTCGACATTATCATCAAATGCAAATTACTTTTCAATTTTGTTATCATCTTATGCCATATTTGAGGGTGAGTGACATCACCAACTTTGTAAAAAAGTGAAAAAGAATACAAAAATAATTAAAATGCATGCACAAATATCCCAATGATAACTTTCTTCTTTTGTTTGTCCATCAAGACACTTTGTAGACCACTGAGAATAATGTCACAAGCTTTTATATGATTCATACGCACTTTTCTCCTTTTTTTTTTGATAAGAAATGGAAAATTGTATTAACGATGAAGAACCATTAGAAGAATCGTTACAAGGCATAGGCACTCTTCTCTTCATATGAACTTGATTCTCAAGAAACCCTAAAGACTATAATTGTGGTTTTCCCACAAAAGAGGTACAGGGAAGAGAAATGGAGCACGGAAACGAACTCTTTATTTCTGGGATAGAAACCAAAGGGAGTCATAATACCCGCGCGGGCGCCGGGGGGTGGGGGGGGGGGGGGGGGTGGGGTGGGGTGAAGAGGATATTTGTAACCCCTAAGATGACTCCAAGCATAATGAAACAACATAGCACAAATAAATTAAAAACATTATCTGATAATTACAAAACCCATAATTCCAACCATCCTACACAGCATCTGAAACATTAGAAACATAAAAATCCAAAAATATAAACTTGCTAACACATGGACAACTAAAATACAAAAACTAACATTTATTTGCCTTCCCCACTACAGCATCCTTCTGGAAACTCTTTCCAATATTATTGACCCCTCTACTTCATTCTTTCTGCTAATTATTGTATAATTTTAGGTTTCCTACAAAATTTTAATATGCACATGCATCACATTGGGATATATAAATTTAAACAAGAATAAAAGGGGAAAAAAGGGGCACTCCAAGAGATTATTGCCGGTTGAAATGATCCAAAAAATTAGGCTGCTCTGTTTACCATTTCTCATAATTTGGTAGGAAAGTTTTACCTTCATATCAAACACAGGGCCCCGTTTGTCACAGGTTTGAAGATCCATATATGCAACAAGATGTAAAAATGGTACGATGGTACATTGTCTATATCTTTGGGGGATAAGAGGTTGGGGAAAAGGGGATGCATTGATAGCATTTACATCCTTCATTACAACTATAGTTGAACATATAGTCATTACGAAGCAATTCCAAAACAAAATTAACTATTATTTAACAAAGTACTCTCAAAATAAAGAGCAAAAGGGACTTTTACTTGAGATTCAACTTTACCACAAAGTTGAAAGGAATCCTACAAGACCAAATTGGGTAATTCATTTAAATCATTCTTAACAGAGTTCATGGAGCAACATATAAGTGCTTACCAGAACACTTGATTATCCCTTATATAAATAGCGCAATAAGATGACCCAAATTTCACAATCTTTCTATCAAGCACTAAACCTAAGCAATGGATGACATGGTACAATGAGAATGCTTTGAAGAATACATTGAAAAGATAACTGGTAATTATATAAATCTAAAAACACAAAGGCACAAAAGTAGAAAACAACTAAAAGGTGTTCAATGTTTTGTTCTAATCACAAATACAAGTGCATATCTTATGCAACCATGTGGCATAATGCATTTAACTCCAATTAAATAGGCCACTTGCATTATAAAAAATCTGACTATTTTCCAAGAGTCTGACAAGCACTGCTAGGTTCGAATTTGTATGAACCAAGAAATGGGAAAATGTATTCCCCAAAACAGAAGCCTCCCATTTGGAAATGTAACTAAAGAAATAGGATGCTTACATAAACAAGAATAAATATGGAAAAAATTATTATCTACATACCTGTACAGGTATAGAGGGCCCAGCTTCATCAACACGATTCCCACTGTCATCAAATAAAGCCCGTACCTGAGCATGGAAACAAAAGCTAAATATTGTATATACACAAATCTTTCATAAGGAATGAGCAGCTCTTACTTCAGCATATAAGAAGAGAGTAAACAGTGAAATCTACCCTTGAGATTTAAATAAAATTTCAGTTTCAAACTCTAATTTACGAACCTTTCCAAAGGCTTCTCCACAAACTACTACGTCCCCTTTTTTAAGTGTCCCATTTTGCACAATAAATGTAGCTACTGACCCTTTAGATTTGTGTAGACCAGCCTCGATAACTGTGCCCTTTGCATTTCTATGAGGATTAGCCTTCAACTCTTGCAACTGAAAACAAACACACATATGATAAGAATATTTGACAGCTGGATAAAAAGAAGCAACACAAATATTTCACATCTCAAGCACAGAGAACAACTAGTCCACTCATAAATATATTTGAAAAGGTGACTTATTTAATGACATGGGACACAGTTATACCTCCTCCAATTTTTGCCAATAACCAAAAAAAAAAGAAAAAGGAGATCCAGCGCAAAAGAAAATACATTCCTATGCATCTCTGTGTATGTACCTAGTAAGCAGACTCATATGTATCTCACAACAGCAGGAAACAAGAATATTCATTGCAACATATCTCTTAGTAACTAATCTTTTAGGGAAAAAATACAACCACAAAGATGACCAAGATTACCCAAGAAAAAAAAAAGTTTATTATCATTGCAAGAAGAATAAGGCCAACATGTCAGCAAAATCTATCATTGGCTCACCTCTGCAACAAGCATAATGGTTTCCAACAAATCATCTACTTTCTCCCCTTTGAGAGCACTGATCTGTTTACGACAGAGTATAGGCATTAACAAAAGGTATAAATATAAAGAAAGGTGCATATACTCTTAAATGATAAGAACCTGAACCATTGGGATGTCACCACCCCAGTCTTCTGGCATCAGACCAATGGAAGAAAGCTCTTGCATGACTCGTTCTGGATTAGCTCCGTCTTTATCTATCTGGTGTAGTGGAAACAATAAGATGGAGAGTTAGGCCAACAATAAGAGTATATGCACAAGTATTGCAAATTTCCAGTAGTTTCATCCTCTTTCATTTGAAACAAGAGTTGCATTATAGTTGACATACCTTATTTATAGCAATCACAATTGGAACTCCAGCCGCTTTGGCATGAGCTATTGCCTCATTTGTTTGAGGACGAATCCCATCATCAGCAGCCACTACAATGACAGCAATGTCTGTCACTCTTGCTCCACGAGCTCTCATAGCCCCAAATGCCTACAGAGCGGACATTACATATATCATCTAAAGGCAAGAAAAGTGCAAGAAAGTTATAGTTCATAGATGAGTGTGTTACCATCCTGGAAAACAAAATTATCAAAACAACTGATATAATATGATCCAGTGGAAAGGATAAGGAAAAATATTGCCATTAGGCAAAGGGAGCGAAAGTTCAATATGCTAATTAAACGGTAAAATTTACCTCATGTCCCGGAGTATCAAGAAAAACACATGGTTGTAATTTGCCATCGACAGGTACTTGCACCTTATACGCCCCAATTCCTTGTGTAATCCCCCCTGCTTCTGCAGCAGCCACCTGCAAAATTTAGCAATCAAGCCTCTGTGTCATACTGCCCATAACTGCATATGGCTTAAGGAGTTCATTAACCAAATATAATTCTAGAAAAAACGAGTAACAATTCTAATGCAGACAGAAATATATATAAAAGGTGCGAGAAATCACCAAGAAAACCAAAGCACCAGTTAACAATAAACTTTAAACTTTCTGCGGGGAAAAGAGCGAAAATATTGGAAAACCATAACGAGATGAAGAGGCTTCAACATACCTTGGTTTTACGGATATGATCCAAAAGAGTTGTCTGCCAAATGGATCAAACCAAACATGTCAGCATAATCTTGCCACTAAAATAGAAAATTAATCTCAAAATGATGCATAAGATCTAATAAACGGAAGATTAGCAGAATGTATAAAACTTACCTTTCCATGATCCACATGACCCATAATTGTAAGGACAGGAGGTCTGTCTTCAAGCTTGTCCAGGTCTTCTTCATCAAATATTTCTTTCTTCCTAGCCATTTCTTCCATTTTAACAGGATCAGCATCTAGGACTTCCACTTCATAATCTTTACATATCATCTTCACCATGTCTTTGTCTAGAGTTTGTACCCCTTCAGGCTTAATACCCTTTGAATATAGGGAACCAAGGATTTCACCTTCGCCAATGGCCAAATTGCGGGCTAACTCCTCTATCAACATACCCTTCTCCCCAACCTCAAGAATTTCTACTTTGACAGGAGCCGCATCTTTGGCAGCTTTAAGTTTAGCCGCTTTCCGGCTAGCTTTAGTCCATTTCCTCCCTTTCCTTGCTGCACCAGGAATCAGTTCAGATGCCTCCTCATCAGGAATCTCATCATCATCATCAACAATTCGTTTCCGAGGTCCTCCTTTCTTACGATAGTCATCCTTGAATTTTCCAGCAGGTCCTTTCCCGGGTTTCGTTGGGGCCAAGACTGCTTGAGAAATCAGAGGATCAACCGCCGGTTTCTTGGATGCAAACTTATCAATCAAAATCGGTTTCCGTTCTTTATTTTTCACGGCTGAGTCAGCTTCACCAATGGTGGACGACTTTTGAGCTGCCCCCACATCTTTTAAAACAACGGGTTTCTTTATCACAGGTGTAGAAGCTACTGATGGCTTTGTTTGTAGTTTTGGTTGGGGTCTCAAAGGTGGCTGTACAGGCCTCGGAGGAATATTCAGCTGAGACTCCATCTTCATGTCTCCTCCCATTTTAGGCTCCTCTTTTTTTACCTTAGTCTTGGGTGTTTCCTTTACAACCTTCTGTATGCTTGCCACAGAATCCCCCTTTTTCCACACACTCTTCAAAGTCTTACTCTTCTTTGCTCCCACTGAATTCATTGGTCTACCATTTTTTGTATCAGCACTCATATTAGGCGGCGTCACTTTATTTACACTCACATTCCCACTTTCATTTCTAGTCTCTAATTTCTCAGCCTTCTCCAAAACCTCATCAAGTGACTCAATCACCTTACTCCTCTCCTCCTCATTCGAATCCTCACCCACTCCCGAAGGGTCCCAACCCATTGAATTCACACCCGAAACAGATGCTCCACCCTTGACTCCCGACGACTTCAACACGGGCCTGGGAGCAGGCTTTAGAACAATTCCATTATCATCCCCATCACTATCATTATCACTATTTCTTCCCCTAAATGTGTTAGAATCAAACGACACAGCTGACCCATTACCTTGCTCAATAAAATCAGTAGTTGTAGTTGTAGTTTGTGTGGTAACAGAATATTTACAAACCCATCTTTTTTTACCGTTAAAATTGCGTTTTGTCAGAGAAACTCTCTTAACTAAAGAACAACATGATGATTCTGAACAACAACTCGTTGTGCCAGTAACACTTATACTTCCTAAACTAACCAACGAAGCCAAAGACGGCATCGTTCCCACTAGAACCAACATACTCAATTACAATTTTAAGTATCAAACAATTTCAATTTCTCATTATTCTACAATGACTGAAATGAGAAATCTTACCTGAACAGGCTCAATGCCCAGAACGTGTTTGATAAAATTGCTACACTATTTTCATGTGGAGAGAAATAAAGGCTGGAAATTAAAGTATTTTCTGGTGGTGATGAGGAAGAAAGCTAAATTGGGTGGGCCAACGGGTATGTGTGTCAGTGGGTGTGGCTGATTCTCTGCCTGTTAAATCTTTTCTATCTGATAAGGCCGTTTGTATTAACGTTTTTTTTTTTTTTTTTTTTTGCCTCTTCTTCCCTCAATTTTTGAATATTATTTAACTCTTCTTTTTTTGGGTCCTTGTCCTAAAAATAAATGAATTTTCAAATGTATTGCAAAAGTCCTGCCTTTTGTTTTCGTATTCGGCAATCGGTGTGGTTCTGAGCTCTTTCCCACAAGAATGAAAGAGGACAATATTTCTCAGCATTTTTAAATACATATTCTTAATAGCACAATGTCTACTCAGCATAAATATCGTCGAAAATTGCGTCCTTTAAAGGTCTATTAAAAAAAAAATGTAATAAATTTTACTCGAAAAATTATGCTACTTTGATTTTAGCTTGCATTAAAGTTTGAGGTAGACTGATTTCTATTTATGCATTATTTTTAAAATTAAAAAAAAGACATGTTTCAATTGTTAATAAGCTTATGGAGTTCGATGATCAAAACATGTCTCCAAGTAATTTGGTTTTTTTATTTTTTAAGAGAAAAGTAAAAAGGGAATGAATGGTTAGATCAATTGTGATAAACAAATAAAATGGAAATAAATAAATAAAAATTTGTATTTTGGGGGATAAATGACATCAAAGAATTCTAGAAATAGAATGTCCAGTTACAATGGTTCTGATTCACAGATGACAGATGAAGCATCCAGTTAGTTGTATTAGTTGTGAAATTTAGGGTACAAGAAAGTGACATAGTCCACCAAATATATTTTTACTATATTGTAAAGATTCTACTTGTATTCTTTAAATCAGTAACCAAATTTTTTTTACTTTTGTTCGGATCAATCTACGCTATAATGCAAGTTGCCATATGCAAACCAAATGCATTCTAGTCGTACCCAAAACTACGACCCTCGCTTCACCGATTTCTAAACGCACTCACTGGCCATTTGTCGGAAAGCAGCAATTAGGAAGACACAAATTCAAAATCAAAACTGCTGCATGTCCAGTTAAACATTGGGCCTGCAATCCCAAAGCGCGCCAAAATAAGCACCTCAATCCATTGTTTCTGAAAATACTTTTGCAAACATAAAATTCATTCTATGTTATAAATTTGAAGATAACTGATTTAGATATTTCTAAGAAATCAATTAGCACAATTTCTTGAAAAAAGAAACCATGTAGATTACAGCTTAAATTTGAACAAAAATGAAATAAGAAGAAGAACAACAACAAAGAGGAAAGAAAAATGAGATTTAGAATGAATATATTGAATTGATGAGAGCAGCTACAAGTCTAACTTGGATTCATCTATGTAGGCGAAGAGTCTGCCTTACTAAAGTGACTTTTCACTAAGTTTAACAAATGAACTCTTCACTAACATTATTAATATGATGGTGCTTTTACTTTCAGTTACATAATACAACTATTCCATTAAAATAGTTGTACTTGTGAGTGGACCAATTTGGAATCCGCCAAAAAAAACATTCACAACATTCTAAATTTTTAATAAAGGAAATAAGAATACAATTTTTCTTGTTTTTCTTGAATCCCAATACAGTATTAAGTTCCAAAATGAAAAATTTTCTTCCACCATCTCTCAAAATAATAAAAATAATATCAACAACATTATTATTATCACTATTATTATTATTATTATAAGAACTAAAAAATCAATTTCCCCTCATAATGATTCTTTCTTTTTATAAACATTAAAATATTATGTTTTTATATATTAATTAAATCAAATATGTAGAGTTTATCATTTTTCTTTAAACAAAAAATTAACAATATCGCCTAATTAATTCTTAAAATTAAAATAATCAAACTAATTAAACAATAAAAATTAATATACATTTGAGTATGTGGAAATTTTTTCAATAATAATTCTTTAAAATATTCATACATAATGTATTTACTTTTTCTTATTCTCAAGATTAGTTTTGAAAATGCTACCGAACACATTTTTTAATTTAAAAATAAAATTTTCATTCTCATTTTTTTCCTTGAAAATAGAAAGGCTTCCCTTGCATTGCCAGGAAGAATGAGTGGGTACAAAGGGAGCAGTCACTACATTAGCAAGCCTGCAAGCAATTCATCCGTTTGGGTTAGTAGTTAGAAAGAGAAACTAGGTAAAGATGGTGTTGAACAGCAATTGGAAATCAATACGGAATGGGCCCATATTCTTCAAATCCTTCGGCTATGATCGAGTTTATATAACTAATTTATAATATTCGCGCTGCATTCTTTTTTTTTTTTAATTTAATTAAATTCCTAGTTCAAATACATTTATAAACATTTTGCATAAATTGTAAAGTACCAAAAGACCCTGTTACAAAGTTACAAAAATTTGCTTTTGTTTATCCTCTTTGACTATTTGTTACAGCCAAAATTTTATACACCAACCACATGACAACATTAAAGTATTTGCACTAGCTGATGACTCTTTCAAGATCAACTCTTGGGTTGAAAGGTTTCGCGGGCCAAAAAAATAAGGAAATGAATTCAAAAAAATAAATAAGTAATCAATGTTATACACAGTACCAAAATGGGCAAAATTGATCTAGCTATAGCCTTTCCTTGATGCTGGTACATGAATGTTACTCCGAAAATCATAATGCTCATTGACGGAATCCGGTTACAAATCGCTGAATACCAGCAAAGTCAGATACTATGCTTACATTGCAAAAGCTGCATGCAGAATCATTTTCCAGGTAGTTTTTAAGAAACTTGCACTGCTTCTCACCATTTGTCTGCAGTAAGAAGCATAAATAAATTCAAGCAATCAACTTTTAACTAGTGGACAACAACAAGCCTTCCCATTTCTGAAAGCAAGTGCAGTCCTTAAATTTTATTAGAGCCAAAACTTAGGGATAGAAATTTTGAGCTTTATACAATTCTAACCTTCAAAAAATTCCCAGAACTAGTGCAGATAAAAGGAATCTCAACAACACGATATTTATGTGGTTTGAAGGAAAAAGTGGATTCAACTTCTACTAGGAAAGAAGAGATGGGTACCTCAAATGCAAAAAACCCACCGGGTTTCAACATTGAAGCAGTCCCATTGCAGAGATGAAGAAGATAATCCAAGCCGTCAACACCACCATCTAATGCAAGCCTCGGTTCATGTTTACCAACTTCCACCTGTAGCCCAGAGATATCATCACTTGGTATGTATGGTGGGTTACTGACAACACCAGAAAGTTTTCCTTCAACATCCTTTAATTTTCCAAACCAAGATCCTTGCTGTATCTCAATTATATCCTGAATTCACATCAAACGATTAATGAGCTTCAAAATAACTTGGATACAACTATACAACTTGGTATGCAAAAGGGAATAAGATGACCGGTTAAAGAATTAGCAAACTGCATTATGACATTCAAGAGCCACCATAATATTACCTTTATTGTGTAATATTATGTTTCTTTCTCGAAAGGGTAAAACCTATTCAACTCTTCTGCGCCTATAATGAGCCAGTTGCTAGAGTACTTAAGACTCAGATATTTTCAAAAGTAAGAATCGCTCAGCATTTTTTAGTTACTGCATCATAAAAGCTATGCAGACATATTCATTAAAGTAAGACTATCTCAACCAGAAGACACCATACAAGATGAAATGAGTAAAAACACATTTGATATGTTCATGAATAAATGCATATGGAAGTACAAAAAGTGCTCTTTCTTGTGTATCTCCCTCACAAGATAAAATTTACTAACTTTAAATAAATCAAACACTAGTACTTCACTGAAATTAAGAAAGCATTTTTTCCCAGTCCTCCTCCATATTATTTTACAAGCCCACAAGGTCATCATAAAGTTCATGACAACAAATCAAAATGTTAAGGCTTGCTTGGATGTCTCTTAAAATCTTTTTCCATTTTCACAAGCCTAATCAACAAACTTCATTCCCACGCAAGGAATGAGAGAATTCACTCAGTAGTCCTAAATTTATTGATCAGTAAATCCTTTCCAGTAAATGTAATAACTTATTATGTAATGTAAAGTTCCATCGACTCTGTGAAATTTGTTCCAACTACAAACAGTTCTATTAACTTTATACTTGACAATTTGACTCTCCAACCCTACCTAGTACCCATCGTGCCACAAGAGAATGTTACCATCCATTAGTGAGTTAAATTAAGACAAGTTTATTTCCCCCATATACATCAAAAGGCTATTTGACCCTTAAACATTCGTAAAAATTACAAACTAAGATTTCAAATTAACCAATCACCTTCATCTCGATACCTCTCCTCTCTCATCTTAAGATAATCCTCCTCACAAATCTGTACTTCTATAGCTAACAACTATCTCCAAAGACACCAACTTCGCTTCCTCAATCAACCATTTGTTTAGGTATATCAGTAACATTAAAAATTAATAATTTAATTTCATAGCATTACTATATCATGCTTTATATGTTGTCCATAATAATTGTAACTCAATTATCTAAAAAGCCTAAAGAAATCATATTCCACACAGTACCTAAATCACTAGATTATAACTATCAACTTCACTAACCTGTAGTCCATACCTCTGGGCATTAAAAGCCGCCACCGCAGCAGCCAAAGGATTCAAATCAACAGCAATGATCCTCCCTTTACTTCCCAAAACTCTAGCAATCCCAATAGCAATGGCACCAGAACCAGTCCCCAAATCAACCCAAAACCCATCTAATGACCCGTCATTATCTCTAACCAAAACATCACTCACCAAATCAACCATCAACTCAGTCTCCGGCCTCGGAATAAAAACCCCTTCTTCAACACTCAACACCAAGTCCCTCCAATGCTCACACCCAACCAAATACTGAAAAGGCTTTCTCTTTTCAATCCTCTGCTTCCACAAACCATACAACTCATCCAATCCAATTCGTAATCTCACACTTTGAGAATTGTTTTGAAAACCCAGTTGAGGAATCAGTGACGGGTCTTCGAGCGAGTCTTCAATGAGCCAGTTGAGTTCTCGGAACAGAATAGAGGAGTCAGGGCCGTTGTCTGAGTCAGCAAAAGTGGACCGCACGGAGGAGGCGAGGGCTTTGGCCCAATTGTGCCATTTTTTGAGGTCGGAGAGTGTTGCTGAGTACTTTGGTGGCTTTAAAAAGAGTGGAGTTTTGGGTTTTGGGGTTGAAGAATGTGAAGAAGAAGATGATGGTGATGATGAAAAGGGTTGATTTAAAATGGCGCGAGGTGAAAAAAAAGAGGGTTTTGGAGTGATTGGTGATGTATAGAAACGGCATGCGCGGGTTAAGTTTACCCTCATCTTCTCCGGGGTATGATGAATGCTATTGGAGTTGGACCTGATGAATCTAACATATACTTTCCGTCAAAGGGTCATCAGTGGCAGTAATAAAAAGATAAAAATACCCTTACATATACTAAATTAAATTCGGTGATGAAACACAAATACGCATATACATACATACATACATATAGTGTATATATATAGTAGCCACCAACACAAAATAAAGAGTGAAATAAAAAAGTAATATGTTATAAAATAATTTTATTCATTTTAAGTGTGTACGAAATAAAGAGATGAGTTCTTCTTTTATAATTATACAAATACGAAATTAATGGAAACATTATAAATCATAATTTTTGTGAGATTGTGGGAGTTATAAAAAAGTAAATGGTTGCTAGTTGGAGAGATTAAGAAATGCATGTTATGAACATTTACATTTATTTTAATAAATTCATAACATTTTCCCTTAAATGTTCATTACAAAAGAAAAATACTTCAATAAAAATTTACTAAAAAAAGTGGGAAAAAACTTAGGGAAAAAAATATTAGTAAAGGAAAAAGAGGACATTATTTATTGATATCTTGAAACAAATAATTTTGAAGATGTAAAGTTGTCTCATTAAAAACTTATTAGGAAAAACCCTATGGAATAAAAACCTAAAAAGGAAAAAGAGTACAACATATAAAATTTCCTCCAAAATAAATTATTTTCCCCAACAAGTACACTCCCTCTCATCTTGAAATAGACGTCTAAGAATTTATGCACCAATTTTTTTGGTAGTTTTTTTAACTAGGTTTTAGGAAGAAAGAAAAAGAACCAAAAACCGAGCTAAAACAATAAAACTTGTATTAAGGTAATAGGTGCCTCACGTAGTTGAGATGTGTTTCTTGATATGACCTTTGGTCAAGCTTGAGAGTGAATGAATGAGATAAGGATGCTTTGAGAGGCTTAAATCTAGAGAGGGTCGGCTTGAAGGTTTTGTTTATCCTATAAAATTAAGGGCTTAAAGGTGGAGTCGACAGTGGTCAGCGACTACACTTCGACGATCAAGCTAGCTTTGGTGTTATTTTTTTATGTTAAGAGCTTGCAAGCCCTCAATAATGGCGGCTGGAGAATGAAAAAAAAAGCCTCGTCCTCGTTGTGTGTGTGCTTTGTGAGAAGTGAGAAAAATAGAACTTGAGCGTCTTTACATGGAGTACAATAGGGTCCTGGTTGCCCTGTCACCTACCACATTTTCATTAGTGTTCATTACTGTTGTGGAAATAAAGCTTATATTTTTTTTGCTCATATGATTGTTTGGGTCTTTTGGATTATGCTTGGAGAATAAGTTTGAGGTTATTTTCATGGTTTGTCTACACATACAAGTGTTGGATGCAGGGGATGGTCCCACGTACCTCTGCAGAGGTTGCTCAGCAAGTGTAGGCATGGCAGTTGAGGACAAATGGTCCCAACTATCCTAGTGAGCTATTATTTAGCATTTTTGCTAGGGATGCGCAAATAATCCTATCTGACATAGGATTTGATTATTTGCTTAATCCAATAGGCTGGAATTTTAACCCACCCGACTGGATCGTGATTAGATTGGATTAAACCTAATCCGATATGGGAATCCGATCGACTTGGCCTCTTGTCATAAAAAATAAAAAATAAAAAGCATAACTAACTTGACTGAATATTACAATTTACAAAGTACAAACAATCAAACATCATGGACTCTTCTCTTTACGAACATAACATAATAGCATTTCACACACACAACACAACATAACAATAACACACCACACACAATCACATATTCAGTGGCACTCGACAACACTCACCGAACACAACACGAAAAACGACATCACAATATGGTAGATGGAGGTGTTGAGTTGCAGACAATATGGAAGCAAAGCAGCCCTGATGCGATTCGATGAAACCAACACAACCCTGCGAAGCCATCACGATCAATGACTCGCCAAACCATTCTATCATTCTACATCGTGACCGCTGCTACCGCCACTGGCCACGACGACCGTTGTTGCCGCCACTAGCCACAACGACCGCTGCTACACCGAAATCTGCCACCCTCCATCTCGACCACTGAATGGTTTATCATATAAGAAACCTAAAAGATCTAATTTGTCATGACATTAATCTATTCTTGTTGTACTGTATATGTTGGGAGTTTAATTGTGTTTGATTTTAGTTTTGGTCCAACAATTTTTTTCTTCAATCGGTAAAGTTTGATATGATATAATAGGCCAAATTCAATTAATCATCCAATTGACCTGAACTGACCTAATTGAAACCCGATCTGATCCGTACTTAACCTAAAGTTTTGATCCGATATGATCTAAATATATTTAAAATGGGTCTAATAGAATCCGATCTAAAATCAACATGAGTTTGGATGAGTTTTTTCTCAACCTGATCAACCTAAAGTCTTATCAGATTGATTCGAATCTAATCCAAACCCAATTTTGCCCACCATTAGATTTAACAGTTGTGACAACCTGATGTCTTCTCCTTTTCAGCAAAGTATTCCTTGGCTAGTTCCTCATTCTCAACAAAAAAAAATCAATTATTCTTTTTAGGTGATGGTGGCACTTCACGTGGCTAACATCTTGTACATTTTATCCAGCCCTTTTGCGTTTATGTGGTATATCTTGCGTACCATTTTAATTATACGGTGTACATCGTACACGGCATAAGTCAGTGTCCCTCTGGTGAATTTTTGCTGTTATAAAACCCAAATCGACATGTAGAGCTCTATAATTAGTCTTCCATTTTTCCCCCAAGCAGTAGCGATTTTGTAAATAAATCCCCAACGTTGTCACTTGAGCGAATTTGCTGAATTTCTATATCACTATTCTTTTGAAGCTTATGTGTATAAAAAAATTATAGTGATATATGCATGGTCCTATCACCTTTTATATAACCATTTTTAATTTGGATAATGCAAGCTACATTATCCTTATATAATGTTGTGGAGTTATTAATTAATGACAATCCACATATTTCTTGAATATGTTGTATCATTATTCTTAGCCGAATGCATTCACAATCTACTTCATGAATAGAAAGTAAATCTAAATGACTTGAAGATGTTTTGGGTCAATGGGACTAATATTATTTAATTGATAAATTTTTGTTATTTGATAAGTGGATAATGAATCTTTTGAAGTGCTAATATCATTTTGCAACTTTTCTTATGTTTTCCTCTTCTAAGGAATTTTGTCTTTTAAGCTAGTTGGTCTTCCACATTTCACTCATGTTTACTTTAATTAGTTTTGTCTTGTTGCCCATCAAGGATCTCAACATGTGCTGTAACATTTTTTGCTAGAATATGTGATTTTATTATTTTTCTTGAATCAATAAATGCATTAGGAATTTAATTTGTAATATTTTGCAAATAAATGATCCTTTGAACCTCAAGTTCACATTGACTTGGACAAGGATCAAGATGATACAATGATGATGCATGCCCTATAATTTCGCGTTGTTAATTTATTTTTATCTTTTCTCCCCTTAACGATGGGAAAATGTGTTCATCAAAATGGAAATCTACAAATAATGCGGTGATAAGGTCTTCAGTTAAAGGTTTAAGAAAACTAATTATCGATTGAGAATCAAAACCAACATAAATTCCAAGTCTTTGTTGCAAACCCATTTTATTTCTTTGTGGGGGAGCAATTGGGACATAAACAACGCCATCCAAAAAATTTTCAGATGAGAAACATTTGGTTGTTGGCCAAAAAACAAGTTGCTAAGGTGAATATGTATAATAAAGACTTTGGTCCAATGCGAATTAATGATGTAACACGTAGTATTGCAAACCCCCAACAAGAAAAAGGCAAATTTAATCTAAGAATTAATGGTCTTACAATTAATTGTAAATACTTAATCAAAGTTTTAGCTAAATAATTTTATATATGAGTGTGTGCAATAGAATAATCAACACCAACTCCAATAGACATACAATAATCATTAGAAGATTAAGATGTAAATTCACCAGCATTATCAAGTTTAATTCTCTTAATAGAAAATTACAAAATTGTGCTCTTAATCTAATGATTTGAGCAAGAAATCTAACAAATGCAACACTACAATTAAAAAGTAAACAGACGTGTGACCATTTAATTGATGCATCTATTAAGACATCAAATAATGAAACGGTACACAACTTGGGCATATAAGGCCATATATATCCTCTTGGATTCGTTCAAAAAATTTAGAAGATTCAAACTTACTTTCATTGGAGATGGCCAAATTATTAATTTTTTTAGAACAAACAACACATGAAATTTTAGTTGGCAAACAAATCTTCTGATTCTTTAATTGAAGTTTATGTGAACTTTTTATAATACGATACATTATGATTGATCTAGGATTCCTAAATCGATCATGCCAAAATATAAAATTTTTTGGATTAGAGAACTTTTGGTTAATTGTAAAACTTATTTCTATAGTTCTTATAACTGCATGATACAACCCAGAAGAAAAAGAATGTAGTTTTTCTAATTCATGCTTTTGACATGAAATAGTTGAAGTAATGCAAACAAATTCATAATTGTCTTCACTAGATGTTTCAATGTGGCATCTATTTTGATGAGTGTCCTTGAAATTATGCAGATTTTTGTTGGATCTAGTAGAATATAAAGTACCGTTTGGTAATATAACATTGGTTATACTAGAGCCTTCAATTAAATTAGTAGAACCAGATATCTAATTAATATTAGCCTTAGCTAATATTAAATTAAAAAAAAAAATTTTATTTCGTAGAATTGTTTGCATTGCCACACCGTCTACCAAACAACCATCTTCATTATTCACTAAATGCTTATTCAAATTCATTGTTTATCTTCACACATGGACATAAAATAAGTTAATTTTAATATAAAAATATTCAAGTAGTATAAAGAAAACATTACAAAAAAGGTTTTATTAAGAAATTGAAAAATTGCACACCAAACTCTCACAAAACACTTAAAAATAATAAACATTCTTGCAATATAAATTTAACCACACTATAACTGTAGAGAAACATACCAAACTTTAAACACACTAGCACTATTTTAAATTTTGAACACACCAAACTTTTAAAAAAACACACTTCACTAGGATAGAACTCTTACTCGGTCTTCATATGATCGTCACCAATTAAATGGTATTATGATGATGATGATGATGATGTGTGTGTGTGTGTGTGGTGTGTATACATATCTTCAAAAAATCTAAAATATCAAAATGAGTTATATAATTGGATTTTTATGATTAATGAAATTTGTGTTAATTTCTTTTTCTTTTGCTTTTTCAAATGCTTGATAAAGATCAACAAATTTTTTTACTGTACAACAAAAACGAGAGCAGTATCCTTTCATACCACATCTAAAGCAAGTATTTTCATGATCCTTTGAAGATATTTTTTGTGGATTTTCTTCTTGCTTTTCATTATTGTGATTCCACTTCGAGTGGTTTGATCTATATTTCTTGTTATAAACACAATGGCCTTGATTAGTTTTTTAACCACGACCTCGATTAACACTAGGATTATTGGCTGAAGTACTATTCACTTTAAGAAGAGGCACATATATAGTCAAATGAGATTGATGACTTTTCAATAAAATTTCATTATTTTTTTAGCCATTAAAATACATGAGATTAATTTGGAATACTTTCTAAATCTCTGCTCTTAATATTGTTGCTATTGGAGCAAATTCGAAGCATGAAAAGTAGATAATAACTTTTCTAACAAATCTGCATCAGTAATTTCTACTCCATATTATTTTAATTTAGAAACAATTTTGAAAAGTGCAGAATTATATTGACTGATAGATTTAAAATCCTATAATCGTAAGCGCATTCTTTTAGCCTTTTGGCGATTAAATCTTTTAGTAAGACAATCTTAAAGGATAGATGGTGGTGGTGAGAAATCTTCGCCATGGCATGGCCTTGGGTTGTGTATCATTATTTTCCTTAATAGTATCTCCAAGATTCATTGTATCAGGATATATTTCAACATCCAAGACTCGTGATAGATAATTATCACTAGAGATATCAAGTGCCACAAATTCACGTTTTACGCGATTCAACATTTTCAGACAATTATAAAACAATATGAACATAAATAAATAATTGATTCATTATTAACAAGTAAATACTAAATATTCACATAATCACTCATTATAACATAATAATAGTAAAGGTGTGTAATAATCACATATTATACTATTCACGTTGCAAATTTCATTTTCAAATATTAGACTAACAATTATGCATATTTCAGGAGACCAAAAAAAGAAAAAAAAAGACAAGCACTATACATGCAACCTTAGGAAGCGAAGCTTATTGAAAATACAGACGTTATGATAATAGCTAATATAACATGTTATCATTGACAAGCTGTTATAGTTATATAATAACTAAAATTGCTAGAAATAAGAAACAAAAGAATTAATACTTGATCAAAGTCTCATGCTGATAACGTATTAGTAAAACTATTAGCCAACAACACAAAATAAAGAGTTAAATAAGAGAGTAATATATTATAAATTGATTTTATTCATTTTAAGTGTTTAAAAAACAAAGCGATGAGCTCTCTTTTTATAGTTACACAACCACTATATGAAATGAATGGAAACATTATAGATCATAATTCCTTGTGAGAGTTATAGAAAAATAAAGAGTTGCTAGTGAAGAGATTAAGAGATGTAAGTTATATGTATTCACATTTATTTTAATAAATTCATAAAAATATTACACAAATACTCAATAAAATTTAATATTATATAAATAGAATTTCTGACAACTACAATAATTGATCTATGAAGAGTGAAACATTTATTAGATTCTATTTTTTGCAATATACACAATATAGGTAAAGTCTAGAAATGAAGCAAATTGAAATATTGCTCTCATGGTGGCCAAAATTCCCCTTCATCTAACAACAATGAGTTAGAGTGTCATGCTAACTCCATTAGATTGTTAAAGGTTGTGTTGAATGGTGTTTACATGGTACCATAAATTGTCACTTTTAGAAGGCTGGGAGTTTGAGTTGCTATGGGTGACACCAGATATGAAGGACTAAAGCAGGGGCGAAAGTTGAAAACTTTGCTTACAGGGGGCGGAGTGAATAATATATATATAGTTTAGAGATATTTTTTTAATTTCTATTATAATTTAGGGAATATCATGTATATTTAAAAAAAAATTGAAATTTTATGGGGATCATGGCCCACTCTAGTCTCCATTAAAATCTGCCCCTTAACTAAAGGTAGTCTTTTTTTTTCTCCCCCTTATCTAAACTAAAATTTTCCATTTAGATAAGGTTTCACGTCGATTACCCACTAGTGAAATGATAATTTTAAATTACCTCTTGAACTATTAGAAACTCAACTTACCTCTATTGTTATAAAGAAGATAAAATATTTTCATCAACATACCCCTATTTTTCCCTTTTCTTTTGACAAAAAATTACAATAAAAATTTACTATGTTGTGTCACAATTGTATCTACTATTTTATTTTATTTCTTTTGTTATGCAGCACAAATTTATTTAGATTTGAAGTTTGTAAGGTTTGCATATTTAAAGAAGTCAAGATCATTTTCTATTAAAATTCATGTTCTCATATAGTGTCAAATTTAAATAACAGAGGATTTAGTTGGCTTCCACCTATGGAAGGTCCCCTAATTTTTTCGTTATCTGAAATAGTCATTTGATATTTGGTTAGTTAATCTAATAACAACAACTCCAGTTTCGTAGCTTAAAATTTATCTTATATTAGCGACTGCTTAAGAAGGGTTACTTTGATAGGTGAGGGTTTTAAAAAAATATTTGCAAAAAAATGGTCAGTAACAAAATTGAAAATGTTCATTGACTCCGTGGAAGATCAAAGTCGGCCATTGTGGTTTTGGTATTTATGTAGTTGACATATGAATTTTGTGAGTAATTGCATTAGATAAATTTGGATTACTCACTTCATGAATTGATTATCTTTAAATTATCCATTTACTTTTAAAAATTTCAAAATATCTCTATTTCTATTTAAAAGATAAAAAATTTTGAAATTTTAAAAAGTAAAGGAGAAATTTGAAAACACTCAATTAAAGAAAAGGAAATCCAAAATTAACCAAATTGCATTTGATGATCCTCTTGTCGCGAATTAATTCCTTCAAGGTGTAATTGTTACGACCAGCTACAACGGGCTAAGCATTGGCTTAATCTTGAATTAATTTTAGGTACAGGTTCCAGTGAGTTAATTAAAGAAATTAGCCAAAATATCATATTATTATTATTTCAAAAGTATGAACTTCACGCGGTATGAATTCCCAAGAACCAGAAATTCGAAAGCAAGCGAAATTAATTGTTGTTTCGTTAATATATGCTAAGAATACGATGCAAATGCGTCCGTGATAATAATTAGATTGACGTAAATACAACAAGATAATTAATTAATCATGTCAATTTCTATAACTTCAAACAGGGAAAATTCACATAATATCTATTTCATGACTTACGTTACCACCTAGTAAAAAACACTGGTGACGATGATGGACGGTGATACGAACGAGATAAGAAGACATTTTCGTAAGGCTCCAATTTCTGTTTGAATAAATTAATTTGACTCTATAAAATTGCTAATTTAGCACCATATAAAAGCTAAACATCCCTCTACGAAGATCAAAATTTAACATAAAAAAGATTGATTATGAAGAACTAAATAATATTAATATATTAATTTTATGATACCGTAATTAAAATTATGACATCAATACTGTAATTAAACATGAATTATATAAATGAAATATAAAATTGTATAGTTGACATAAAACTTATAAATCAACATTAACTATAAAATAAAACATAAATTTTAAAAATTAAACAGGAGACATATAAATGGATGATAAAACAAGTAAATTAATATAAAACTGGTAAATTGATATATTATTAGTAAATAAAACCAAAACTTGCAAGTATAACATAAAACTCGTAAATCAACATTAAATGGAAAATAAAAAATAAACTTTGAAAATTAAATATAAGATTTGTAAATAGAAAATAAAATAGGTAAATTAATACAAAATTAGTAAATTGATGTATTACTAGTAAACAAAATAAAACTTATAAATATAACTTAAAACTAGTAAATTAACATTAACTGTAAAACTTTTGAAAATGAAAAAAAAGACTTGTAAGGAAAAAGTTAAAACAAGTAAATTACTATAAAACTGACAAATTGATGCATTATTGGTAAATAAAACAAAAACTTACAAATATAACAAAAACTAGTGTATCAACACTAAGCATAAAAAAAAACAATTTTAAAAATGGAATATAAGACTTGTAAATGAAAGGTAAAACAAGTAAATTAATATATTAATATATTTGTAAATTAATATATTACAAATTATCTTAAAACTAGTAAATTAATACTAACTATAAAATAAAATATAAATTTTGAAAATGGAACATAAGACTTTTAAAAGGAAGGTAAAAGAAGTAAATTACTATAAAATTGGTGAATTGATGTATTATTGGTAATAAAATGAAAACTCACAAATATAACATAAAATAAGTAAATCAACATTCAGTGCAAAATAAAACATAAATTATGCCTAAAACTTATGAATAAAAGGTAAAATAAGTAAATTAATATAATAGTTACTTAAAAAAAAGTTTCATAATTGTAAAATGTAATGTTCATTGCCCTATATATTTATTATTATTTTATTTAAATTGAATAATGCTAGTTTTGCATTTATGCAATACATGTGATGTTTTATTAAGAATGAAAATTATGCTTAAAATCAGATTTAAAAAAATATTATTTTAATATCTTCATTGTTGTTGTAAGATGAGGTAGTTTTTTTTTATCTTTCTACACTTCCTCAACAATAATCCTAAATGGTCTTTAAAAAGTTTGAAACTACATTAAGTATGCATAGGACTCAAAATTAGATCTAATTTTATTAATATGTCATATATGTGTCTAGTAATATAAGAATATTTTTTTATTTTGTTTTTGCTTGATCTACATCAAGATAAATAATTGTTCTTAATTAACTTATGTAATAAATTGATAGTATTATAGAAAATAGGAAAAAAAGTATACAAATATCCTAGAATAAATATAGAATCTATGGCCAAACCAATTCAATAAAACTTATTCCACTTTCTTTTCAGTATAATTTTTTGTTGAATTAATGAGTTATTTTTTCTTTGTTCAATTAAAGAATTTTTTTTAAATGAATAAAATAATTTTCACCAAAATTTTATAGGAACAATGTTAATTTTTTAAATAATTAATAATCTTGTATGAAATTTACTAATTTTGTTTTACATTTACTAGTTCTATGTGTAATTTACAACAGTTATGTCTATCATGGTATTGAAATTACGGCATTATAAAATTTTCTTAATATATTATCAAATTCTTTTTCTTTTATCGACAATAAATTAAGTTACTTCATAAGTAAGTGCATTTGGAATATTATATTGTTTTAAGTCATTAATTTGTTACAATAAATTAAGTTACTTCATAAGTAAGTGCATTTGGAATATTATACTGTTTTAAGGCATGAATTTGTTTTGATTTAAAAAAAAATCAAATTAAGGTATATATCGGAAGCTGTTGGTTAAAACACTAGACCTATCTTGAGTTCCCAAATTGTAATATGAAGACTTAAGACTCCCTTGATTAAGTGGAGGCAATTTTCTTCCTTATCAACATGAGCGGAGTACACGTCTCTTGAATATTAGTGAGGATAAAAATCTAGCTAGTGCTTAATGAGATTTAATCTAAACTATTCCCCATATTTATCTGATTGTAAATATTAGTAATAGTTTGCTGTAATATTAGTTGTACTTTAATTGTAATATCAATGTCAAAAAAAAAAAAAAATAAAGCACTAGCTCTGGAGCTAGCTAAGATTATGATCACCTCACTTGTTTTCTCTTTTATATTGGTATGTGTCAATACCGTAATTAAACATAATTTATGTAAATGAAACATAAAAGTTATAATTTAATATAAAACTTGTAAATTAACAATAACTAGAAAATAAAGCATCAATTTTAAAAATTAAACATAAGACTTATAAATGGAAGGTCAAACAAGTAAATTAATATAAAACTAGTAAATTGATGTGTTATTAGTAAATAAAACAAAAACTTGCAAATATAACATAAAACTCGTAAATCAACACTAAGTGAAAAATAAAACATAAATTTTAGAAATTAAACATAAGATTTGTAAATAGAAAATAAAACAAGTAAATTCATATAAAATTAGTAAATTGATGTATTGTTAGTAAACAAAACTAAAACTTGCAAATATAACTTAAAACTAGTAGATTAACATTAATAGTAAAATAAAACATAAATTTTGAAAATGTAATAAAAGACTTGTAAATAGATGGTAAAACATGTAAATTACTATAAAATTGATAAATTGATGTATTATTGGCAAATAAAACAAAAATGTACAAATATAACATAAAGCAAGTGAATCAACATTAAGCGCAAAATAAAACATAAATTTTGGAAATGGAACATAAGACTTGTAAATAGAAGATAAAACAAGTAAATTACTATAAACTAGTAAATTAATCTAGGGTAATTTTTAATTGAGCCCTTCTTATTTGTACAAAAAATACTTCAAAGACCAGAAGTTTATAAAATGAATAAATTAAATCTCTTTAAATACAAATTTATGTCATTAAAGTCCTTAACTTAATTCTTCTGTTAAAAAGTTAGTGAAAATGTTAATTTAAATGTAAAAACACAACTATACCCCTATAATCATATTAGTGATTTAAAGTACAATTTTAACCTTGGGCATCATTTTTTTTTTTTCAGTCTAATAGCCTATTATCAATTTGAGTAACTGAAAACAAAACTCTGCTACAAACTAAATGAAAATCTTCAGTTTGGTTTTTTTAAAAATTCAAATATAAAGAGTGAATTACACATGAAAATGTAATTTGCTATCCATATAATTCCATCACGTCTATAAAAATATGATGATTGTTAAAGTAAATAACATATGTATTGAATATAATATAAAAAAAACCACAATAACATTTGGTCTAAAAATGAAATTAAAATTATGAAAGTCAATTAAATTTAAACTAACGAACCCCTTAACAATACTAAGATAAATTGAAATTTAAACACAAAAAATAGCTAATTGTCTTCTACATTCTATAATGGAGAATGAAATGTCAGTCCAAGGTGAAATTGTAGTATCCTACTCCTTATTAATAGTGACAAGTTCTTCACTTTGAGGTTGAGGTACATTCCAGAATAGTTGTGTATGCAGTCCCATTGGTTGAGTGACATTAATTGAAGCTTGACTAGCTTGTTCAGAACTATTGTCAATTGATTGTTCATTGACATCTACTTCTTGAGATTGTGGGTTAGTTCCATGCTGTCCAAAAAGGGAAAAAAAATACTTCAATTTCATTTAATAAAAAAAATAATCAATCTATTCGATACAATTCCACGAGCAAATCAAACTTATATAGCTAGTGACCTACACATCACAAGTTATTAATCCATTTGATAACATAACAAAACATGATGACCAAGTTATTAATCCATTTGATAACATAACAAAACATATATAAGGAGATTCAATTACAAAATCAGATCTGTGCAGTTGATGGAGTGATATTGCTTGCCTACGCACAAAAAACATCATCAAGTTTTAAGCAATTTAATGCAAAAGAACAAAAAAAAATCCTTTAGAATTAAATTTTAAAATTAATTTAAACATGTCCACTTAATTAAGTCTTATTTCTTCTTTGCACACAACCAATATCACCAAGTTTTAAGCAATATCTAGTGCAAAAGAAAAAAAAATCCTTTTAAATTAAATTTTTATAATTAAATTAAACATGTGCATTTGATGAAGTCCTATTGCTTCCCTGCACAACATCAAGATCAATATTTGTTAACTTCACTAAAATGAAATTAAAAAAAAAACTCTCATATTCTACTTAGTGGTTCTTGTGGTTTTTGGAAAATTAGGACAACCCCTTTTGTTGTGCCCAAGCCATCTGTAAGCATTACAATTGATAGTAAAACTTTTAATTACTATTTAGTTTGACATCACTAGGTTCTTTTGTTCTTTTCTTTTTCGGCCTATCAATTGGATCCTTTATGTCAGGTGGTCCAAACATCAGGTGAAGGTTCAACTTCCACTTCGGGCCACACACACTGTTGGAAAAGGTACTACAATAAGCAGCTGCAAATTAAGCGGAAAAAAAATTCTTTCCCTCTTTGTGTGATTAAAATAGGATGTGTACCACATATAAATAGGCAGAAAAATAAACCAATAAATCCATAGCAAAAAAAAAAAAAAAACTAACCACAAGAGACACAAAATTTTACGTGGAAAACCCAAAACGAAAAAACCATTAGACCGTAGTTCGATATAATCTTCAACTATATTAATGATATTACAACACAAATTCTTCTCTAGATAATATTAGAGGCTACCAACATCAAGAATTTGACTATTCTTACCTTACAATAACAACCTAATAACTGTATTTTCTAACAAGTGGGTATCTCAAATAATAGCCAAAGAGAGGATAAAATAAATATTTAGACCAATAGGATTGTAGAGAGTGATGCCTAGGAACTTACCCTCAAAATTTAGGAGAAAACGAAGTTAATTTCACATTCCAATCATCTAATTAAAGATTTAAATTACTATTTCGAAATTGGAACTTCCACTGCCTTTTTTTCTCTCTCTTCTACCGCTTTTTTTTTAACGCACACACACTCTAGAGCAGTGGCTTTCACTTGTTTTTATCGACCAATTTCATGGCAAATTTAATTTGCCTCATTCAATATTCCTTTAATTATTTAATTGCCCAAGCTTATTAAACTTTGGGCTTGGGCTACCCAAATGAGATGGACCCAACAAAAATGAGATGGACCCAACAAATCTCTCCCTCCAGATCATGTGGGGGGCACCACCAAGCCCACTTTCTGCATACAACTTTTCAGCTTCTCCTTAGGTAATGACTTTGTCATCATATCTGACCCATTTTTCGCTGTGTGTATCTTCTCAACCTGCAACTGTTTCTTCTCAAGCACGTCTCGTATCCAATGTTACCTCACATCAATATGCTTGAATTTTAAATGGTATGTCGAATTCTTTGCTAAGTGAATGACACTCTGACTATCCCAGTACACAATAAAGCTGTCTTTCCTCACACTTAACTCTTATAGGAAATTCTTCATCCACAAAGTTTCTTTACAACCTTCAGTGATTGCAATATACTCTACTTCAGTGGTAGACAATGCAACACACTGCTGAAGTCTGGATTGCCATGAGACTAGTCCCCCTGCAAAGGTAAGCAAATATCCTGATAGTGATTTTCTCGAATCAACATCCCCTACTATATCTGCATCAGTGTACACTTGTAACACATGTTTGTCACCACCAAAACATAACCATGCCTTGGAAGTGCCTCTAAGGTATCTGAGAATCTACTTCACTACTGTCCAATGTTCTTTGCTCGGATTAGAGAGAAACCGACTGACTACACTAACTACATGAGCAATATTTGATCTTGTAAAAACCATGGCATATATCAAACTACTAACTGCAGAAGTATAAGGAACTCCTTTCATCTCTTGCTTCTTTTCTCACTTGTAGGACAATGCTCGAAATTAAGCTTGAAATGGCCTACAAGTGGAGAAGAAACAAATTTTGCCTTGCCCATATTAAATCTTTCAAGAACCTTTTCAACATATGCTTCTTGAGATAACCATAACTTCCCAACTTTTCTATTGAGAGAAATTTTCATGCCAAGAATCTGTTTCATCGGTCCTAAGTCTTTCATTACAAAAGACTTTCTAAGCTCTTTCTTCAGATTGTCAATCCTACTAGCATCTTGCCCAACAATCAACATGTCATCTACATAAAGCAAAAGAATAATAAAATCATTATCACTAAATTTCTTCACAAAAATGCAATGATCATACATTATCTTGCTAAAGCTATGATTCTTCATAAAAGAATCAAACTTCTTATACAATTGCCTTGGTGCCTGTTTTAGCCCATACAAATTTTTTTTCAACTTGCACACAAGTTCTTTTTTGCCTTTGACATCGAATCCTTCACGTTGCTCCATGTATATTCCTCCTCTAAGTCACCGTGCAAGAAAGCTGTCTTTACATCAAGCTGTTCAATCTTCAAATTCAAGCTAGCTGTTAATCCAGAACAACTCGAATAAACAACATCTCTACCACAGGAGAAAGTATTTCCTTAAAATCAACACATTTCTTCTAATCGAAACCCTTCAAAACCAACTAGCCTTGTATCGTTGTTGTGAGTTATTTTCAATCTTCAACCCGTAAACTCATTTGTTCTTCAGTGCCCTCTTTCCTTTAGAAAGATTTACTAAGTCATAAGTGTAGTTCTCATTAAGGATTTTATCTCCTCTTGCATGACTTTAACCCACTCACTTTTATACTGGTGAGACATGCCTTCTTCAAACCAGTCTAACTCCCCTTTATCTGTAAGCATCACGTACTTATGTGGAAGATATCTGGTGGAAGGTCGTCGTTCACTAGTAAATCTTTTTAATTCTAGCTCAATTGGTGGCGCACATGGTTCTGCTGGACTATCATTATTATCTTCTCCAGCTCCCCCGTGATCATTATGAACTACATGTGGAGAAATCGAAGTTGGAATAATAGGAATCTCTAGAGATGACTGAGATTCATCAATCTTCTCTGCATCACCAACTATCTGATCTTTAAGGAACACAACATCTTTACTTCTGATCAATTTTCTTGCCATCGGATCCCATAATCTATACCCAAATTCTTCATGCCCATAGCCTAAGAAAATGGATTCTTTAGCTTTGTCATCAAGCTTCGATCTTTCATCCTTAGGAATGTGAACATATACTCTGCAACCAAACACTCTCAAGTATTTATAAGAAACATCTTTTCCAGTCTAAACTCTCTCAGGTACATCGCCATCTAATGGATTTGTAGGAGAAATGTTAATAAAGTCAATTGCAGTATGCATAGCCTATGCCTAGAAGGATTTAAAAAGCTTGGCATCAGAAAACATACACTTGACCCTCTCTTCAATTGTTATGTTCATCTTTTCTGCAATAGTATTCTACTGTAGGCTTTTTGGTACAGTCTTCTCAAGTCTAATTCCATGGGATCTGCAATACTACTCAAATGGCCCTCTATACTCACCACCATTATCTGCCTTGACGCATTTTAATTGTCTTCTTGTCCCTCTCTCAACATAAGCATGAAAGAACTTAAATATATCAAGCACCTGGTCCTTAGATTTCAAAGCAAAAGCCTACACCTTTTTAGAATAGTCATAAATAAAAGTCACAAAATAAGTGCACCTCCAATTAATCTACTTTGCATCATGCAAAAATCAATATGAATCAAATCAAGGATTTACAACTTTCTAGATAGAGAAAAGCTTTTAAAAGCTACTCTGTGCATCTTTTCAGCTAAGTAATGAGCACAAGTCTTGAGGGATATACCTGCGAAGTTGGGCAGAAATCCTTTTCTAACAAGAGTTTTTAACTTTTTCTCACCATCGCGAAGTAATCACAATGTGCAGTAACATAAAATGAAGCACTCAAATCAATCACCCAATCACTGGTATGAAAAGTGAGATTTATTAAACTCTCATTATAAACAATACCCAAATCACCATCCACTATCACCCTTTTCTTTCGCCCGTTCGCTTTTCCACAATCTACACTCCCTTTTAACGTGACCCATATTTTGACAATGAAAGCACTTGAGGTTTCTCCTATGGGACTTACATCTTTCTCTGGGGTTATCATTGTTTAGCTGGCGAGATTTTCATCTTTGGCTTCTCCCCCGCCTTTCTTGCTTTTCTGAAACAATTACATCTGACTCAGAGGGAACTTCTTCAACACTATTTCTTCTAGATTCTTCATTCCGCAACCTATTTGTAACTATATCCAAGGTCAATTTCTCATTCGGCACTGAATTATTCACTGACACCACTAATGTCTCTCAACTGTCATGCAAAGAACTAATCAACAACAATGCTTGTAACTCATCATCTAAAATAATTTTCATAGTAGTCAACTGATCAACCAAACCCTTAAGCTCACTAGTGTGTTCAGTTATCCTGTGCCCCTCTTTGTATTTCAAATTAACAAGCCTTTTCATTAAATTAGCTTTATTATGTGTTGTCGTCTGCTCATATTGTCTCTAATTTTCTCCAAAGAACATCAACCCTGGATTCCTTCGCGACATGGTGGTACACACTCTAATCAATCCATGACCTAATAATACCCACGACCTTCTGGTTTAATTGAGCCCATTTCTTATTATCTAAATCGGCGGCTCTAGCGTCTTCGTCTTCAATAGGTTCATATAAGTTTTTCATGTACAACAAATCTTCTATCCTAAACTTCTAATTCCATAATTCTGTGATTTTAACTAATCAATAGGAACACAATTAAACATAACATAAAACTAGTAAATAATCAATAACTGTAAAATAAAACATAAATTTTGGAAATGAAACATAAGAATTGTAAAAGGAAGGTAAAATAAATAAATTACTATAAAAATGATAAATTGATGTATTACTGGTAAATAAAATGAAAACTTATAAATATAATATAAAAAATTAAATTAACATTAAATGCAAAATAAAATATAAAGTTTGTAAATTATGCATAAAACTTATGAATAAAAGGCAAAATAAGTAAATTAATATAAGAGTTACTGTTAGAAACAAAATTTTACAATTTTAAAATAAAAACTCGTTATAATGTTTATTACCTTATATATTTATTATTTTTTTAATTTAAATTGAATAATGTTAGTTTTGCATTTATATAAAACATGTGATGTTTAATTAAGGATGAATTTTATGCTCAAAATCGGATTTTGATAAAAATATTATTTTAATATCTTTCATAATTGTTGTAAGATGAGGTTATTTTCCATCTTTCTACACTTCCTCAACAACAACCTCAAATGGTCTCCAAATACAAGTAAAAAGTTTGAAACTACATAAAGTATACATAATATTCAAAATTAGATTTAATTTTATTGATATATCTTTTTTTTTTAACTTGATCCACATCAAGATAAATAATTGCACTTAATTAACATGTATAATAAATAGATATCATTATAGAAAATGGAAAAAAATGTATACAAATGTCCTAGAATAAATATAGCATTTACGGTAACCAATTCAATAAAACTTATTCCACTTTTTTTTTCAGTATAATATTTTTGTTTAATTTAAAAAATATTTTTTTGTAAATGAATAAAATATTTTTCACTAAAATTATGTAGAAACAATGTTAATTTTTTAAATAATTAATAATCTTTTATGAATTTATTAGTTTTACTTTACATTTACTAATTCTATGTGTAATTTACAATATTTATATTTATCATGGTATTGATGCCGTAATTTTCATTACGGCATTATCTATAGAAGTTTCCTTGAAATAATTAATAGAATCCACAATCAAGTTCTTACTACTTAATTGATAAATTATCTTAATTGCTAACGGTTATGCAGCTTTGTTTGAATAAAGCCCTTTTGCATGGTTCCAGTACGTGGAAATTTGTCACAGAAATTTTGTAACTTAATTGATATGAAAATTTGTTTAATATTATCAAGTGAATTATTAATAATGATTAAAACTTATTATCATACTCAAGTATACATTAGCAAGAAATTTTGTACGAACATCTGCAATTGAGCATGACCCATAGACGTAATGGTGAGGTGGGGGAGATGCATAGACGTAAGGGTGAGGTGGTGGTGGGAACTTGGGGACAGGAGGTGGCGAGGAATAGGAAATTGGAGTTGGTGCCAGAGCAGGCTCGTAGATCGGAGGAGGTGGCGGGGGGATGTAAACCGGGGGTGGTGGTGGAGAAATTTGAACCGGTGGCGGGGGTGGTGGAGACTTGTACTTGGGAGGGGGAGCTGGTGGATATTTCTTTGGTGGGGGAGGAGATGTGTAGTAGTATCTCTCAATCTCTTCACATAAGTGTCTCTCACACTTATACACACAAATTTGATGAGAAAAATGAATAATATAACAAAAAACTCTCTTTTAGAGTAGATCTACAAATAATAGCACAATGATAATTCAATATAAGATGATTTACGAAATGGAAGTTCAATATATATTTTATGCACTTGTTTATCCTTGCAAAAGTCTCTAAATCGAAGTTGGAGTAGAGTTTTTATGGGTAAAACTCGAAAATTAGCCGTTATGAGCAAATTCCAGCGAGTAAGCGGTTAGCTACTTTATTTATCCAGCTCGCCGCTTCAGAATAGTAAAGTTACATTTGTGCCCAAAACTTTCTGTAATTATACTATGACCCAAAATGTCATAACACTTTACAAACAGATCCAACTTCCGAATTTTAAAATAACACTTGTTATTCTAAAAACTTTTTGAAATTATGATATGGTCCAAAATTTAATAATATTTTTCAAAGAGGTACTTTTTAAAATTTAACATAATACTTATAAATTTCAAAGTTCTCAAAATCTTTCAATTTAATCCAAAATTTGAAAATATGAGATTTTCCTTGGGCAGCTACCGTTGGCCCTCAGGCGATTAGCCGCTAACTCTGTCAAATTTTTGGATATTTTCATCGGGTCTTCAAACGTTCATAAATTATAGTATGACCTAAAAGTTTTAAATGTTTGAAAATAAGTCAAGCTCTAGAATTCAAAACAATACTTTTTAAAATCAAAGATTGTAAAACTTTTTCATTTTAGTCCACATCTTGAAAAATAACTAATTTCATAAAATACTTAGCTTGTACTTGTAAAACTTTTGATTGATGAAAAAATAATGATTTATTAAATAAAATCTTGAGCTTCTTAAATGCTAAATCATTCATATATTAAATCATCCGGCTTTACAAGAATTGTCGCAATAATGATTCCGTTGAACTTTAAACTTTATTCTTGATCACACCGTTGTCCGTTGAGTGTCTTGAGCTTGATTTTTCATGATTCACTTCATCATAAACATTATCCTTCAAGAACTAGTAAAAATATGATATACAAAATTTATCAAATCACTTAAGACACATGTTTGTTATCATCAAAATTATAATATGTGTAGCCCTTTTAGACTAATAGTTTATTCTCTCTATATCACTCTACAAGTGCTTCCTTGCAATTAATCGAGATTTAACAATTTTCATTGTATAAATAACTTGATATTCCTTACTAAAGTCTAGATTATCTATGGCATCTAGAAATTTGGCGACCCCTCTTTCCATGTTTTATGAAAATTGAGTTGCTATTATCACTCTATATCTTATAAGATCTAAAAAATAATCAAGGCCTAACATAATTTGTTTGTGCAAAATATAATACGATAATTTAGAGTACTAACTAGAGTATTATTCCTCAAAATTCTAGAATAATTTCGCTAGTTCCATGAGCCCATAGATTGGCCCATGCTCAGCACTGTTATAGCTCCACACATCATGCAAGATCAATCCCACAACTATTCCACATGGCCTAAAGCAACACATTGCAGACTACGCCAATAAGATCTGCCTAAGTGAATATGTTGTAATTGATATAGAAGAGTGATTAGTAATATGAAATCTTCTTCATTTAACACAAGTGTTGGCATGTATATTCTTGATTTCTTTTTTCTAAAATCTAAATAAGTTATATAAAGATAATAATTTCACTAAAAAATAATTTTGTTTATTTAATTTCTGAATTTAAAGAGAGAATACATATGAGAATACGATAATTCTTGTGACTGATATCTCTCCTATCTTACGTGACTTTATTTATAGATTTAGATAGATAAGATGATCCCTTCTTACACATATAGAATTTAGAGATAAGATTATATCTTTTTACATGACACTTGTTGCCTGATAGATTTCCCAGAGATAAGGTAAACTCTTCTCTTTGCATTATTGAGGACAACTTTTGTCTTCATTTTCTAATGGTTGATAGTCTTCACATGGTTGAGGTAAGGATTTCGATAAGTCTTATCCTTTACTTTGGATTCTTTATGAAATATTGATGCTTCTAGTTGGCATCTTTTATCTTTTTAGTGGCCTCCTGTCACGTGTTAATTATGAGCTCTTCATCTAGCGGCATGTCTTCTTTACTGGATTCTTCTTTTGATTTTTTTTATAGCAAAAGCCATAATCTGATTGATGATTAGGCACCTTGCATATCCCACTATGTGTTGGTAGGTTGGATTCCACGAGATTCTCATATATTGCCTTTTTCTTTTTCAAGATGGCTTGCTTGGCTAAAATGTTTTCTTTTCTACTTAATGAATAAATTATATGTTCTGTTTTGACTTAGTGAAGCCACATTTTTTTTCTTTACTTATCTATTCAAGTTGTTTATAGAGGACTTTTATCCTAATTGCCCATTTGCTGGCAAATAGTTTGGGGTTATAGTCATTATAGACTTGATCTAAATCAATAGTTGGATTAACCATTTTGCTGCTGATAACTTTGTGAAATGAGAGTTTTCATGACACTTTTACACTTAAATCAAGATTACTTAGAGAGTAAATGACATGTTTTTATTGCATTTTACTTATATTTTTCATGAATATCCATAGTTTATTTTTAAGAAATTGTGTTGTTCTAGAATAATTCGTATGCTTAGATCATAACATAATTATAGGTGACTGGAAGCTCAAATTTCAAGAGAGGAATGCTGTTGAAATAGGCTTGCAAAGATAAAGAATAAACATGGTTATATAAGAATTGAAATAAGTCTGGAACAGTGCAAATGCTTATATTACTTGTTATGTGCACTTGCATATTGACACTAATAGGATTAGAAAACCTACAATAAGTTTTTGGTGCCGTTGTCGGGGATTGGTGCTTATTGTATTTTGTTAAATCAATTTTAGTTGATGGAAGATTTTAATTTCCTTTTTGTTTAATGTGTTTGCAGAAGTGCTCTACCAACCCTTGCATGCGCAAATACAAACCTGTTGAACTCCAATTTGATCCAGAGATTGAAAGAATTGTAAGGAGATTGAGGAAAGAGAATAAGAATTCAAAAGCTGCTATAGTAATGGACGATTTGCAAGATATGAGGAACTTGAACCCTCACGGAGAAATATAACCAATTAATGACCAAGAAAGCCAGAATGAGTAGAATATTCAGGGACAACCAGGGAACAACAATATTATCTACATAACAGATGATTGAGATAAAGCCATTAGAGACTATGCCGTGTTGACCCATTAAGTTATACATCTTGAAATAGTTAGACCTGAAATGCAAGCTGCCAATTTCGAGCTCAAACTAGTGGTGTTTTAGATATTACAAATAGTGGGGTAATTCATTGGATTGCTATAAGAAGATCCTCGTCTTCACCTAAAACTATTCTTGGAGGTGAGTGGTGCTTTCAAAATTGCTGGAGCATTTTAAGATGCATTGAGACTTAGAATTTTTCGGTATTCTTTAAGAGATCGAGCAAGGGCATGGTTGAATTCTTTGCCACCAGACTCCATCACCATATGGAATGATTTGGCTGACAAATTTTTGATGAAATATTTCCCACTGACAAAAAATGTAAAATTGAGGATTAAGATCACATCTTTCTATCAACTTGAAGATGAAAGCTTGTACGATGGATGAGAAAGATTTAAAGAGTTATCCAGGAGATGTCTTCATCATGGTATTCCTTGTTGTGTACAATTGGAAACTATCTACAATGGATTAAATTCAAGCCCTAGGGGTATTGTTGTCTAAGTCATACAATGAGGCTTATGAAATTTTGGAAAAGATATCCAACAATAACTATTAATGGCCATCAATTAGACAAGCCGCAGTAAGATGAGTAATAGCAGTACACAATGTGGATGTATTGACAACATTATCATCCCAAGTAACCACTGCTCCAGCAACAATTAACTAAGTTGCTGAAGTCGCTTGCGTTTATTGTAGAGAGGGGCATCTCTATGATAATTGTCCTAAGAATCCAACTTTAGTAAATTATGAGGGCAATTTCAATAGACAAAATCAAAGTAATCTATTTTCAAACACCTATAACCATGGGTGGAGACAACATCTAAACTTTCCATGGAGCAATCAGAATCAGCATGTTGCAGCATCTAATGGGCATAACAGACCTGCTCAGCCACTTGGATTTCATCAGCAATTTTAAGGGCAAAAAAATACCAGTAATGATCAATTCAGTTCCTTTGAAACTTTGATTGTGAAGTATATTGTGAAGAATGAAGTAGTAGTCCAAGGTCAAGCCATATCTTTAAGAAACTTAGAGAATCAGATTGGATAGCTTGCTACAACATTGAGCAACATACCTTAGGGCAATTTACCAAGCAATACAAAGGGTCCAATAAGAGAAGGAAAAAAGCATTGCAAGGTGATTAACTTAAGGTCTAAAAAAGATGTTCATGTTTTAGTTAAAGTACCAAAAAGAGGAGTGGAACCTAATTATACCTAAGGGGAAATCTTCCTATAATGTTTTCAAAAGTAAAAACATGAAAAGCAGTTTAGTAAATTCTTGGAAGTATTAAAACAACTGCATATCAAAATTTCTTTTGTGGAAGTATTGGAACAAATGCCAAATTATGTGAAGTTTTTGAAAGATATATTGGCAAGGAAAATGAGGCTTCGAGAATTCGAAACAGTTGCTCTAAGATAAGAATGAAACCATATGCTTAAGAGTAAAATGCCTTAGAAGTTAAAGGATCCAGGAAGTTTCAAAATTCCTTGTTCCACAGGAACTAAATACAATAGTAAGACACTTTGTGATTTGAGAGCAAGCATTAATCTTATGCCATTATTAGTATTCAAATTATTGATGACAAATCTCATGCTTATCCTGAAGGCAAGATTGAAGATGTATTGATTAAAGTGGATAAATTCATTTTTCCAGGAGATTTTATAGTGTTGGACTTTGAAGTAGATAAAGAAGTACAAATTATTCTAGGCAAACACTTTTTAGCCACAGGAAAAACTTTAATTGATGTCAAAAAAATCAGAGTTGAGTATGAGGGTTAATGATCAACAAGTTACCTTTAATGTATTGGAAGTAATGAAGAGTCTTGATGAAGTTGAAGATTGTCATTTAGTCGGTGCTGTGAAGCTTGCTGTCACAAACAACTTAAATAATTGTTACGTTTGAAGAACTTGAAGATGAAGATGCTGCAGCAGCGTATATAGCATGGTTAGGAGAGAAGCGACTTGTAAGGACAAACATACATTTTGAGTCTCTAGATCTTTCAAATGGGGAAGTGAAACCTGTTGTACCATCTATTGAATTACCTCATATTTTAGAATCAAAACTTCTATCTTCACATCTAAAATATGTTTATCTTGGTGACAATAACACACTTCCTGTAATCATTTCATCTTTTTTTAATGCAGATCAAGTGAAGAGCTCAGTGGAAATGTTGGGGAGATACAAAAAGACCATTAGATAGACCATGGCAAATATAAAATGAGTCAGCCCCTCTATATGTATGTACAAGATCCTGCTGGAGGATTGCTACAGCAACTCGATAGAGTAGCAAAGAAGATTAAATCCCATCATGAAAGAAGTTGTGAAGAAAGAGATTATCAAATGACTTGATGCTGGAATCATCTACCAATATCTGACAGCTCCTGAGTGAGTACAGTACAATGTGATCCAAAGAAATGTGAAGTGACTATTGTAGCAAATGAGAAGAATGAGCTTATTCCCACAAAAACAGTGATTGGATGAAGAGTTTGCGTGAACTATAGGAAGTTAAACAAAGCCACAAGAAATGATCACTTCCCGTTGCCTTTCATAGATTAGATGCTAGACAGACTTGTTGGAAAAAAGTACTGCTGTTTCTTAGATGAGTATTCTGGCTACAACCATATTGCTATAACACTAGAGGATTAGAAAAAGACAACATTCATTTGTCTTTGTGGAACTTTTGCTACTTTCAGAAGGATTTCAGAAGGATGTCCTTCAGTTTGTGCAATGCTCTAGTAACATTCCAAAGGTATATGATGTCTATTTTTTCAAATATGGTAGAGCAAACGCTTGAGGTATTCAAGGATGACTTCTCAATTTTTGGGGAGATCAATGATAATTGTTTGCATAATCTAGAAAATATGCTTAAAAGATATGGGGAGACAAATTCAGCGTTGAATTAGGAAAAATATCATTTTATGGTACAAGAAGGGATAATCCTAAGTCATAAAGTCTCTAAAAAAGGAATATAAGTGGAGAAGGTCAAAATAGTAAACTCCCACCACCTACTTTAGTTAAAGGCATTAGGAATTTCTTGGGACATGCAAAATTCTATAAAACATTCATTAAGGATTTTTCTAAAATATCAAAACTCTTATGCTAGCTGCTGGAGCATGATAGGCCTTTCTATTTTGGTAAGCTTTGTTTAAAGGCTTTTATAGAATTGAAGAAAGCTCTTGCTATAGCACCAATTGTTATAACACCAGATTGGAACTTACCTTTTAAGTTGATGTGTGATGCCAGTGACCACTTTATTAGAGTAGTGTTAGGGCAAAGAAAGAATAAAATTTTTCACTCTATTTATTATGCTAACAAAACTATAGCTGATGCTCAGATTAATTACACTACCATTGAAAAAGAAGTTACTACCAATTGTCTTTGTATTTGAAAAATTTAGAGCTTATTTAGTTGGCAGCAAAGTGACTATTTACACAGATCACTCAGCCATAAAGTATTTGATTTAGAAAAAAGATGCCAAACCAAGGTTGATAAGGTGGATCCTTTTGCTACAAGAATTTGACTTGAGATTAAACAAAGAATATGGACTGAGAACCAATGAGAATTTCATCTTTCAAGGCTGGAAGCAGAAAAAAGCACTCTAATCAAGCAAGAGATCACAAAGACATTTCCTGATGAGTAATTATTAATGCTAAAGCATATACAGATGCTACAGCAATCTGGGCTTCCATGGTATGTAGATTTTGCTAATTACTTGGTGAGTGGATTGTTACCACCTGATCTGAATTACCAGCAGAAGAAAAGATTTCTTAATGATGTTAGAAGTTATCAATTGGATGAACCTTTTTTGTACAAGATAATCTCAGACTATATGATCAGAAGATATGTATCTGATGAAGAAATTTCAAACATATTGCAATCATGCCATGCTGTAGCATATGGAGGACATTTTGGAGGCCACAGAACAGCAGCCAAAAAGTTATAAAATCAGGTTATTACTGGCCCTCTATTTTTAAAAATGCTTATGACTTTGTTAAATGTTGTGACATGTGCCAAATAACAGGGAACATATCTAAAAAACATGAAGTGCCATTAACCAACATTTTAGAAGTTGAGCTATTTGATGTCGAATGGATAGATTTCATGGGTCCATTCCCACCCTCTTTTGGGGATTTATACATTTTAGTTGTTGTAAACTATGTGTTCAAATGGGCGGAAGTTGTAGCACTACCAACAAATGATGCCAAAGCCATGGTGAGAGTCATTCAAAAGAACATTTTCACAAGATTTGAGACTCTTAGAGCCATCATCAGTGATGAAAGCACTCATTTTTGCAACAGAATATTTGATGCAGCATTGGTCAAATATAGAAGTAAGCACAAGGTTGCTACAGTTTATCACCTTAGTCTAATGGTCAGCCAGAAGTGTCCAACAAGGAAATAAAAAGGATTTTAGAAAAAGTGGTGAACCTTACTAGAAAAGATTGGTATCTTAGATTACATGATTCCTTACAGGCATATCGCACAACTTAGAAAACACTACTTGGCATGTCTCCATACAAAATTATATATGGCAAAGCTTCCTATTTGCCATTGGAGCTAGAGCATAAAGCATATTGGGCGATAAAACAACTGAACATGGATATGCATGCTGCAGCAGAGCATAAGAAGTTTTAACTTTGTGAGTTTAAAGAGTTAAGATAGTTCTCTTATGATAATGCAAGGATTTGCAAAGACAAAACAAAACAATGGCATGATAAACGCATCCAGCAAAGGGATTTAATTCTAGGTCAACGAGTTTTGCTCTACAACTCTAGATCAAAGCTTTTTTTTAGGAAAGTTAAAGTCTAGATGGTCAGTGCCTTTTGGACATACCAAAATCCATCCTCATGGTGCTGTGGACTTCAAAGATGAGAGAACTAGCATTGAATTTATGGTAAATGGGCAGCGGGTGAAACACTATATTAATTATGATTTGCACCATTCAAGGGAGGGTCTGGCTGAAAGACCTTAAATAAAACGCTAATTGAGAGGCAACCCAATGATTAAGGGTTTTCCTTTAACATTAAATTTAGTGTTCATGTTTTTCTTTACGGTTGTTAATATTTTGAAGTTTTTATCTAATTTATTTATGTCTATAATTTTATTGCAGCATGTATAAATAATAATTAAATTTTTTTGGATAAAACACTGACACGAGTTGTTGCAGCATTACACTTCATATGACAATTGAACAGTGGTTCTCATCAAACTAGGGACTTTATCTCAGTTGCTTGCAACACCAGATTACTTGTTATAGCAATGATTCTTACCATTATAGTGACATAACTATGGAAAGCCTTTTTTAACTATTGGGAGTAAATTTTTGATAGTTGGCTCAAGAAATCAAGATAAAAAATAAGAATGGATTACATAATCCCTAAATTCCCGAACCCAATATCCTTTCCTTTTAAATGTGGATTTATTTTAAATTTTAAATACAATTTCCAAATTTACCTCATTAATTATTTTTTTCTATTTTACCGTCACCTATAAATTAGGGTTTCACTATGCTTCTTTTCATTCTTATCCAAATTCTTTTTCTTCTAGTCCACAGTTCTCCACATACTTTAGAGTCCCTTTCACGAGTTTTTTCTTTTTTAGGTACCCAACAACTCAGTTTTATTGCTTTAGCAATGACGAGGTACAAGAAGATAACTGCTCGACTAAAGGACCCCTCACGCTTCCATAGTTACAAAGCCGAGGATAAATTTAAAGAATTTATAGAGCCTAAGAAGATTTTAGAGGAAAACAGTTTTCAATTACCTCAACAACCATCAGGAACAATCAACACAATCTATGCTGCTGCAACAAAAAAAAGATGGCTAGATTTTTGCACTCACCCACGAGACCTTGTGCTCCCAATCGTTAAGGAATTTTACTCCAACATGTTGCGGCAGGACGATTGCACAATAATTGTAAGGAATGTTCAAGTCCCTTTAGATCCGAGGGTAATCAATGCTTTTTATAATTTGCCATATGATATTGATTGTGAGTATTCAGAAATGGTTGGGAATATGACTGCTAAGAAATGAAGTGATGTGCTTAAAACCCTTATGGTGGAGGGTAGTTCATGGTTGAATGAGGAAGGCAGAGGAGTGAATAGAATTGACTTGAAACTAGTAGCCAAAGTGTGGGTAAAATTTATAAAATCTCGATTGATACCCACCACACACACCGCCACCGTATCTCATGAAAAGCTTGCCTATTATATGCCATTCTCAAGGGTTTACCATTTGATGTGAGGAAAATTACAGAGAGTGAGATTAGAGAGTGTGCCATGAAAAATCACAAGACTGTTGCTTTGTTGTTTCCCTCACTCATTACTAGGATTCGTCTGGTATCTCGGGTGAAAATATCAGCAAAAGATGAAAGCATTAAGAATGAATGAGCTCTTATTGCTTGAATTATTAAAAGAATTGCTGGGGAAACTACTGCTACAACAACACCAGAGCATGTTGTTGTGACCAGAGCAATGAATGTCACTGGCATTGAGATGAGGCTGCAAGAATTGAGTGACACCATTAATGAATGTGTACACAAAATTAAAGATTCAGGAATTATTTGATGCACCTTGAAAACCATAGACATTAGTTTGCAGTCTATATGAAGAAAAAGAACAAAGACTTCCATGACTCCTTGTTGTAGCCGTTTAATTTTCAAGCATCAACAAGGGATGATCCAGTAGTTGGGTAACAGCATAGAGTGAAGAAGAATTAGAATATGAAGAAGACCCACCACCAACAAATGAAAAGAAAGAGAAAAAGAAAAAGAAATAAGAAGAAATAGAGGAGGAACATAATACAGAAGACGAATCAGCAACGCAGAAGGATGAGACACCTCTAGTAGTACCTCCTAAACGTAGAAAAAAGAACATTATAAAAGTTGATGAAGAGGAGACATAAGATTAGCATGATGATGAACCCCTGATTACAGTGTTTCTAAGTAAAGGCAAACACAAAGTTCTGACTGATGAAGAATCAGACAATGATCAAGATGATATTGATGGCAAAATTAAAGCAGCTGATACCAGGGCTACAAAAACTGATGAAGCAAAGAAGAGTTTCCTTGATATTATTGCTAAAATCACATATGGGGAAACTACTACAACAAGCACTACTCAGCAACCTCCCATTAAATCTCTTAGCCGAACTCATAGGGCATCTAACAAGCGTAAAAATGCACAACCCTCCGTAAATGCTGCAACAATGCAAGCATAAAAAGAACTAGAAACTAAGAAAGCAAAGTCCGATTAGCCTATTGTTGAGTGTTAGAAAATATATATTTATAAAGGAGAAAATCATCATTATACGCTTCAAGTTCTACTGACATCCTTATTTTTATGTATTTAACCTTCTTGTGATTTAATTATGTGTGTTTTATTTTAATTAAGTATTTTATGTATTTTAGGGGCATCATGGTCATTTCACAATGAACGATAGATCAGACAGCAAAACAGACATCACTTTTATACTTAAGACAGTTGAAAACCTTAAGAGGAGTATAAAAGGAAAAATGATACTATTTACATGTACGGTACTCTCTACGTTTCTGTTCACGACACTGTTCACACATACGAAATGATGACTCTTCAATTTATTCTCGCCATTTTAATTTAAGTTTTAGAATTTCCAAATCATTTTCGCCAGAAATCCAACCACCCATTTAGAAAATTAATTCTACACAGAATTAAAATCCATCTTCTCGTGGGATCGACACTTGTCACCATTAATCTATTCTATAATAGATTCGTGCACTTGCGAGTTTAATAAAATTTACACAACAGCAAATTCCAATTCCGCATCAATGTGCTCGGCTTCATCGTCGGATGCAGGAGGGGTAATTACTTTCTCTTTGCTCTCTCTCGAGAGGAATTGAATAAGAGGCTCCTCTGCAGGTTCATCTTCCTCTTCTCGTATGATGTGCTTTTTCCTAGACTTGAAAGAGGTCCTGGTTGGGGGTTATTCGAGTTCTTTCTCATGCTTTTCCTCATCCTCTGTCGGGGAACTGTCAGTTGTAGTCTGGACACCCTCTTCTTTATGCTGGTCTGACTGGTCATCAGCATCTGTATCAACCTCTACTTGTGGTTCTGCTGCAGCTTCTTCCTCTGGTTCATCTGTGTCAGTAACATATTCACTGACTTCTGTTGGAGCTTCTGTAGTGGAGGTACCAAAATTGTACCGCTGTAGCTCCAAAACCGATTGTTTTCCTAAAGCTGATTGTTTTCCCTTTGCTGAGCTTTAGCACATTGAGTAATGCTGGTGCTCAGTGCTTGGATTCTCTACTCTAACCTAACAAGTCTTCTTGCCCCAGATATAGCAGCTGGTTCAGATGGGGCTCCAACAACTTCACCAACAATTCGTTCGATGCTGCGTGCAGTGAGAGCACCATCATTATTAACATGTTCATCTTTTGTATCAAGGCGGACTCTCGATACCACACAAATGCTGGTGATTAGTGAATGAAATAGCAAGCCAGCCGCTTTGTGGTTTTTCATGGCACAGTCCTGAATTTCTTTTTCTGTAATGCTTCCCACATCTATAGGTAACCCTCTAACAATGACATACAAAAGTACTAATATTTCTTGTGAAACAGTAGTGGTGTGTGTGGTTGACATCAATCTGGATTTTAAAAATTTCACCCACACCATAGCAAGGGGTGTAAAATCTATCCTATTAATCACACGCTCTTCTTCATTGGCCCAAGATGCACCTTTTTACGGTAAGTGTTGTAAATATTTTGTTCTATCTTTGTGGGGTTAATTTGTCAAGCAATTTGGACATACTCGCAATTAACTTCAGAGGGTAAATTATAGAAAGTATTAATAACTCGAGAATCTAATGGTACAAGCGAGTTTCTTACCTAAATATTGTGCTGACCACGGCTTAATAAGTTGGTGTAAAATTATTTCACTAGTGGCAACACAGGGTCTTGGGGGTGGTTACAAAACTCTAGCCACCCGCACTTTGCTGCAGCAGCGTATAATGATTGCACAATTCCAGAGGGTTGGGGTGGGAACTGAAACCCTTTTTCTTCCAAAATCTTACGTGGTTCAATAAATTCTTCATACTTCTTTTCTGCATGGTAACTTTGAAATCATGATGGATTGTTTAGTCAACTAGCTGTCCTTTTATACCTTGGCATTGCTGCAGCAGTAGGATAACTGTGGTAATATGTCCAAGAGTTAAACGAGGAGGAGATGTTATAAAGTAGAGGGGTTGTGACTGGGAAGGGAAAATAAAATAGTGTTAGAGGTCAACATGCACAGTGAAACTCTTATATAAGTGGAAATAAATAAAACAAATTCGATAAAGAGATAAATTAGGGAAGAATTTTTTAATTTATTAAGCATATCCCATAAAAATAGGAAAGAGATATTGATGTAGTTATTTAAGAGATTATGCATTCTTCCCCAATCTATGTCCGAGTTCACCCAACTAGCTGTCACATGTTATCTCCAACGGTAAAATGTGAGGCTCCGTAATTAAGTCACTGTAATAGGAAAATTGGTTGTTGCAGCAACAAAATGTATGCTCTAGCAATCTGTACAATAATCTCCTTAGATGGTTGCTGTCAAGTAACTTTTTGTAACCTGTTAACATTACAACACCAATTGTCAGTATTGAATCCAACTCCAAGAATTGCGTGACTTGGCATGTTTCGTTTTTCTTAAATAAAATAATAAAGGGAAAATATCCACCGTCCACCCGTTTTTTACACCTTTTTAAAAAATACACAATTCCTTTATTTTTTGTCTGAAATCCATCTAAAGTTACATTTTTTTTCACTTTTCCACTTCCGTTTGGAATCCGTTAAGAAAACTAACGAAAATTTAAAAAAATGACCATTTTACCCCTAAAACAAAAATTACAATTTCACCTTAAAAATTATAAAAAATAATCAGATTAAATCTAATAATTTTCCCCATCGGTCAATAAAGAAATTAATTTCACAACCATCAAATGCAAGTTTTTTTTTAAAAATATGTCGGTAATTAAGATGCTAAATTATAACAGTAGTATTAAAAATAGTCCAATCTCACAAACCATCAATTGAATTTAAGATAAGTAAAGTTTTATTATTTATTGAGTTATAATCTCTAGTAGTTAAGATTTTTTTGTACTTCATTAACGTACCAATAATGATATTCATTATTAAATCTTATTATTTTTGGCATTTTTAGGGTGAAATTATAATTTTCGTTTTGGGGGTAAAATGGTCATTTTTTTAAGTTTCCGTTAGTTTTCTTAACGGATTCCAAACGGAAGTGGAAAAGTGAAAAAAAATGTAACTTTAGGTGGATTCCAGCCAAAAAATGAAGGAATTGTGTATTTTTGAAAAAGGTGTAAAAAATAGGAGGACGGTGGATATTTTCCCAATAATAAAAGATAAAAATTAAACAATCCTAACTAAGAAAAATAATAAATAAATAAAATATTATAACAAAAACATAGAGGATCCACTTCATTCGAAATGACTGCCTCAGCAGTGAGTTGCCTCCTATTGAGCGCTTGATTTAAGGTCCTTTAGCCTGACCTTTCTTGAATGCTCATAATGCCTGTTCACTAAGGAGAAAGACCTCATTTGAACAATCTGTAACTGAATGCATGTAATGCTTAACTCTATGCCCATTAACTTTGAATTCCTGACCTGTCTTTCATCTAAGAGATCAACAGCTCTATGAGGGTAAATTCTGAGCAACTTGAAAGGTCCAGGCCATCTAGATTTCAGCTTTCCTGGAAATAGTCTTAACCTGGTATTATGGAGCAAAACTAGTTGACCAGGGATTAATTTTCTTTGTTGGATGTGCTTGTCATGCCATTGTTTTGTCCTCTCATTATATATTCTTGCATTTTCATATGAGAATAACCGTAATTCATCAAGTTCACATAGTTGAAGTTTCCTCTGCTCTGCTACAACATGTATATCCCAATTTAATTGCTTCAGTGCCCAATATGCTTTGTGCTCCAGCTCGAGTAGCAAGTGTCAAGCTTTCCCATACACAATTCAGTAGGGAGACATGCCAAGTGGTGTCTTGTATGCTACTCTGTAAGCCCATAAAGAGTCATGTAATTACAATGACCAATACTTTCTTGAAAGATTCACTACCTTTTCTAGAATCTTCTTAATCTCCTTATTAGATACTTTTGCCTGGCCATTGGATTGTGGGTGATATGCTGTCGTAATTTTATGTTTGACTTTATATTTGGCCATTGCTGCAGCAAATACTTTGTTGCAGAAATGAGTACCCTTATTACTAATAATTGCTCGTGGAGTGCCAAACTTGGAAAAGATATTTTTCTGAAGAAAATTCACCACTGTTCTGGCATCGTTGATGGGTAATGCTGCAGCTTCTACCCACTTGAAGACATAATCCACAGCAACCAGGATATAGAAATTCCCAAAGGATGGTAGGAAAGGGCCTATGAAGTTTATTCCCCATACATAAAAAATCTCCACTTCCAGAATGTTTGTTAATGGCATTTCATGTCTTTGATTTATGTTTCCTATTTTTTGGCACATGTCACAACATTTAGCAATTTCATAAGCATCCTTAAAACAAAAGGCCAGTAATAACCTGATTGTAGAACTTTAGTAGTTGTTTTTTGTCCACCAAAATGTCCTCCATATGCTGCAGCATGGCCAGATTGCAGTATATGTGGAATTTCTTACTCTAAAATACATATTCGGATTACCTGATATGAGCATAACTTATATAAGTATGGATCATCCCACTGGTAGCTTCTAACATCTTGAAAAATTTTCTTTTTTTTATTGAAAATTCAACTTAGGTGGCAACAATCCACTTACTAAGTAGTTAGCAAAATCTACATACCATGGAGATCCTGGTTGTTGTAGCATCTGTGCATGTTGTAGCACTAATAATTGTTCATCAGGAAATGTTTCAGTGATGTCTTGTTTAGTCAATGTGCTCGTATCTGCTTTTAGCCTTGACAGATGATCTGCTATTTGATTTTCAGTCCCCTTTCTATCTTAAATTTCCAAATCAAACTCTTGAAGCAATAATACCCATCTTATTAATCTTGGTTTGACATTTCTCTTTGAGATTAGGTGCTTAATGGCTGCATGATCTGTATAGACGGTCAATTTAGTACCCACCAAGTAAGCTCTAAATTTATCGAAAGCAAATACTACTACTAGCAACTCTTTATCTGTAGTGGTGTAATTAATCTGAGCTTGAGCAAGAGTTTTACTGGCATAATATATAGAGTGGAAAACCATATTCTTTCTCTGCCCCAACACTGCCCTAACAGAATGGTCACTGGCATCACATATCAGCTCGAAAGATAGAGTCTAATCTAGTGTTATAACCACTGATGTAGTGATCAAAGCTTTCTTCAGTTCTTTAAAAGCTTGAAGACAGTCTTTATCAAAATGAAAAGGCTTGTCATGTTTTAGTAGTGAGCATAATGGTTTAGCTACTTTGGAAAAGTCTTTTATGAATCTTCTGTAGAATTCAGCATGTCCCAAAAAACTTCTAATACCCTTGACTGAATTGGGAGGTGGCAGTTTATCTATCACTTCTATCTTTGCTTTATCTACCTCTATGCCATTATTGGACACTCTATGACCTAACACTATACATTCTTGCACCATAAAGTGGCATTTTTTCCAATTGAGTACTAAGTTAGTCATCTCATATCTTTTAAGAACTTCTTCCAAGTTGTGTAAACAATTAGTATACGTTTCTCTAAAGACTGAGAAATCATCCATAAAGACTTCCAATGTTTACTCCACTATATCTGAGAAAATAGACATCATACATCTCTGGAAAGTTGCTGGAGCATTGCATAGACCAAATGGCATTCTTTTAAATGCAAAATTTCCATAAGGATATATGAATGTAGTCTTTTCCTGATCTTCTGGGGCTATAGCAATTTGGTTGTACCCTGAATACCCATCTAGGAAACAATAGTATTGTTTTTAGCAAATCTGTCCAACAATTGATCTATAAATGGAAGTGGAAGTAATCCTTCTGTGTGGCTTTGTTGAGATTCTTGTAATCCATACATACCCTTCATTCAGTTACTGTTCTTGTAGGAATAAGTTCATTCTTTTCATTACTATTACTGTTATTCCTCATTTCTTTGGAACACATTTTACCAGGCTCACCAATGAACTGTCTTATATCGGGTATATGATCCCAGCATCCACCCATTTGATGATTTCTTTCTTCACAACTTCTTTCATAATTGGGTTTAGCCTTCTCTGTTCCTCTACTGAATTACTGTAGCAGTCTTTTAACAGAATTTTATGTATGCATATGGATGGGTTGATCCCTTTAATGTCTGGCATAGTCCATCCAATTGATTTTCTATATTTCCTAAGCACATCTACCAAACTTCTTTCTTGATCTGCATCCAAAGAAGATGAAATGATTGCAGGAAGTGTATTGTTCTGACCAAGATATGCATATTTCAAAAGTGAAGGTAACAATTTTTATACAAGAGTAAGAGGTGATTCAATAGATGGTAAAGTTGTCTTTACGTCTATGTTTGAAAGATTTAAAGGTTCAATAAATATGTTATGTTAGTTAGATTGCCTTTCTCCCATCCAATCTATTTGGTTTGCTGCAACATCTTCTTGTTCAAAGCTTTCAAAGGTGGTAGCTTTGATAACCTCTTTACTGCAGCATCTATTTATTCTGTCTGCTACAACAAGGTCCACAACACTAAAAAAATTACAATCGTCTGCCTCATCAGGAATCTTCATAACTTTCAATACATTGAATGTGACTTGTTGGTCATTCACCCTCATGGTTAGCTCTCATTTTTGCACATCTATCAGAGTCTTCCTGGTTGCTAAGAAAGATCTTCCAAATATAATTGGTACTTATTTATCAACCTTAAAGTTTAGTACAATGAAATTCATTGGATAGATGAATTTGTCAACTTTCACCAATACATTTTCAATCTTTCCTTCACGGTATGCATGAGATCTGTCAACCAATTGCAGAGTGACTGTTGTTGGCCTGCACTCTCCTACTCCTAATTGCTTAAATACAGATAATACATTAGATTAATATTGGCTCTTAAGTCACAGAGTGTTCTGCCATTGTACCTAGTTCCAATTGAACATGGTATTGTAAAGCTTCCTAGATCCTTCAATTTTTGAGGAATCTTACTCTGAAACATGTGACTACATTCCTGTGTTAAAGCAACAGTTTCAAATTCTCCCAACCTTCTTTTTCTTCCTAAAGTATCTTTTAGAAATTTCACACAATTAGGCATTTGTTCTAATGCTTCCACAAAAGGTATGTTGATGTGTAACTGCTTCAGCACTTCCAAGAATTTGCTAAACTGTTTATCTTATTTTTGTTTCTGCAATCTCTGTGGGAAAGGAGGTGGATGCCTAAATTGTTGTACAGCTTTAAGAGGTACCAATCTCTACTCCTTTAATTTATTGTAAATTGTCACCACTGCTATCGCAACATCATCTTTAGCAGTTATTGGGTGATTTCCTTCCAAGGTTGCTGTAGCTTGACCACTAGTGCCAGTATCTTGATGGTTGGGTTGTTGTAATATCATTTTATCTTATGGTGGTTCTTGTGAGGAGTTAAGTTCCAACATTTTTTTAGTCACATCAACAGGAATATCAACATTCTTCTCATATCTTAAGTTGATTACTTTACAATATTCTTTACCCTCTCTTCTTGGATCTTCTGTATTGCTGGGTAAACTTCCCTGAGATCTGCTACTCATTGCTGCGGCAAGTTGTCCAATTTGGTTTTTCCGGTTTTGCTTCATTCTTCACGATATATTCCTTAATAAGTGTTTCCAATGAGGTGATTTGATCATGGCTAGTGTGTTTTTGCCCTTGATTTTGCTGATGAAAACCAGGTGGCTGAGCATGTCTATTTTGTCCACTGGGTGCTAGAGCATGTTGATTTTGATTGCTCCATGAGAAATTTAGGTGTTGATTCCATCTAGGGTTTTAAGTACTTGAATATGGGTTGTTTTAGGGCTATTGGTTGAAGTTGCCCACATAGTTTACTAATGCTGGATTTCCTAGACAGTTGTCAAATACATGCTCCTCACCACAATACACACAAGATAGTTCAACAACTTGCTCTACTGCTGCAAAAGTAAAAGTCATGGTTTTTACCATGTTAGTCAATGATGTTACTTGAGCTGACAGTGCTGTAATTGCATCTATGTTATGTACCCATGTTGCTCATCTTCCTACAGTTTGTCTAGTTGATGGCCATTGGTAGTTATTGTTAGGAATTTTCTCCAAAATTTCATAAGCTTCAGTGTAAGATTTGGATAATAGGGCTCCATTTGTTGAAGTATTGACCATCAATCTTGTACTTGGATTCAACGCATTGTAAAAAGTTTAGAGCTGTATACAACAGGGAATGCCATAATAAGGACATTTTCTGAGAAACTCTTTAAATCTCTCCCAAGCCTCAAACAAGCTCTTATCTTTAAGTTGGCGAAATGAGGTGATCTCATTCCGCAATTTTGTATTATTGGTTGGTGGAAAATATTTCATTAAGAATTTGTCAGTCAAGTCATTCTATGTAGTGATAGAATCAGATGGTAAGGAATTCAACCATGCTCTTACTTGATCTCTTAAGGAGTAAGGAATAAACCTTAGTCTTAAAGCATCATGCGTTGCTCCTGTAGTTTTAAAAGCATCACTTACTTCAAAAAACAATTTAAGATGGAGATAAGGATCTTTAGATGGTAGTCCATTAAATTGACCCACTGTTTGCAGCATTTGAAACATTACTAGGTTAAGTTCAAAGTTTGCAGCTTCCACTTCAGGTCTGACTATTCCAGGATGTACAACTTGAGGAGTTAACACATCATAATCTCTAATAACCTTATCTCTGTCGTCTGCCTTGTAAATGATATTGTTGTTGCCTGATTGTCTTTGATTAACGTGCCCATTTTGCCCCTCTTGAACATTGACAGGTTATAGTGGCCTGTGAGGATCTAAGTTTCCCACATCTTGCAAGTTCTCTATTTTTTAAACAGTTTTTGAATTTCTTTTCTCTCTTTGCAATCTGTTTACAGTCTTTTCAATTTCAGGATCAAATTGAAATTCAACAGATTTGTCTTTGCGCATGCAAGTCATGATCTGTCAATAAATAGAATGAATTAGATCAAGTTGGCACTTGTCAAGATTGACTTCACACTTCGAAAATAAACAATCAATCCCCAGAAACGACGCCAAAAACTTGTTGGTTAATTTAACTCAATTGCTATTGATGTCATGTGCAAGTGTACACAACAAGTAATAAAGTGATGAATATTTAAGATCGTCTCCACAGAAATTGATGTTACTAGAAATGTTACAGCAATCACGACAGTGCAAACTTCTTTTATCTAAAGAGAAATCTAATTAAAGTTGATTACTACTGAAATTAATAATTTTAATAAAATAAATGCAGTAATAAAGTAAATTAGATGAATTGCATAAATAAGAATTTAATGAGAATGCGGTATTTGAATGATCAAACTCTCTTCATGGGCTGATTGTTTTGTTCAAATTAACACAAGTTATTACAGCAATTCTTACAGCACATGGCATAATTATTTTGCATCCTCAGTTGTCGCTTGTTGGACTTCTCATACCCTTAAGCACCCTAACAATGACCAGTTGTTATTTTATCTAAGGTATGACATTATGAACATACACCCCCTCTACCCTATAAGGTGAATCTCTATATCTAATTCTTCACAAATCTTAATTCAAGTGTGGCCCTTTTAGGACTCAAGTTAAACTCAATCAAGGAAACTTAAATTAAGATCAAGTATTACTCTAACAATTTCCACTAAGACAGGCTCTTTTGCGGCTCTCTCTTAACTTGAACCATTAAATGAGAGGTCAACCGAAATAATGATTGTAATATAAGCTATTAGAGCAAAATACTATAGCAATTTTTCAGCAACTCATAAGAACAATCAAGAACCCATTGAGATTGTTTATCACTCAACTACAATCAAATTTATTTCATACTTTGGAAAAGAAAAACAAATAGCAAAGTATCATTCATGAAATACACCGGTTCAATTAAAGCGTAAGAAAGGGGACAAGTAAAGAATGATGAAAATTGAATCCAAATAGTTTTGCCGATCTCTTCATTGGTGCAGACTTGTTCTCCCTTGAATTCTGATTTTTCTTTTTTTTCCTCTTGATTTCTTCATTGTTAATTCACCGCCCTGTTTACCATAGGATGCGTGCTCCTTTTATAACTGAAAACTAGGGTAAACAGAAGCCTAGGGTGCGCATAAGTCAAATTAAGAAATTACAGATCTTAATTCTGCAAGTATCCTGCGCTAAATTTTCTCTGTCATTGTTCCAGGATTGTTACAGCAACGACTACAACACTACATTGTTCCAGATTTATTTCAATTCTTTTTTAGCCATGTTCTTCCTCATTTTTGCAAGCCTATTGCATCAACACTCTTTCTATGAGATATAAGCTTCTGGACACCTACAATTAGGCACACAATTTAAGCACGAATTATTCTAAATTAAGTAAAATTTATTAAGACTAAACTAAAATGAATGTTTATGCAAAATGTAACAAAAATGCAATATATACACATCATTTACTCTTTAAGTAATATTGATTTAAGTCTAGAATTTCCATAATAACTCTCATTTCATAAGTTATCACACATAGAGGGTGTTTACTTTCCTCCCCTTAACTAACACTAAGGAGCCTTTGGTGAGCTTCCATACTCCTTCACCAAATTAGTTGGTATAACAATCATCATCAAGCTTGCTTGTAGAGATCAAATTAAGACGAATATATGGTACATGTTTGACATCTTTTAGCGATAACTTAAAGCCAATGCTAGTTTCCAAGGAAACATCTCATATTCCCACAATCTTTAAGCAACAAAAATTTTGGTCTTTAGCCCTAATTTAACCCATTGCCCTCTCAAAGTCATATTGATTTGCAGCCCTACAAGCTTTCCAGAATAACCCCATGACATTCAAACCAGGAAACTTGCACTTCCAATTAGCATTAGACTAATATTTTTTTAGTCGCCATAAAAGACCTTTTTGTCTATAACTAATAATAGTCACAGGCCTATGATCATCGGCCCCAATGAATTCATAAAAAAAAGATAAAAAAAAACCCCAACTATCATAGTTCTTTGCCTCACATATGCAAAAAAGCCAGTGGCAAAATTCCATTGTCAGCATCTAATGCAACAGCAGATAACAATACTCCTCTATATGGCCCATTCAAGTGACACACATCCAATCTTATGAAAGGTCTACACCCAGTTAGGTACCCCACTTTAAGTGCAGGAAATGATTAAAAAAAACCTTTGAAAAATTGGGCTATTTGACAATGGCCTATAAACTTTACCTTGACACAAGCACCTCTACTCATTTTCATCAGAATGTGAGCATATTTCAAAAGCTTTCCATAGCAAGCAACATGGTCAGCACCTAGGTTTTTTAGTGCAATTTCTTTTGCCCTGCATAGTTCGTTAAGGTGCACCAAATTTAAAACCTTACCACTAATATAAATAATTAGTACAGAACGAGTAAGGATCGATCCCACAGAAACTATGCTAGTTATATTTATTATTAACTCCAAAGCAAGATTTAAAATAAAATAATAGTAATAGTAATAATAATAATAATAATAATAATATAAATTAATCTAACTAACGAAAATGCCAATTAAAAATAAAAGGGAGGTTTATGAATTTTTAACTAAATAGTAAGAAATAAAGAAATTAAAATTACGAACAAGAATTTAATAAAAACTCTAATTAAAGGAGAAAGAAATAATAATGATGAAAACTTTGGTTAAAGGATCATTCGCCACCACCAAACATGCACATAATATTCAATTCTATTATCAATTTATATTGAAACTATCAACCGTAGACAACAATAAGCTCTGTTAGTCTCAATATTTCCTTAGTGTGTCGTTAGGTAAAATAAGCTCTTCACCTAATCTCTAACCATTAAATAATTTAAAATAAGCTCTTTAAATTTAAGATAATGGAAGCATTAAACAAAGAAAGATATTAGGTTGATCTAGACAATAAACACACAAGTTCGGATTATTTAACCTAAGTTATGTTCTCCAATTGAAATAATTAATTCCAACCTGCTACTAATGATTAAAATATCAAGACAATTACGGATTAAGAATTTTAATCTAGCAATAAAATTTATTCAAGTCATATCTAATTGGCCACTCAAACAAAACAAGAATAAACCATGAACATTAATTATAGAAGAACATAAACAATCTCAATTAAATAAATTGAATGGTAGAATTTAAATTTAATTGCATAGCATGTTTAGGCTTTTGAATTCACCCTCAACCAAATAAAAATCTAGCCTAACATAATTAAATTGGGAATAAGAAAATTGACAAAATCAATCATGGAGATTAATTCAATCGGCTGCCTTTTTCTTCAATTGAATTCCGGCTGTTGATTTTCCTCCTGCTGCCGAATTGGATCTGCCCTCCTCTCTTGCTGCCCGAATTCTTCTCCTTTGTTTTTTTCTTTCTTGCGGCTCCCCCTTCCTCAAATCCTCTTTGCCTTTATATAATGTTACTGACTTGCTTAATCCTTATTGGATTCTAATTGCATTAATTCTTCACAACTTCTCACAAGTCAAAGCCATCCACCGACTTACAAAGCCCACTCACCAAGCCCTTTTTAAATTATTTCCTTATTAAACTTTGAAAGCTAGCCACACGTTTGACCACAAAAACAAAAGGCTAGTTAATGATTTCTTCTTTTAATGCCCAGCACATGCATTCCAAATTGCCAAATCTTTGCTTTCCAAATGCATGCCCACCGTTCATGATCTGAAGGGGTTGACTTCCAATTAATTCTTGGCCGCATTTTTATCTTCTAATTTAATTTTTATTTCTTCCTAACTTAAACGTCCCATGCCCTTTGTATCCTTAATCTTCAATTAATTCCTCATTCAACAAAATAATTCAATTAATTAAAAATAACAAATAAAAATCACTAGTAATTAAATAATTAATGGTAAAATATCTATAATTTAAAAATGAACTAAAATAACTAGAATATTTAAGACCAAAACAAGAAAAAGATAGAGAAATTAATAGTAAAATATATGGAAAATATGCACTTATCACAGAGTCACGATCTTGTTAAAGATATGGCTTTTTTTTTTAATCAATGTAATAAATTGCCCAGGGAGTCTTCGTGATGTATTTCAATAACATTATTCTTCATGAAGAGCTTGAAAACATGTACTTAATTACCTAACTTATCATGAATGTTTTGGCCTTGGATCCAGGCGGCGAGACTTATTTTCAACTTCATTTCATTTATTTATTTATTTTCACTTCGCAGCTAATTAATTGTTTTAATTCCTCCAAAAACAAGTAGCTAGCGATATATTTAACATAGCTTTAATTTAAATTTCTTATGAATTCCTTTTAATTTTCTCAAGGTGAAATTAATTTTCTCCTTGGGCGTAGCGGAAGCAAAACACTAGATATCATTCAAGTACTACACCAAGTAAATGCGATTAAGTTACGTTTTAATCAAAGTGTGATTAAACTCAAAGGGATTTTTAATACTGCGTTAAGCAAGGCAAGATGATGCTCTAATCAAATAACTTTAAAAGAGGAGTTTTTAATAGATAATATAAAAGGAAATTATAAAAGAGGGGTTTTTAATTGAATAACTGAAGTTGAAGTTATAAAGTAATAACAAGATCTCTTTATTTATAATACAGTAAATATATTTTCCTAAGTTAACTTAAAAAGAGAAAGTAAATTATAATTATAACAGAAATAAAAAAAACTAAGACACTGACTTTAATTAAAAAAGAAATATTAGAAGACCTAAAAAATTAAAATTCTAAAATTCTAAAATAACGTCCTACATCATTAACAAGTATAGGAAACAACCCAGTCATTATGTAATAACAAATTAGTTTAATTTGATTCGTTGTCGTTGATAGCTTGTGGATCTTTGAATATTCAACATCGACCAACACGTTTAGGACCTGTGCATATAATTGAACAAAGTATGAAATTGTAAAATTAACCCTAAATACAAAAACAAAATTCGTATTTTAAAACATAAAATTTGTATGTAAAAAAATTATGACACAACAATAAACTTACAAAATAAAAAGCAATACCCTAGTCCCATAATTAGTGCCACAAGGACCTTTTTGCAATATATGCAAAATTTATGTGAAATTGTATAATTTATATAATTCAAGAATTTTACCTTCTATTTTTGTTTAATTGATTTTGAATAACTGGACCATTTCTTCTTCCATATCTTCTACATATATTTTAAAAACTTTTTAAAGTTTTATTATAATATTATGAAGATCTAAATGATTATTAAATTTATAAAGATTTATAAAATCTGAATATACTATAGCACCGGCATTTATAATTTATTATCCCTCTTGAGACATAAACTAGATTTTTTCTTCCAACATATATATCCATGTGTCCAATCTATTTTCCCAACCAAGGTACATGCCATCAATGCTTTCACATAGATATTATAATCTAAATTGAGCATTCTGAATAAAAAATTTCACATCACTATTATTGTTATTATTAATCAATAGACTTATTATTGACGGTTTAGAGTCCTGTTATTTATTTTGCATCAATCTTGAATTATTTTAAGACCTGTTGAAATAGATTCTATTAATACTGTTATATTTTCTTCCTTAAATGTGTCATATATTTCATTGTTATCTTCAAAGTTTATTCTCTCCATATCTCTCTATAACTGTTTCCTTGCAATTAATCGAGTTTTAAAAAATTTCATTGTATAAATAACTTTATATTCCTTACTAAAATCTAGATTATCTATGGAATCTAGAAATTTGGCGACTGATCTTTCCATGTTTTATGAAAATTGAGTTACTATTATCACTCTATATCTTATAAGATTTAAAAAATAATCAAGGCCTAACTGTTAACATGCAGATGTTCATTATATTGATTTTGATGATAACAAAATTTAAATGTTTTTGATTAAATTGTTGGAGTTTTCATTAATAAACAATTTCTCAAAAGTCGTATAATCTTTCTAAATGTGTTCATGAAATATGGATAATCGTTAACTTTAACCGAAAAATCATTTCCTGCGAAATTTGGTTAAAACAGTGATTCTGGAAGTAAACGGTGAACCGTTAACTTTAAACGGCCAACCAATAATTTCCATAATGTCATTCCATGCTGACTTTCAACCGTTTATGAAGAACGAATAACAGAAATTTGTTTTATAGGTTTATGGAAATTAACGACAAACCGATAGTGTCAAATGATCAATCGTTTATTTGAAATTCAGCTCAACGGTCACTTGAACTAGTCAAAACGGTTAACCGATAACGGTTAACGGCAATCCAATTTCGGGAAAAAGTCAACAGTGACTATTTTTCAACTCCAACTATAAATAAGCTCAATCAAATTCAAACAAGAGTTGATCACAACGTTATCATTGAGCTTATAATCTAGAATACAACATTCATTGAGCTTCAAATTCATTCTTGTTCATTTATTCACACATTAAGGAAATAGGTAATAGATAACGGAAAATAACTGTCATAAAAAGGGGTGCATGACAGATAATCTATCCGTCATGTATGTCACTGTCATTAATTTATAACAGAAAATTTTTCCATCATGAATTTATGATAGTTTTTAATAGTCATATATATGTCACACTATTTTAGTGGGAATTTGAAAATTATTTGAATTTTTGGCATTTTTCTAAAATTTTGGCGGGAAAATTGTTATTATTTCAATTAATAATATTTAAAAATATTATTATATTCCATCAAATTTTTTTTTTAATTTTGATTTTAGATTATTCTTTCTTAAATTGCATTATTATTATTATTATTTTTGAATTTTCGTTATTCTTATTTGAATTGTATTATTATTATTATTTCTTCAAATTTACAAATTCTACACATTTGTTTTCAAAAAATCTAATGATAATATTTAAAAAATAAATAACAAAATGCATGAAATTTAATATATATTAAAACAAGTTTAATCATATACAAACTATATTGTTGAAGTATGTTCAAATTACATCGATCCCAAAATAAACTACAATTTCACCAGCCGCAAAATACTTGCACCAAAAATCAAAGTCCGCCAAAACCACAGCTAAAATCTTGATGCAGCAACAAAATCCAAATTGATAGTACCTGAAAACAAACATAACACAGATAACAAACTATGGCACGTTAATAGTCTTTAATGCCACCGTGCCAGAATATTTCATCCAAATTAAATTAAGATGCACAATCTATTTTGAGAGGATGAACAAATTATTCTATGAATCCAATCTATGGAAGCCCTACCTTATGCTGCTCTAAGCCACACCAAGGTTCAACATTGATTAAACTTTTATCACAACCAATTGTGCATGATATAAAGGAACAAGTTTGACAACATATTGCAAATAATGCTAACTCGTAATATAAATAAGGCCAAGTCAATGAGAAGTTTTTATCATCTTGGTATAGACACTTTATTGAAATTTGTTACAAAGGATAATTTATTTACATAATCTAATAGAGAAGCTTGTGCCGACTACAATTATTTATATAAAAGCTAGATGAAAGTTAGACAGAATGAGTTCTAGGTAATTGTAGACAACAAGTATTATTGCAGCATTTTGCTAAATTAGAACAAAAATTCACCTTTGTACAATTATGCCTAGACTTGAAACAAGAGCATGCATTGTGCAGGTATGAAGGTCACATGCATTTGCTATAGTCTTGACAAGTGACCTCTTCAAAGCAAATGTAGCTGGGACGTTTCGGGGGACATGACACACAACATGTATGGCAACGATTGGAGCAACAAACCCACATAAGGTAAAAAGACACTGATTGTATCCTTGAATTCACTCTCATAGCTTTCATCTTTCTTCCTATAATAGACAGAAACCAATAATCACTTGTCGATGATTAAGCAAAATATAACTACTTCCATTTAGCATAGAGATCAACCCATTAGTTTAGGGATATTGACAGAGGAAGGGAACCACAACTTAATGCCTCTTGCAGCAGCAACAGCACCCGAGTAGAACCTATTGAATTTTTTTAAGATATAAGAATAAACTTCAAACGACAAATAAGGGTCAAAAGGATGAAATTGAAGATTAACAAAATGAAACAGAGACACAGGCATATGGAAATAACTAACATGTAATGACCACAGATTAAACCTTGGTTGATTCCACCAATTACCAAAAAGATCATATTCCACTGAAACTATAAAAAATGCTTAAGAGTTAAAATCTAAATGTAAAATCACAAATAACAATAAATTTTTACTACCCGTAAAGAAAATGGTCCCTAGATTGTGCTAATGACACATAATCCATAAGCGTCCCCAAGTAACAAGAACCATTAGTAAAGGTTGTATTACTATCATCAAGCATAACTATACTGTATTAGATTTACACATCATAGGGGTATACAATACAAGCATCTCTTACAACTGATAAAAGTTAATAATAAGAAACAAAAAGAATAAAATTCATCATTTTCTAAGAAAACTCATATCTATATTCCTCTTACAGATTACAGAACCTTACAAGAATAGTTAACTACTAGATGCAGCTTAGTTTCTTCATGCTACGTCAAATTCTTATTGAGTTAACCCAGCAACTCATAATCCAACTCTCACCTTCGTGCCTCTTTAGTCAAATCAGAAAAGACCTGCAAAAATTAATCAATTAATTATAGTTGCATTGATTCCAATTTTAAAGCTAATCAATTTTAAAAATCTACTAACTTATTTTCCTTACATTTTAGAATAAAAATAAAATAACAAAAACTAATCAAACAAGCAAAAGCAAACCAACCTGACGGGCAGCCAATACATTGAAGCCACTAGGATTTCTTTGCAAATCTTTGATCAAAGCAAAAGCAACCTTCTCATCTCCCTTGCTTGGCTCCCTTTCTTAAAAATTAGAAGTCTATTTGCTATCAACAATGTTCGTAGGCACGCCAACAACAAGCGTTCTTTGAGAGAGCGATTTACAGTTATTGAGGCTGTGATTGTGGTTTTTTGATGTAACTTCATTCATGGTGGCTGTAGATGTGAGCATTTACCTAGGTCGATTGAGAGTGGCTGTGGGCTTATATGGATTAACGGTGGCTGTGAGGACGCTAGGGTTTCAAGTGGTTTTGTGAGAGAAGAGTTCAGTGAGAGAGTGTGTGGTGGCCTCAACACAGAGAAAAAAATATCGAGGGTATCTTTTTAATTTAAACTCTTTATGTTTATTTTTAATAGGTTTATTTTTAATTTATAATAAAAAATTCATAATATTTAATATTTTAAATTTATGAGCAAAATGTCGTCGTTTTAATTTACGTGAAAGCCACGACGTTTCTTGAGTTATATAATATTTTATTTGAAATAATACCTAAAATTTTATTCAAAGAAGCGCCAAAATAAAGTTAACATTAAAATTCTATCATGAATCCTTGACATAATATATTCTATCACAATGTCGTCACATATTCTTAACATAATTTATTTCTATCACGAGTCTATCACAGGTCTGTCATGAATATTTGATTGACACAAAATCTATCACGACTCTATCATGCTTTTATGACCTCTCATAATCTGTCACAAAGTGTCTGTCATTTATTGCCAGTTTTCTTATAGTATTCACACATTAAGCGTTGATTTGTAATCTTATATATTGTGTGAGAGAAAAATACACTTGTAATCTTTATTTTGACTGATTGTAAATATTGGGATACACTTGAGTTAAGAGATTGAGGATAATCTCTAGATGTAAAAGTTGATTGACACCTAAGAAGTCAATTATAAGTGTTCTTGAAGCCTTGAAGGCTTAACTAGTGGAATGCCCAAGCTCGGTGTGCTTGGAGGCGTGGATGTAGGCAAGACTGGCCAAACCACGTAAAAATCTCTGTGTTTGAATCTCTCTTCCCTTATCATTTTATATTTTGGTTGATTTATTTATTATTGCTTTAAATTCGTTTAAGATTTGCATTAAGTTTTGTTTAAGAATTGCATAATTTTTAGAAACCCAATTCACCCCCCACTTGGGTTGCTTAGATATTATTTCACTAACATGCCTCTGTTTGTGCAAAATATAATAAGGTAATTTAGAGTACTAACCAGAGTACTCTTCCTCAAAATTCTAGAATAGGTTTGCTAGTTCCATGAGCCCATAGATTGGCCCATGCTCAGCACTGTTATAGCTCCACACATCACGCAAGATCACTCCCACAACTATTCCGCACGACCTAAAGCAATACATTGCAGACTAGCTCAATAAGATCTGCCTTAGTTCAATAGGTTAATAATTTGTTTTAATTCTAATTTATAATAAGAATGGCACTGATAAAATTATTGTAGCAATTCCTATAATAATATATCCTTGTGGAGACGATTTTGAATATTTATCATTATATTACTTGTTGTGTACATTTGTACATTGACACTAATAGCATTAGAAAATCGACAACAAATATTTATCGTCGTTACCGGGGATTGGTGCTTTTAGTTGGTACAGTGGAGTTCTTTGCCACCAGACTCCATCACCACATGGAATGATTTGGATGAAAATATTTTGATGAAAAATTTCCCACCAACAAAGAATGCAAAGTTGAAGAATGAGATCACATATTTCCATCAACTTGAAGATGAAAACTTGTATGATGCATGAGAAAGATTCAAGGAGTGACTCAGGAGATGCTCTCATCATGGTATTCCTTATTGCATACAATTGGAAACTTTTTACAATGGGTTGAACTCAAGCACTAGGGGCTTTATTGTCTAACTCATATAATGAGGCTTATGAAATTTTGGAAAGGATAGTCAACAATAACTATTAATGGCCATCAACTAGACAAGCCACAGCGAGAGGAGCAGCAGGGGTACACAATATGGATGCACTGACAACATTATCAGCTCAAGTAACCTCATTGAAAAATATGGTAAGAACAACGACCACTGCTCCAGCAACAGTTAACCAAGTTGCTGAAGTCTCTTGTGTTTATTGTGGAGAGGGACATCTATATGATAATTGTCCTAGGAATTCAGCTTCAGTCAATTATGTGGGCAATTTTAATAGACAAAATCAAAGTAATCCATTTTTAAACACCTATAACCTTGGATGGAGACATCGCCCAAATTTTTCATGGAGCAATTAGAATCAGCATGCTGTAGCATCCAGTGGACATAACAGACCTACTCAGCCACCTAGTCTATCACCAGCAATTTTAAAGGTAAAGAAACACCAGTAATGATCAATTTAGTTCCCTTAAAACTCTGATTAAGGAGTATATTGTGAAGATTGAAATATTGGTCTGAAGTCAAGCTGTATTTTTAAGAAACTTGGAAAATAAGAATGGACAGCTTGCTACAGCATTGAGCAACATACCTCAGGACAATTTACTAAACAATACAAAGGATCCAAAGAGAGAAGGAAAAGAGTATTGTAAGGGGATTAACTTAAGGTTTGGAAAGGATGTTCATATTCTTGTTAAAGTACCAAAAAGAAGAGTGGAACCTAATTCAACCCAAGGGGAAACTCAAATTGAAAAAGAGACACAACAACCCATTTTCCAGCACACTGGTGGGAGTTGCCAAGCTATAGCAACTACAAAAAAACATGAATCAGTGCTTGTTGAAGAAGAAGCTGCAGCACCAGCAATAATAGACCATAATAGAGCAAGAGAAAAGCAATTTGTACAGTCTGCTGCAATACAACAATTTACACATCCACCATTCTTCCCATAAAGACTTCAGAAGCGAAAGCAAGACAAGCAGTTCAGTAAATTCTTAGAAGTATTGAAACAACTGTGTATCAACATTCCTTTTGTGGAAGTATTGGAATAAATGCCAAATTATGTAAAGCTTTGGAAATGTCTATTGGTATGGAAAATGAGTCTTGGAGAATTAAAAATAGTTGTTCTAACACAAGAATGCAGCCATATGCTTCAGAGTAAAATGCCTCAGAAGTTGAAGGATCCGGGAAGTTTCACAATCCCTTGTTCTATAGGAACTAAATACAGTGGTAAAAAACTTTGTGATTTGGGAGCAAGCATCAATCTTATGCCATTATCATAATTCAAGCAATTGGGAGTTGGAGAAGTTAGACCAACCACAGTGACATTGCAATGTGCTGACATATCTCATTCTTATCCTGAAGGCAAGATTGAAGATGTGCTGGTTAAAGTGGATAAATTCTTTTTCCTAGTGGATTTCATAGTGTTGGACTTTGAGGCAAATAAAGAAGTACCAATTATTCTAGGCAGACCCTTTTTAGCCACAAGATTTTCAAACTTATCACTATTACAACACTAACACCTATATTGACAGGATTTTCAGATCCTATTACAATACTTTTATATGAAATGACTAACCACCTGACCTAGTGTGCACCTCAAACTCAATGACAGGACAACTATTGATAAAAAAAACTCCTCGAAAACCCAATACAATTCACTATCTTTTGAAATTAGCTTCCTCTGCCTACTTGTAGTCCATGGCAATACAACAAAAATTTCAATCAAATCCATTTCACTATGTCCATGCTTAACCATGACATCTTGAATTTCAAGAAACAACCTAATAATCTTATATTCCTCTGGTTCCTATATCCTCGCATACATCACCCCATTAATTTTAACCAAAAAAAAAGATAACATGACTACCTGCATCAATTTAAAACAAAAAGTATTGCATCAAAAAAGGATAAACCAATATAATTTTATTTAGCAAACAACAAAAAAACTTAACCTAAATGAAATATACATGTAATTTTGCTAAAAAACGTACAAAAGCAAATTCAATCTAATACATATATAAAAATATAAACTAAAAAGCAAAAATAGCCCAGCAAAAAGAAAGAAAGTAGTGAATTTACTCTAATAGATAGAAAAATTATCACTCATAAGAACACATAGAATTCAATTTTACATGAACAAAGAAGCAAATACAATGAATTCAATCTTATTAATATAACAATACCAAATGATTGAAATGAATGCAGGTATAAATATGGTGTATTTGGTCTAACAATTGCATAAAGAGCAAATTAAAACAACAAATTAACAAAATACAACATTGAACAAAAAAAAGAATCCACCAATAATTAAACATAGTTTGTCATTTAGATCTAATTTTATTGATATCTTTCTTTTTTTTTTACTTGATCCACATCAAGATAAATAATTGCACTTAATTAACATGTGTAATAAATAGATATCATTATAGAAAATGGGAAAAAAATGTATACAAATGTCCTAAACTAAATATAGAATTTATGGTAACCAATTCAATTAAACTTATTCCACTTTTTTTTCAGCATAATTTTTTTATCTAATTAATGAATTTTTTTTTATTAAAGATTTTTTTAAATGAATAAAATATTTTTCACTAAAATTATGTAGAAATAATGTTAATTATTTAAATAATTAATAATCTTTTATAAATTTACTGGTTTTACTTTACATTTACTAATTCTATTTGTAACTTACAATATTCATATTTATCATGGTATTGATGCCGTAAATTTCATTACGGCATTATCTATAAAATTTTCCTTGAAATAATTAATAGAATCCACAATCCAATTCTTACTACTTAAGTTAATTGATAAATTATTTTAATTGCCAACGGCTATGCAGCTTTGTTTGAATAAAGTCCTTTTTCATGGTTCCAGTACGTGGAAATTTGTCACAGAAATTTTGTAACTTAATTGATATGAAGATTTGTTTAATATTATCAAGTGAATTATTAATAATGATTAAAACTTATTATCATACTCAAGTATACATTAGCTAGAAATTTTGTACGAACATCTGCAATTGAGCCTGACCCATAAAAATTGTTAACTGTATATTTTTTAAGTTATATTAATTATTGGTTAATTAGACACTGATCTGCATGGACCCTCATGGATAAGTCTCTCGTTAACGCGCTCTGTAGTTGCACGAAAAATCCATGCAGAGTTTACAAAAACAATAGTCATCAATTTCAAACGTCAAAATCATCACCAAAGGAACGTAAAAAGTCAACGCAAGATAAGACTATCTTGGGAAATATATTAATTTATGAGTAATGATATGGCTATAAATTTTTGTACAAACTGATGTGATATGATAAAATTTGTTAAATTAAATATCTTTAAACCCACATAATTTATTTCTATTATTTTATATTTTTATTCAATTAATGAATTAATGTCACATCAATTAGTACAAGATAAGTTTGTACAAGAATTTATAGTTGTATCATCACTCTTAATTTTATTATACGAAAGAGGTCTCGCATTTGCATGCATAAAGGTTGAAAATTACAAATGACACACCGGAGATTTGATTGACACACACAGCAACAATCCATATGCATGAAAATGACAAGAACTTTTCTGTTTCTACGTGTGGAAGTTTATTTTTCTTAAAAAACAAAGATAAAATAGAATAAAACGCAGCAACTCGATTGATCGCTATCTTGCTCCAAGTAAGCTTTCCATCAAACCCTTGCTTTCTTTATTCGGATACCATTCGCCTCTCCTACAAGAACAAATTAATCAATCTCTTTTATTTGTCACTTAATCAATAGGAACGCAATTAAACAGAACACGGTGCTTAAAATTGAAATGCTTAATGTAATTCTGAACTACTAGTCTTTACATGTGCAGTTTTAAAAATAAATGAGATTACCATAAAAGCATGAGCTATTCATGGCCGCTTTCTAGTAGTAGTAAGGAGGAGGGGGAGATGCATAGACGTAAGGGTGAGGTGGTGGTGGGGACTTGGGGACAGGTGGTGGCGGGTAATAGGAAACTGGAGTCGGTGCCGGAGCAGGCACGTAGACTGGTGGAGGAGGTGGCGGGGGCATGTAAACCGGGGGTGGTGGTGGAGAATTGTGAACCGGTGGCGGGGGTGGTGGAGACTTGTACTTGGGAGGGGGAGGAGATGTGTAATAGTATTTGTTTGCGGAGGCTTCTAACAGCAAGTAGCTAAGAGCGACTGATAATTTTCTATATTAATAGTAATATTTATTGTGTTAATTTAATTATTCTTGAAAATTAAAATAATAAAAAGAAGAATTTTTTTTTGTGTAAAATTTGGTGTAAATGGGTTGGAGATGAAATAGTAATTTGGTGTGAAAAAAATACATTTTTTGTGTTGGTGTTACACCAAAATGGTGTTATGCATTGGAGATGGCCTTACAATCAAGAGATTATCTCCCCAATCTCTTCACCCCAAGTGTTTCTCACACCGTATACTTACAATTTAATGAGAAATGAAAATTACAACAAACAACTCTCTTTTAGAGTGGATATATAAATGATAGCTCAATGAAGATTTACAAAATTGAAGTTCAATATATGTTGTGTGCACTTGTTTATGCTTGTCAAGATTACCAAAAATGAATTGGATTTAAGTTTATATACTTTGAGCCCAAAAACTAGCCGTTATAGACTAATTTTTTGTGATAACCGACTTGCCGCTTTGTGAATCCGATTAGCCATTTTTATGTTACTGTTACAGCAAATATTTAAATTTTGGAACATCCGGCATGCTGCTTTCGGAATCCGATTAGCCGATTTCATTCTAGTGAGCTACTGCCCATAATCTGACTTGCCGCTTTGTAAAATCTGGTTAGCCACTTTTCTACAGTGAACTATTTTCTAAAATTACAAAATGTCATATTTTGTACAAAGGTCGAAAACAGTCATAATACTTTGCACAAAGGTCTAATTTTAGAATTTCTAAACAATGTTTGTTATTCCTAAAATTTTCTGAAATTATGATACCGCAAAATATGCTATGAAACTTTTCAAATAAGTCTCTCTATAATTCCAAGCAATACTTGTTGATTTCAAAGTTTTCAAAGCTATTTCAATTAGACCATAAACTTGAAAAACAACCAATTTTATAAAATCATTTTTTCATTAAATATAAAACCTTTATAATGTGAAAATAATGATTTATTTAAAATGTATAAAAAATAATTTAAACTTTTAAAGACTAAATCATTCTTAATTTTGTTTGTTATCATCAAAATCAACAGCATGCTTTGTAATTCAAACTATTATCCATCCATCATGATTCATTCAACAAAATCAATATGGCAATAATTGTTACCAAAATAATTAAATCATCTTGCCTCATCTTTTTCTCTTAGATCATAATCAAGTGATTATCCTCACAAACTTTCATCAAGGAACTCTCTACCATTTCTTGATTGTGGTACCTTGATAACTCTATAAAACAAGAGTTATCATGGCACTTTTAGATTTAACTCAATGATACTTAGAGGTAAATAATGTGTTTTCATTGCATTTTTATTTTATTTTGCATAAACATTCACTTAGTTTATTCGTAATAAATTTTGTTTGATTTAGAATAATTTGTGTGCTAAATCATATGCATAATTGTAGGTGTCCGGAAGCCTAAATTTTAAGGAAGGAATGCTGATGCAATAGGCTTGCAAAAGATAGAAAAGAACTTGGCTACAAAAGAATTGAAACAAATCTGGAACAGTGCAGTTACTGTAGCTATTGCTGTAGTAATCTGGAACAACGATAGAGAAAATTTTGCACGGGATAATTGCAGAATTGCGATATGAAGTTTTCTAATCTGACTTATGCGCGACCTAGGCTTCCGTTTACACTAATTTTCAATTATAAAAGAAATACACATCATAAGGAAAAGAGGGAGCCGTCACCTAAGGAGAAAAACAAAAAGAAACAAAAGAAATACAAGCTTTAAGAGAGAGACTAAAGGCTGCACAAGAGTAAAAATTACAGAGATCAATTGGGAGCTCAATCCTTCTTATCATTCTCTTGTTTTCGTTTTTTCTATTTATTCATGGGGATGTGTTTCATGGCCGAAACTTTGTTCTTTATTTTTCTTTTGCAAATCATGAACTAAATTTATTTGTGGTTGAGTGATAAACAATCTTGATGATTTATTGACTGAAAAAATGAGTTGTTGCATGTTTGCTGTAGCATTTTTCTTATAGAATTTATTTTTATTCATTACTTCGGTTGATCACCCATTTAATGATACTAACTAAGGAAGAGCCACAAAAGAGTCTATTTTAGTGGAACATATCAAAGTAATACTTGATCTTAAATTGAGTTTCCTAGATTGAGTTTTACTTGAGTCCCAAAAGGATCATGCTTGATTTAAGATTAGTGATTAACTAGACATAGGGATTTACCTTATAGGGTAAATAGAACCTAAGCGTGCAATGCTTTATTTTATGCTGCATAACAGTTGATCACTGTTAGGTTGCATATAGATATAAGATATCCAACATGCGATGACTGATGATGCATAAGAATTCTGCCTAGTGCTGTAGCAGATACTGAAGCAACCGAGCCAACCATTAGAAGTCAAGACCATTAGGAGAGTTTATTCACTCAACTACTCTATATTCCCATTGGTTTTATCCTTAAGTTTGACGTGATAATTTACTTTGTTGCATTTTATTTATTGTGTTTTTATTTTAATTAGTATATTTGTTTCATTAATTATTTTATTTTAATTTAGAACAAAATCTGCACTGTTGAGATTGCTGTAGCAAATCTAATAACATCAATACATGTGGAGATGATCTTGAATACTCATCATTATATTACTTGTTGTATACACTTACACATTGACACCAATAGCATTAGTATTTATACCCAACAAATTTTTGGCGCCGTTGCTGGAGATTGATTATTCATTATGATTTGTGAAATTAGTTTTAACGGTGCTAATTTTTTATTTTGATTTGTTTATTTTGTTGATATAGGTGATCTAGCAACCCTTACATGTGCAAATATAAATCTATTGAATTCCATTTTGATAAAAAAAATTGAACGAACTATAAGGAGATTGACAAGAGAGCATCAGGAATTACAAGCTGCTGTAGCAATTGATGAATTCCAAGATTTGAGAAACTTGAATTGTAGAGAGGAGATATAACCAGCCAATGTACGTGAAGGTCTGAATGGACAATGTGTTCAAAGGCAACCAGGGAACAACAATATGATTCACATGGTGAACGATAGAGATAGAGCCATTCGAGACTACGTAGTGTTGACTCCTCAAGCTATACATCCGGGAATAGTTAGATCCGACATTCAAGCTGACAATTTTAAACTCAAACCCGTGATGTTTCAGATGCTTCAAACAGTGGGGCAATTTAATCGTTTGCCATCCGAAGATCCTCATCTATACCTTAAGTTATTTTTTGAAGTAAGTGATGCTTTCAAGATTGCTGGAGTATTGCAGGAAGCATTGAGACTCAGACTTTTCCCGTTTTCTTTTAGAGACCGAGCAAGAGCATGGTTGAATTCTCTACCACCAGATTCTATCACTACATGGAATGATTTGGCTGACAAATTTTTGATGAAATACTTCCCGCCAACCAAGAATACAAAGTTGAGAAACGAGATCACATCTTTCCATCAACTTGAAGATGAGAGTTTGTGTGATGCATGGGAGAGATTTAAGAGTTACTCAGGAGATGTTCTCATCATGGTATTCCTTGTTGCATACAGTTGGAAACTTTCTATAATGGTCTCAACCCAAGTACTAGATTGATGGTGGACGCTTCAGCAAATGAGGCCTTATTATCTAAGTCTTACAATGAGGCTTATGAAATTTTGGAGAGAATAGCCAATAATAACTGTCAGTGACCGTCAACCAGACAAGCTGCTATAAGAGAAACAGTAGGAGTTCATAACGTAGATGCCTTAATAGCATAGTCAGCCCAAGAACCTTCATTAACAAACATGGTGAAAGCTATGACTACTGCTCCAGCAACTATTAACCAAATTTCTAATGTGTCTTATGTTTATTGTGGAGAATGGCATTTATTTGAGAATTATTCTAGGAATCCAGCTTCAGTCAATTATGTGGGCAGCTTCAATAGACAAAACCAGAGCAATCCATATTCAAACACTTACAACCCTGGATAGAGACATCATCTGAATTTTTTATAGAGTTGTTAGAACTAGACTGCTGCAGCATCCAGTGGATTTTATCAGTAAAATTAAGAGTAAAAAAGCATTAACAATGGTCAACTCAACCCCCTTGAAGGTTTGATTAAGGATTATATTGTGAAGAATAGAGTAGTTGTCCAAAGTCATACTGTATCTTTAACAAACTTGGAAAATCAAATTGGACAACTTGCTACAGCATTGAGCAACAGACCTCAAAGTAGTTTACCCAGTAATAGAGAGGACCCAAGAAGAGAAGAGAAAGAGCACTGTAAAGTGTAACTTGAGATCTGGAAAAGATGTTCATAGTCCCGTTGGTGTATCAAAAAGAAGAGTTGAGTCCACTTCAATCCAGAAAGAAACTCAAATTGAAAAAGAGCCACAATCCTCCACTTCACAGCTCACTAGTGAGAGCAGTCAAGCTGCAGCATTTGCCAAAAATAATGATCCAACACTTGTGGATAATAAGGTTGCAGCAATAGCCCGAGTAGAACAAAATAGAAGCAGTCTACACAACCTGATGCAGCACAATAGTTTAAACATCCACAACCCTTTCCTTAAAGGTTTCAGAAGCAAAAACAAGACAAGCAGTTCAGCAAAATCTTGGGAGTGCTGAAACAACTACTTATCAATATCTCTTTTGTGGAAGCTCTAGAGCAAATACCAAATTATGCGAAACTTTTAAAAGATATTTTGACAAAGAAAAGAAGACTTGGAGAGTTTGAAACAGTTGCTCTAACACAAGAGTGCAACCGAATGCTTCAGAGTAAGATACCACAGAAGATGAAGGATCTAGGAAGCTTCACAATCTCATGCTCTATAGGCATTAAATATAGTGGCAAAACACTTTGTAATATGGGGGCTAGCATCAACCTCATGTCTTTATCAGTGTTTAAGCAATTGGGAGTTGGTGAATGTACACCACCAACAGTGACTCTACAACTTGCTGATATATCCCATGCCTATTTAGAAGGAAAGATTGAAGATGTGTTGGTGAAGGTGGATAAATTTATTTTTCCAATGGATTTCATTGTGCTAGACTTTAAGGCAGACAAAGAAGTGCCAATCATTCTAGGGAGACCATTCTTAGCCACGGAAAAGACTTTAATTGATGTTCAAAAGGGAGAATTAACCATGAGGGTGAATGACCAGCAAGTTACAATCAATGTGCTGGATTCCATGAAGAGTCCCGATGAGAGTGAAGATTGTAATTTTATCAGTGGTATGGACTTTGTTGTAGTAGAGAGATTACACAGTTGCTGCAGTAAGGAAGAAATCAATGCTGTAACATTTGAAGAACTTGATAATAAAGATCGTAGAGCGGTTAACATAGCACGGTCAGGGGATAAGCAACCTTTGACAATGGACGAGCAAATCCAGCAAAGGGAACTCACTCCAGACCAACAAGAATTCAAGGTTAACGGGCCGAAAGTGAAGCACTACATGGGAACTAAGGTGAACAGCCTACAGAAGCATCTATTCTTGAAGGATCCAGGTTGAGCAAACAAGAAAATTCAGGCTGAAATACCTAAAATCAAGTGCTAATTGAGAGGCAATCTAATAAGAGAAGTCGTTTTAAGTCTTTAAAACATTAAATTTAGTTTTTAAATTTTTCTTTTTTTTTATTTTAAGTGTGCATCTAATTTTGTATGTCTTTGTGTTAAATTACAGCAAGTAAAACAAAAACAAAATTAAAAAAAATGTAAAAAAAGAAGAAGAAAGAGTAAGAGGGAATTGCTACAACATCACTTATAACATGACATATAACAAAAGATTCTAAAAAAACATAGGCATTTCTTGCTTTTATAGCAGCAAATGAATTGATCAGATTTTATGATAAGGAGCGTTTCAGAAGTGGATCAAAATTTACAGCCTGTGCTGTAGTAGTGCTTCCAGCAATAAGGGAGAACTCTTACTCGCTAGTTTATTTTACTTCATTCAGCAAAACTTTGCTTTCATTTAGTTTTAATTTTTTGATTCATTTTGCATGTCCTTTTATTTAGTGTATGCATGTCTGGTTTATGTGGCTTTGTTTTGTGTGCTTGTGAGGACACAACACCATTCAAGTTTGGGGGGATTGTGTTTCTAAGTGCATGTGTTTCTGCTTGTGTTGTGTATTGTGTGAAGCTCTGTTATCTAATATTTGTGTATGGATTTGAAAATCTAATGAAGATAAATTGAGTATTATTCAGTATTTATGAGAATGTCAAGTGGAGATAGTTATAGATAGAGGTTGAAATTCTATCCCGACACTTAAACTTTAGTTTAGTTTTATGAGAATGCTGTAGCAGAGCCAGGCAAACCAAAAAAAATAGTAGAAAATATCTCAAGTTTGGGGGAAAATTTTTGTTGGACTGTGTCTGTTATGAAATAAATTTTGGTCCAATGGTTTAAGTTCCTGAGTAACCAGGGTTGAGTATACATCCCATATGCAAACTTGAGTCCAAAGCCAACAAGAGCTATGAGCAGTACTGCAACAATTATATATAAAAAAAAAGCAAAAAAAAAATGGTGATGAAGGAATAAAAAAATAAGGGGGTCCGCTACCTAGGATACTGAGTAACCTGGTCTGTTCATAAGCCCCATGTTTAGCCTTGAGTCAAAGGCATCCAAAGGTAAGACCTAGATGTAACATCCTGGATGTGTTGTTGTAGTAACTCTGACATGTAGTTTGAGTGAGTAATTGGGTGTCGTCATTACAAGTGATAGGCATTCACATGAAAGCTCAATGTTGCATTGAAGGGTTTCACTGAAAAAAAAAATTATTATTGTTGTAGCACAGTTTAAGTATATTTGTGATTTCTGCTCCCCCATATGTGAATATATTTGTGTTTTACCTTTGAATTATATGCAATGTTTATGTAATATTGTAGCACCTCTGGAATTTGATCAAAGTGGCACACACACACTTTGGACAGAATGAGGCCTAAGTCTAAAACTTGAACTACTATGGCAATTTTGTATGATTAAGAGTGAGATCTGAGGATTAAAGAATCCTTGCAAATTTGATGACAGAGTTAAGTTATTTGTTGCATGATTGTGTGATTAAAGTATTATTGTTGTTGTCATTACTTGAGGAGAAGTAATGATTCAAGTTTGGGGGTGTGATAACTTTATAAAATAAGAGTTATCATGACACTTTTAAACTTAAATCAATAATACTTAGAGAGTAAATAATGTATTTTCATTGAATTTTTATTTTATTTTGCATAAACATTCATCTTAGTTTATTTGTAATAAATTTTGTTTGATTTAGAATAATTTGTGTGTTAAATCATATGCATAATTGTAAGGTGTCCGGAAGTCCAAATTTCAAGGAAGGAATGCTGATGCTATAGACTTGCAAAAGATAGAAAATAACTTGACTACAAAAGAATTTAAACAAATATGGAACAGTGCAATTGTTATAGCTATTGTTGTAGCAATCCTGGAACAACGACAAATAAAATTCTACGCGAGATAATTGTAGAATTACGATATGAAGTTTCTTAATCAGTTTCTTAATCTGACTTATGCATAACCTAGGCTTCCGTTTATCTTAATTTTCAACTATAAAAGAAGCACACGGCATAAGTAAAAGAGCGAGCCGTCACTCTAGGAGAAAAACAAAAAGAAACAAAAGAAAAACAAGCTTAAAGAGAGATATTAAAGGTTGCACAAGAGGAAACATTGCAGAGATCAATTAAGAGCTTAATCCTTCTTATCATTCTCTTGTTTTCGTGTTTTCTATTTATTCATGGGGATGTGTTTCATGGCCGAAACTTTGTTCTTTATTTTTCTTTTGCAAATCATGAACTAAATTTATTTGTTGTTGAATAATAAACAATCTTGATGGTTTATTGACTGACAATATGAGTTACTGCATGTTTGTTGTAGCATTTTGTTTTGATAGAATTTATTTTTATTCATTATTTCGGTTGATCACCCATTTAATGATACTAGCTAAGGAAGAGCCACAAAAGAACCTATTTTAGTGGAACATATCAAAGCAATACTTGATCTTAAATTGAGTTTCTTGGGTCGAGTTTTACTTAAGTCCCAAAAGAGTCATGTTTGATTTAAGATTAGTGATGAACTAGACATAGAGATTCACCTTGTAGGGTAAATAGAATCTAAGCGTGTAATGCTATATTTTATGTTGGCATAACAATTGATCACGGTTAGGTTGCATATAGATATAAGATATCCAATATGCATATTGTAGCAGATGCTGCAGCAACCGAGCCAACAGTTAGAAAATAGTCAAGACCTTTAAGAGAGTTTATTCACTCAACTACTATATATTCCCATTGGTTTTATCCTTGAGTTTGACGTGATAATTTACTCTGTTACATTTTATTTATTGTATTTTTATTTTAATTAGTATATTTGTTTAATTAATTGTTTTATTTTAATTTAGAACAAAATCTGCACTGTTGAGATTGCCATAGCAAATCTAATAACATTAATCCCTGTGGAGACGATCTTGAATACTCATCATTATATCACTTGTTGTATACACTTACACATTAACACCAATAGAATTAATATTTATACCCAATATACCTACAAAAAACAAATCAAGTTATGCCTTTTGGTAGTCAAATACTCTTAGGTCATTGAGTGTTAGCAATAATTCCTTTTGGAACCCAAATACATTTTATTCCATAATATGCATTTCTTTTAACTGGACATCTATTCTTCATGTGACCATCTTGATTGCAATGGTGGTATACAACTTGATTGTTAATGGAGGTACTCTTTACAAATTTATTCTTATAATACTTCTGTTTCAAATTTGTTTTATAGCCAATACCTCCTTTGTTAAACACACATTTGTATGAATTAAGCAAGTTATCCATCATCTTTTGCCCACTTGTAAATTTTAAGATAACATCACTAAGTTCAATATTCCTTTTCTTGAGCATCTCATTTTCCTTTTTCAAATCATCTACATGTGATTCTATATGTTCATGTGAAGTGCTAGCTTTCTCATTTGATAATGCAAATCTATCATGCAATGTTTTATTTTCTAATTCTAGGTAACTAATCTTTGCGCTTAGAGATTCATTTTCATTTGTGATCTCTACTGTTTTCTTTTTAAGACATGCATTCATTTTACTAACTTTCATCAATTCATCATACAATTCTTTAAGAGCATCATATAACTTATCATAAGTAGAAAGATCATTTATCTCATCAAGTTCATCATCTCATATTGCCATAAGTGTTAGGTTTGACACTTCTTGCGAATCTTCTTCATCACTCGATTCTTCATTGTTATCGTCGCAAGTAGCCACCATGGCTTTCTTCTTGAGTTTGTTGAGAAGTGGACACTCCGATCTTATATAACCACACTTTTGGCATTCAAAATAAACAATTGCCTCATTCTTCCATTTCTCCACCTTAAGGTTTTCTCTCATGAGATCTTTAAAGTTTCTTCTCTTAATTTGCTTCTTGAAGATTCTTCTAAACTTTGTAGCAATCATTTCAATGCCTTCATCTTTAAAGTCACTTCCGTCATCATCATTTTCAACCATAAAAGATTTAAAAGCAAAGCTTTTCTTCTTTTTATCTTCATCAATTCTTTCATTAGTTATATTTTCTTCATATAAAATAAGTTAACCAATAAGATCATCAAGAGATAAAGTATTAAGATTTTTTTGCTTCTTCTATGGCCGTTCTCTTTGGTCTCCACTCTTTCGGCAATGATCTAATAATTTTCTTCACTTTTTTACTATTAGTAAATATCTTACATAGTACTTCAAGAGAATTCACAATATCGATGAATCTAGTATACATATCATGAACACTCTCATATGATTCCATTTGAAACATCTCATATTGCCTAGTAAATCTACTAATTTTACACTCCTTGACTTGATTTATTCCCTCATATACAACTTCAAGTTTCTTCCAAATTTCATAAGTACTTTTACAACTAGAAACTCTATGAAATTTTTTCTTATCTAAAGCATAAAATAATTCATTCATTTCCTTGGAGTTTAACAATATCTATTTATTTTCTAATTCACTTCAATGACGTGACAGTTTTGGAATATCATCCCCTACTTCATTTTAGTCATAGGCATGAATGGACCATCACAAACAACTTCCCAAATTTCATAATCTAAAGTTTGTAAATAAATTCTCATCCTAGTTTTCCAATATAGGTAGTCATTACCGTCAAAGAACGGTGGTCTAGTTGTGGACTGTCCTTCCCTAAAGGTTGAGTCATTTTATGTTGCTTTGAGTTTTGCTCAAATCTATTACAAGCTACCATGACAACATCACTAGTTACTATTTGCTGATGCATAATCATTTACTCTAACATCCTATACAAATTAACATTATTTGCAGGATTAAAGCCATCCTCATGTGATCCTATATCAACTTCATCTCCATATTGTCCAACATTTGGTATAGTAACATTAGTATTTGGCATTACACGCTCATTCGCTTCTTCAAAATCCAACTACTCAAATTAATCATCTAGATGTATAAAAAATTACTCCTCAAGTGATAGGCGACTTTATTAATCCCTATAGTATCTGCTTTATTTGATTGTTTACTTGTATTGGTGCCCGTCTTTAGTTTAGTGTAACAATAAAAAATGCCCATTATTACTTGCATGGTAACAATAAAAGATGCCCAATATTAGGACTTTTCCTTCAACTTCGTGAAAGCAGCCTAAAGATTTGAGTCCCCTTGCAAACTAGCTTCACTTGTTTCCCACAACAACGTGACTTTAAACTTGACTTCTTCAACTTGTCTAATTGGATTGTCAAAATATATATTATTGATATCTCCCCAAAGTCTTGTGAGCCTGTATTGTTTTGGAATTATTGAGCCTACTCTGAATACTTCTCCATCAACTACTTCCTTTATATCCTTATAAATACGGCTGTAAAATGAAAAACATAGCCATTAAATGAAAGCAAAATATAAGACACATATTTTCTATGTAATTAATACTCGTAATTACAAAGAGATAGGGTATAAATTCAACACTTAGCTCAAGCAGTACACATATTCTCACAGTTATTATTTTATCAACCTAAAAACAGTTAACACCATTTATAAATAACAGTTAAATGAAGTCAAACATTAACAACGACATTGAATTCTTTAATATTAGTGTAACATTCATTTTAGAGACAATATATGCATTAGTTTTTACTACATAAAGTATATAAAATGAAGCTCAATCTCTAAATTCCAACAACATATCAACATTATCAACGCAACACTCCACACACTGACCAATTACTCACAAAAACATAACATCAAGTGCACAATTTATAAGCTGAAATAAATCCATACAGCTTTAAACTCAAACAGTGAACATACTCTTTATAATAAGTACTTAGTCAACCTAATAATTGAAGCGACACTTATAAACAAAATTTAACTTAAGTTAGGCATTCAATACTAGTATTGTCATCTTTAAAATCACTGCAAAAATCATTTTTGGAGATAATTTTGGCATTAGTTTTACTTTGTTAAGTTTATAAAAACAAAGATCAAACTCCCAATTCCAGCCACAGACCGACATGATCATGCCTAGCACTATGCACACTAAGCAATTTCTAACAAAAACAGAACCTCGAGTGCATGCTCTACAAGTTTAAATAAATCCATGTAATTTCATATTAGTGCTCTAACTCTTGCCTCAAATATCCTTCTTCAACAATATATCAACCAACTAAATAGTTGTTTATGTCATGAATATTCATAATATAGAGAACAAATAAAAATAACTTATTTCTGAAACAAAGTTATATTACTTTATTAATCATTGTACAATGGAGTCTTTTATATAGATACAAGGCGTGCAAATTGCTCTTATTTTATGATTGTGTTTATCATATAAAGCTATAAACTTTTAAAGATATTACAATTATCAACTCTTATAAGATAAAGCACCCAAGTGGAGACTTTGTATAGCACATGTGACATATACCATGAAGTGCATGAGGAAAGATGCCATATGAGATACGTTTAACATATGTTAACCAAGTGTTGTGTTATTATGCCCCCGCATGATAGGCGTTCCATCGTGACCACCTAGCTTGAATGGCGAAGCAACAAACGGAGCACGGGGAAGAGCTTTGGTGAGTGTGTCGGTGAGCTATTTTTTGGATGGTATGTGGACAATATTCAACAGCCCATAGTGCAATCTTGTCACGAATGAAATAAAAGTCAGTTTCGACGTGCTTCATCTTTGAATGGTAGACAAGATTGGTTCAAACAAAAGTAGCTCTAAGATTGTCACTTTAGAGAACAAGTTATAAATTTGGACGCCAAGTTCAGATAATAAACTTCGTAACCAGTAAATTTCAAACACAGTGCTTCCAATTGACCGAATTCAGCTTCAGTAGATGGCCTTGCAATGGAGCGTTGTTTCTTAGAGGACCATGATACTAGATTTCCATAAAGGAATATGACATATGCACTGGTGGAACTGCGGTTATCTAAGTTGCCACCCTAGTCATAGTCGATGTATGCTGTGAGTAAAGTATTGGAGTGTTAGTGAAATTGGAGGCCAAAGAAAATAGTTTCCTTGAGATAACGCAAAAGTCATTTAGCGACTTGCTAATGGAGTTGTGTTGGTTGCTGAAGAAACTGACTAAGCTTGTTCACGGCAAAGCATATGTCGAGACATGTGACAGTAACATACTGAAGAGCACCAATAAGTTGTCTAAACAACAAAGCATCTACGAAGTCTGAACCATCATTATTCTTTATGAAGTTGAAGAAGACAAGGGTGTTGAGACAGGTTTAGCATCAAACATGTTAAATCATTGTAACAAATTACAAATGTAATGTTGTTGTGAGAGAAAAAGCCCGTCACTATTTCAGATGAACTCAACTCCTAGAAAGTAGTAGAAATTTCTGAGATCTTTGAGTGCAAATGTGTCACTAAGGGCACTGATGAACTTGGCAAGGGCGAGATTGTTAGTTCCCATGAGAATGATGCCATCAACATAGGTTAGGAATATAAAACAAACCTCGTTGTGATGGAAGATGAATAACGACGCTTTTGAGCAGCTTTCTTGAAAACCAAAGTTTGTCAAGAATTTATGTAAGGCTGAGAACTAAGCACGTGGGGCCTGCTTAAGTCCATATATTGACTTTTTTAGCTTGCACACAAAATTTCGACGGTGAGGACCAACAAATTTAGGAGGCTGTTTTATAAAGACCTCCTCATCAAGAGTGCCATTTAAGAAGGCATTGTTTATATCAAGTTGTCGCAATGACCAACCATGTTGTAAGGCCAATCAAAGAATGACCCGAATGGTGGTGTGTTTCACAATAGGACTAAAAGTGTCATGAAAATCTATGTCATCCCGTTGATGAAATCCTTTAGCTACTAAGCAAGTTTTAAATCGATCAATTTTTTCATCTGGCTGTCATTTGATACGAAATACCCATTTACAACCAACTAATGGAAGGACCAACTCCCATATACCATTGGTTATAAGTGCTTAGTAATCTTTTTTCATGGCGTTAAGCCAATGAGGATCTTTTAGAGCTTTAGTTATGGTATGGGGTTCAACAAAAAATGGTAGGGTGTAAAAGGTATATGACTTTGTCACGGGTTGAAAAGTGGTAGAGTATTGATGCTTGGGTTTGTATATATTGTTTTGAGAGCGGGTGATCATGTAGTGGGTACGGGTAGGTAGTGGTGCAAGTGTAGGAGAATTATTTGTCTCGGGTCCAGGAGGCTTTGGAGATTAGGTAATTTCGTGAGCTATAGATATGGAGATAGGCTCATTTGTAGTAGTAGGCATATTTAGTAAATGAGCAGGTACAATTGTGGTTAATGGATGAGAGTTAGAAGTTGGAGATATAAGTGAAGTGCATGAGTCTTGGTTGCCTCCCAAAAATATGTGGGAACTAAGACTTGACAGACATGAATGACGAGGTAGATGAGGTTGTAGACATAGATTTGAATGGAAATTCATACTCAAGAAAATGAACGTCACGGGAAATATAAATCTTTTCAGTCCCAAGTTCAAGACCAATGTAAGCACTGTGTTGGGAGCTATATCCGAGAAATAGACATGGAGATGACCTAGATTCTAATTTATTGGATGTATAAGGCTTAAGCCAAGGAAAGAAAAGAGAATCAAACACACGAAGATTATTGTAATTTGGAATCCCAATGAACAGAAGCTGAAAATGACATTTCATATGTGTAATTGGAGAGGGCAATCTGTTTATTCAATACAAATATTTTGAAGGCATAGGTCCATAAATTGAGTGGAAGAGAGACTTGATGGAAAAGAGTAGTACCCATCTCAACAATGTGTTGATGTCAGCACTCAACTGTGCAATTATGTTGGGGGTGTATATGGTGGTGTGAGTAAGTGAGAGAGTCCTGTTTGATTGAAAATTGTTTTAATTTAATAAATTCACCACCACCATCAGGATAAATTGAAGCAATCTTAATGTGAGAAAAAATTTCAACTACATTTTTATATTGAATAAATGTTGAGAAAACATATGATTTAGTACGTAAATGATAGAGCCAAATATATTTAGTAAAATGATCAATAAAAATAATGTAGTATTTAAAACCATCAATGGAAGTAAAAGAAGCAAGACCCATACATAAGAATATATAATCTCCAATGGTCTGGAACTCTTAATGGATGATTTTCCAAAAGGAAAGCGATGACTTTTATTGATGTAACAAGACATACACGCCTCTAATGGTAATGTCCAAGTCTTACATGGCTGAAAAGATTTGAGCACGCTTCTCAAAACTTTATTCGAAGGATGACCTAAATGCCTATGCCAATGATTTGGATCAGGTTTTATAGTGACGAAAGAGGAAGTGGACAAATATTTATTGGAAGGAAAAGATTTAGGTCACTCGTAAACCCCTTCTATATTCTGGCCTCGCAGCAAAATCGCCCCCGTGCTCAAGTCCTTCACCTGAAAAAAAGTAGGGAAGAATTCAATAGAGGTGTTATTAGGCATGCAAAATTGCGAGACAAAGATTAGATTTTTGTGCATGGATGGAACATAAAGTATATTATGCAAGGAAAAATTTTTACTAGGAGAGTCAAGTGAAAGTGAACCAGTGTGAGAAATGGAAAGACTTGCACCATTGCCAATCACTACAGTATAATTTCCATGATATGGATGTTTGATAGAGAGATTTTATAGGTCACTGGTAATGTGATGAGATGCTGCACTATCAACAAACCATTGGGCCGAGGGTAAAGGGGCGGTGGTGGTATGGTAGGTTGTTGGGTTGGTTTGGTGGGAAGTGAAGTTGGTGCAATCTTTGGCGGTGTGACCTTTTTGGTCACAAAGCTGGCGAAAACCCTTATACCCTCTACTTTTCCTAGGAAATTGGTTGAAGGAATTTCGAGTAACTTGGTCATTTAAATTTGTATGGTCTCGATTGGAAGTTTGTGGAGTGAGTGATGGTGATGTAGGGTGGCCACGGTTTTGGTGAGTGTTTCGGTTTGGATAAGCATTTTTTGCGTAATTCTTGGTTGTCATCTCTTTTCAGATACTCTTCAAAGTCAACTAGCTTGTCATACAATTCATCAAAAGTAATGGACACCACCTATGATTTCTTTCAACTCTTTCCCAATGTTGTTTACTATGTGAACAACTAAATCATCATCTGTAATGGGGGAATAAATAAGAGTTAATTCATCAACAATGGATCGTAGATTATTTAAATAATCTGCAACTGGTTGGTTAGCTCCACGAGGGCGAGTCAAGCACTCTTTGAGAGTTAACACTCCACTTTTGCTTCTGCTAGAGTATAATCGTTCTAGTTTTTCCCAAGCCTACTTGGATGTTGAAAAACTGGAAATTAAGAGTGCTGCCTTTAATCATTCTTAATAGTTCACTTGATAATACTAAACAAATTTTCACATCAATTAAGTTATAATATTGATTACTTATATATTTACTGATTTTGTATTTAAATTGAATAATGATAGTTTTTGTTCTATATAATGCATGTGACATTCTATTAAGGATAAAACTTATTTCCAAAATTAAATTTTGATAAAAACTATTCTGTTAATGTTTTTCAAAGCAGTTGTAAGATGAACTAATTTTGCATCCTTTTACACCTCTAATAGCAATCTGGAATGACCTTGAGTACAAGTAAGGAGAAAAGTTTAAAACTACATAAAGTATGCACATGACTCAAAATAAGATCTAATTTTATTGATATACCATATAAGTGACTAGTAATATAGCAAAGTCTTGTATATTTTATTTTGCCTTGATCCACATCAAGATAAATGATTCACTTAATTACTTGTGTAGTAAACAAATACTATTATAGAAAATGAAAAAAAATGGTTTATAAATATCCTATAAGAATTTATAGTTAAATCAATTTAATAAAATTATTCCACTTGTTTTCAATATTATAAGCAATGGTAAATATTGATTATTACAGTTGCCAAAAATTCTAACAATAAAAGGTCGCCAACGACCATTTTGGCTACTTGTATCGTTTTGTAACCAGCCAACATCTTTTTATATAATATTAAATTTATTGAGTATTTGTGTTTAATATATATGGGTAATTTTCGATTTCATCCCATGAGATTTAGGGTCCTTTCCATTAGATAGATTGTATGAGGACAATTTTACTTTGCAACCCTTACTGTTAATATAAAATTTAGTAATCAAGTAATTGCATGCTAAATTGATAAAATATTAAAATGATTTTCAAATTTAGCACTTTGGACACTGGAACGTGTCTGAAACATTGTAATGTTCGTTGGGTAATAATAAAAGCATGCCTAATGTACAACAGTTGGTACACCAAAACCAAAAAAAAAAGAAAAAGATTTTATCTTCCATCTCACAAATCAATCCCATAATTCAACTCACCATTACAATTCATAAAAAATGCATTGAGGAAGTTTGTTGCCGCAAACAAAAAGATGACAGCAAAGCAATTAGATTCAACCATGACAGGAGCCGATGCGAGAGATTGAACAAATTCAACGGCCCAACAAATACAGGTGACAACCAAGAATCCATCCACTCATAATAGAGCCGCATGCTAGATAACTGAAACATTTGTTGTACTTTTTATTTTCGTTTTTACGGTGTTAAATGGAGTTAAAAGTGAAGCTGAGGTGGTATAATACTAATGATGTAGGTCTATAGAGTTGATGTATGTACGTTTTTTCTTCAAATCATTAAAATGCATATCAATAATTGTTGTTTTAGTTACCTATTGTTTCATTGGATAATGATTTTGGAGTCTGATTGCTATTCAGATGAATTTTTGACATGAGTGTGTTAAAATTAATAACACGCCACTTGGTTAACATATACAGGTGACAACCAAGAATCCTCACAATGGCTAGCCAACATTCCACAACAACTTCAACCACACAGATAGCAACTCAAATCAAGGAATGCATCTCGATCAATGCTACTGCTCAACTTCCAATTCGACTGACACCCAACAATTATTTTACTTGGAGAGCCTAGTTTCTCTCGCTAGCTTATGGCTTTGATTTGATAAAATAAATAAATGGAACATTTCCGTGTCCAGATCAAACCTCAAGTTCAAGCAGCAGCACTACCTCCAACATAAACCCAGAATACTCCCTTTCGAAAAGACAAGATCAATTAATTTTTAATACAATTCTTGCATAAAACTTATAATCATACTCAAGTACACACGAAATTTTGTACCAACATTTGCACTCGAGCCTGATTCATTAACCATATTTTTTAAGTTATATTAATTATTGGTTAATAGACACTGATCTGCATGGAACCTCATGGATAAGACTCTCGTCAATGCGCTCTATAGTTGCACGAAAAATCCATAGAGTTTACAAAAACAATAGTCATCAGTTTTAAACGTCACAATCATCGCCAAAGTTCAACGCAAGATAAGACCATCTTGGTAAGTATATTAATTTTATTATACGAAAGAGATCTCGCATTTGCATGCATAAAAATTGAAAATTACAAAGGACACACCAGAGATTTGATTGACACACGCAGCAACAATCCACAAGCATGAAAATGACAAGACTTTTCTGTTTCTACATGTGGCTGTTTATTCTTCATAACAAAAAAATAAAAAAGAATCATACGCGGCAACTCGATCGACAGCTATCTTTCTCTCAGTAAGCTTTTCATCAAGCCCTTTCTTTCTTTATTCGGATACCATTCGCCTCTCCTACTAGAAGAAATTAATCAGTCTCTTTTATTTGTCACTTAATCACTAGGAACACAATTAAACAGAACACGGTGCTTAAAATTGAAATGCTTAATGTAATTCTGAACTACTAGTCTTTACATGTACAGTTTTAAAAATAAATGAGATAACCATAAAAGCATGAGCTATTCATGGCCGCTTTCTAGTAGTAGTAAGGAGGAGGGGGAGATGCATAGACGTAAGGGTGAGGTGGCGGTGGTGGTGGGGACTTGTAGACAGGAGGTGGCGGGGAATAGGAAATTGGATTTGGTGCCGGAGCAGGCTCGTAGACTGGTGGAGGAGGTGGCGGGGAGTTGTAGAGCGGGGGTGGTGGAGATTTGTACTGGGGAGGGGGAGGTGGTGGTGGTGGATATTTCTTTGGTGGGGGAGGAGATGTGTAGTAATAATTGTTTGCAGAGGCTTCTAATGGCAAGTAGCTAAGAGAGACTGATATTACCAAAAAAGTGGCAAAGAGATAGCCCGTTTGAGACCCCATCGTTCAATACAAAGTGGAGTTTCGCTTGTGCTATAAACCAAGCTCCTTCCCCTCCTTATATAGACTTGGCTTTTTACCTGCTCTACCAAACTTGTCATATATAACCTTGATGTTAAACATTAGTAACTAAATAATTCTGGTTATGTAAGAAAACGGTGTCATCAAGTTGGCACAAATTTGACTAAATATAAAATTTTATGATTTAGTTTAGTGGCTAGCTGTTGCCCAAGCAGGGAATAAAGTAATTAAAGTCACGATCCTTTTAATGATATGGCTTTTTTGTATCAATGAAATGATTTGAACAGGAAGTCTCTGTGATTTACTTCAATATCATCATTCTTCATGAAGAGCTTGAAAACATATATTTAATTACCTAACCTATCATGAATGTTTTGGCCTTGGGTCCAGGCGGCGAGACTTATTTCAACTTCATATTCATTTATTTACTTATTTTCACTTCGTAGTTAATTAATCGTTTTAATTTCCCCAAAAATAAGTAGCTAGCGATATATTTAACATAGCTTTAATTTTACTTTCTTATAAACTCCTTTTAATTCTCTTATCTCACGGTGAAATTAATTTTCTCCCAAGAATGTTAACCGACAGAGCAACATTGTGGAAGAAAAACACTACATATCGTATAAGTACTGAACCAAGGACAACACGACTAAGTTATGTTCTAATCGAAATGTGATTAGATCTCATTTTAATTCAAATAACTCAATAAGATTTTTAATACTGCATTAAGCAAGGTTAGATGATGTTTTAATCTAAACAACTCTACAAAAGAGATTTTTTTCATATTTAATTTCAAAGAAAATTATGAAATAAGAGTTTTTAATTGAATAATTGAAGTTGAAGTTATGAAAACAATAACAAGACCTCTCTATTTATAATAGAGTAAATCTACTAACTTGAGTTAACTTAAAAAGGGAAACTATATCATAATTATAATAGAAATAAACAATTAAGAAACACACCGTAATTAAAAAAAGAAATATCAAATGGCTAAAGTAATAAAATCTTAAAACCCTAAAATAGCGTCCTACATAATTAACGAGTAGTGGAAACAACCTAGTCATTATGTATTAACTAATTAGTTTAATTTTATTCGTTGTGGTTGGTAGTTCGTGGATCTTTGAATATATATTCAACATCAATCAACATGTTAAGGACCTGTGCATATACTTGAACAAAGTACGAAATTATAAAATTGATCCAAAATACGAAAACAAAATTACATATTTTAAAACACAAAATTCGTAACATGTACCAAAATTAAGATGCAGTAATTTATTTACAAAAGAAAAAGCAAAATTAGCATTTATACCACACTGAGTACCCATACCAAGCACCAGAAGTTTGTAATATATGCCAATTTTTTTGTGAAATTATATAATTTATATAATTCAAGGATTTCACCTTTTATTTTTGTTTAATTGATTTTGAACAACTAGACGATTCTTTTTTCAGTCTCTTCTACATCTATTTTTAAAGTTTTTTGAGGTTTTAATTATAATGTTATAAAGATCTAAATGATTATCAAATTCATATAAATTATAATACATTATAGCACCAGCATTCATAATTTCTTGTCTCTCTTGAGACATAAACTAGATTTTTTCTTCCAACAAATCTATATATGTGTCCAATCTATTTTCCCAACCAAGGTATATGCCATCAATCCTTTCACATTGATATTGTAATCTAAATTCAGCATTCCCAATCAAAAAGTTCACATCATTATTATTGTTATTATCCATCAATAGATTTATTATGGATGGTTTAGAGTCTTGTCATTTGTTTTATATCTGTCTTAAATTATTTCAACATTGGTTAAATAGATTCTATTAATGTTATTCTATTTTCTTCCTAAAAGCTCTCATACATTTCATTGTTATCTTCAAAGTTTATTCTCTTTATGTTTTTATACAAGTGTTTGCTTGCAATTAATCGAGTTTTAACAATTTCCATTGCATAAATAACTTATATTCCTAACTAAAGTCTAAATTATCTGTGGCATCTAGAAGTTTGTTGACTTATCGTTCAATGTTTTATGAAAATTAAGTTACACTTATCACTTTATATCTTATAAGATCTAAAAGATAATTTAGGTCTAACATGCTTTTGTTTGTGCAAAATATAATAAGATAATTCTATGTACTAGCCAATGTACTATTCCTCAAAATTCTGGAATAAATTCGCTAATTCCCCGAGACCATAGATTGGCCCATGGTCAACATCGCTCTAGCTGCATGCATCATGCAAGATCACTCCTGAAAATGTTTCACACACCTTAATGCAACACACTACAGACTTGCATAATAAGATCTATCTAAGTGAATCCCTTGCAATTCCCTTTAGAAGAGTGCTAAATAACATGAAATCTTTTTCATTAAACACAAGTGTTGGCATGTAAGATTCTTGATTTTTTTTTCTCAAGTCTAAATAAGAAAAATATAAAGATGATAATTTCACGCAAAAATTAATTATTTTTTTTCAATTTATTTATGAATTTAAAGAGAGAATACAGATGAAAATAAGAGTATATTCGTGAGTGATACATCTCCTATCTTACATGAACCTATTTATAGACTTAAACATATAACATAATCCCTTCTTGCATGACACATAGATTTTAGAGATGAGATTATCTCTTTTCACATAGCACTTGTTGCCTAGTAGATTACTAGAGACAAGCTGACCCTTCCCCTTTCATTATTGAAGATAATTATTATCTTCTTTTTTCTATGGTTAACAATCTTCATATTGTTGAGGTAAAGATTCTGATAAGCCTTATTCTTTCCCTTGGATTCTCTATGAATTATTAATGCTTTTAGCTAGCAGTTTTTATCTTTATAGTGGTCTCCTGTCACATTCTAATTATAAGCTCTTCATATTGTGACACGTCTTTTCTTGCTAGATTCTTCTTTTGATTTTTCATAGCAAAAGCCACAATGCTTAAGCACTTTGCGTATCCCATGGTGTGTTAGCAAGCTGGATTCCACAAGATTCTCATATATTGCCTTTTTCTTTTTGAAGATGGCTTGCTTGGCTAAAATGTTTTCTTTTTTACTTAATGAAAATATTATATTTTCTGTCGTGACTTGATGAAACCATATTTTATTCTTTACTTATCCATTCAAGTTGTTTATAGAGGACTCTCATCCCAATTGCCCATTTTCTAGTAAGAGCTTTAGGCTCAAATAATTTAGGATCATAGTCATTATAGACTCGATTTAAATCAATGGTTTTATTAACCCTTTTGTTGTTGATTCTAACTTGTATCATATATTATGTTGAGTACCATTTATTATTACAGTACCTAGGACAAGCAGTGAGGAATTTGACATAAAATAGAGAAGCAACATTCGGTCACCTCCTTAGAGAATTCAAATTTGGCGCATAATGTTGTGTTGATTTATTTTCTTTATCTTCTTTTCATCTCTGTAGAGAGTCTATGTGGATCTTGGATCACTAGATATTGAAGAATTAATATTGATCACTTTGCAAAGTGCCTTGAATATCGTGGATCAAGAGGGGTAGTAATTGTTCAAGAGAAGCAGATTCAGTCTAAGGTTGAGTAAACTGTATGGTGATAAACTGTAAGTGAAAGTCTTAAGTTTAGTAAATCCATAAGTTATAACATCTCAACTTAGTGAATTGCTTTTCATTTGGGCATTTAGGATTGATTTATCCGAACCACGTAAAAATCTTCGTATCATTTAATTTTTGCAATTTATTGTGTTTTTGGAAATTAATATTCTTGATGAGATGAACAGTAATTGTGAACAATGCCTGTGGACAGTAACCGTAAACAGTAATGATAAACAGTAACGGTCAACAACAACGATAAATAGTAACGGTCAACAATATTTTCGAAAATTAATTAAGTTGTTAATCCTAGTTTTTTTGATTGTCTACATGTACATGTATTTGAATTTAATGCCAAACTAAGCGATGCTTTATTTTTTTATAATACTCTAACACATTTGCATTTATAGCACTACAAAGGCAACCTAAATTTTGTGGTAGTGTAATTTTATTTATTTATTTTTCTATAAACCGTTGTGGTTAATCTTTGAATCATCAAGGCCTTAGTGAGGGAACATTCTTTTGACTTAATTGACTAAATGAGTGAGTTTTCTGGATGCAGTCTTGTTGCTTTTTCTTATTGTAGATGTAGTCCTTTTAAATGGCAAAGCAATAGAAGACAAATATGTAATGCATCTGCACATAGACAATTGTGTTCACTAGAAATATAAGCTCTGAGGAGTTTGCTGGGAGAAAGAGAAAGATCTCATAAAAAATGGATTCGAATTATTTGAATGAAGATTCATAGTAGGTTGCTTACCTGGCTGCCAGCTCCGTCATTAAGGTATATATATTAAGTGCAGGCCAGTTCTAGAGCATTGAGAACTTCAAGCAAAATTTTTTCATGAAGGCCTCCACACATTCAATAGTTTCAGAACTAAAAAAATTAAAATAAAATAAAACAGCTCAAAATTCAATAAATCTTTAACTATACGAGTAAATTGCATGTGAGCTAGGCTTTACTTTGAGTATAGATCTTCCTATCCTCTATAGTTGATAAAATGGGGAATTTTTTTTAATCTTATAGATAATTATCCATGAAGTGTTAATGCAGAGGTTTTCTGATTATCTAGTGGACAAAATCATTTTATGTGCATAGAGCTGATGAGTTTCTAACAACTACAAGGCATTCAGGTTTGACTGGCATGGGACTCGACAGTTGATCTGTTGAAGCCACAGTGTATTAAATTTCTTGATTTACATTTTTTTTCCATTCAAACTAAGTGCAATTTGGAACACCAATTTTTCAAAGTGAATCATATCTAACCTGGCAATGTGCTTCATTTGAATTTGAACTCCAAGTAGACTTCTTTTTCAAGTTTTTTTTACTACAACAATATCAGTGACTTCCCATACATTTTGCAAAAATATTTGAAATAGTATACAATTGATAATATCACAATATCAGTGACTTCCAACTAGTGATCCTTTAGGGGGTTGTTGAGTCACACTATATGGATACTCAATTATGTTCGAAAAAGGTAGCATTCAACTTTTACTTCTCTTCTCTATAATATTTTGGCCTTTTTGTTGATATTTCAAATTGTAGAACACAGAATTGTGGGAATTCTAAATTTCTATAACTGGTAGCATAGTTGCCATGGTTTAATATTTGCATTTTGCTATGTTTACAATCATAATGCTTGCTTTTCAAATTAACAATAGTTCTACTAAAAGCATCTTTCATAACTTCAAATGTGTCGTTGCAACCAGATATGATAGATAATAACCTAAATTCTTCCATTCTCACAGCTATTGTCCTCCTAACCAATGGTGGCAGCTCATCATGCTAATTAATAACTTGTTGATACCTCCCGTGAATCAGAACCATGGTTTTTCTTCTCATTTCCTCAAGCATCCTTTGAAGTTGTTGATCTAATTATTGAAGGACTTAGTCATATTATTAGTGACATTAGGATACTTAGTATGTTTCGGGAACATGTATTTGGCCCACAACCAACTAAAATTTGCATCAACCAATGGTATGCTGTGGAACTGATAGTATACAAGTCTGACAAATGATTATGGAATTCAACAGAGTTCGATGCTCTACATGCCCTCCAAAATCAAAACTTCAACAATACATTATGAAACTTTTCTTTAAAATTGGCATAAATATGTCTACAACAATATCCTCAAAGAAGTAAGAAATACATTGTCTAAGGCCTTTAAAATATCCTCATGTCTGTCACTTATAAAATACAAGCCCTCACCACCATTGCACCCTATCTGTTCATACAACTTCTCATGAAATATACCAATATAGGTTTTCACTTTCGACAACACATAAGGTAAGTGAGTTTATGCCAATATTAGCATCAATGCTAATAGTAGTCAAGATTGCAGCCGTCAACTCCTACGAAATGTTTGTACCCCTAAACAAACTCTCTCATATTAGTATCAAATATGACAAAAAAAAAAGGTCTTAAAATATAGGTCTGACCACCATCTAGGTAATTTCTATCTTGATCAACAGTTGAACTAGGATTAGAATATAATATTGCATACATACATTTGAACATCTTTGAGTAACTTGCCTTGTGGTCTTGCCCCAACAGCTTTAATACTTTGTTCCTTGCTTTGTATAGTCATGCATTATAACATGTGATCATATATTGCTTGAACAATTCGGTAGTTATGCGTCAATGGCAACTTGATTGTTTGCTTTGACTAAATAAATGAATGTTACAACAATCCTACTAGAGTTAGCTTCATGGTTGTCCTTATTTCTCTCACATGTGTGCTCATAATTGTAAGTTTTCACTTGACAATGTCTTTTGTTCCTGTTAGGGCTGGCATTTATCCTTTGTGAACAACCTAGAGTAGCACACACCAACGTGATCCTCATTTTCTCATTTTTTACCTTTTGGAGCTTGAACCCACTTTGAATTGCAAATGTTTTGACAATTGCCCCGAACTCATCAATGTCTTTATAAAAATGACTAGGCTTTAAGATGATTTTCTTTACATATTCATTGAATGCAAGTTCTTTGAGTTTTGCTCATATCTATTACAAGCTACCATGACAACATCACCAGTTGCTATCTGCTGACTCATAATCATCTAGCCTAACATCATATACACATCAACATTATTTGCGGGGTTAAAGTCATCCTCATGTGATCCTTTATCAGCTTCATCTTCATATTGTCCAACTTTTGGTATAGTAAAATTAGTATTTGGCATTACACACTCATTTGCTTATTCAAAATCTAACCACTCACATTAATCATCTAGATGTATAAAAAATTACTCCTAAAGTGATAAGCGAGTTTGTTAATCTTTGTAGTATCAGCTTTATTTGATTGTTTACTTGTATTAGTGCCAGTCTTTAGTTTATTTGTAACAATAAAAAATGCCCATTATTACTTGCATGGTAACAATAAAATGCCCAATATTAGGACTTTTCCCTCAACTTCTTAAAACTAGTCTAAAGATTTGAGTCCCCTTGCAAACTAACTTCACTTGTTTCCCACAGCAGCGTGACTTTTAACTTGACTTCTTCAGCTTGTCTAACTAGGCTGTCAAAATATATATTGTTGATATCTCCCTAAAGTCTTGTGAGGTTGTATTGTTTTGGAATTATTAAGCCTACTATGAATACTTCTCCATCAACCACTGCCTTTATATCCTTATAAATACGCTGTAAAATGACAAACATAGCCACTAAGTGAAATCAAAATATAAGACACATCTTTCATATCTAATTAATACTGGTAATTACGAAGAGATTAGGCATAAATTCAACACTTAGCTCAGGTAGCATACATATTCTCCACAGTTATTATTTTATCAACCTAACAACAGTGAACGCCATTTATAAATAACAACTAAATGAAGTCAAACATTAACAATGACATTGACTTCTTTAATATTAGTGTAACATTCATTTTAGAGACAATGCATGCATTAGTTTTTACTACATAAAGTATATAAAATGAAGCTCAATCTCTAAATTCCAGCAACAGATCAACATTATCAACTCAACACTCTACACACTGACCAATTACTCATAAAAACAGAACATCAGGTGCGTAATTTATAAACTGAAATAAATCCATATGGCTTTAAACTTAAACAGTGAACATACTCTTTATAATAAGTACTTAGTCAACCTAATAACTGAAGCGGCATTTATAAACAAAACTTAACTGAAGTTAGGCATTCAATACTAGTGTTGTCATCTTTAAAATCAGTCCAAAAATCATTTTTGGAAATAATTTTGACGTTAGTTTTACTTTATTAAGTTTATAAAAACAAAGATCAAACTCCCAATTCCAGATACAGACCAACACGATCATGCCCAACACTCTGCACACTAAACAATTCCTAACAAAAACATAACCTCAAGTGCACGCTCTATAAGTTTAAATAAATCCATGTAATTTCATATTAGTGCTCTAACTTTTGCTTTAAATATCCTTCTTTAATAAGATATCAACCAACTAAATAGTTGTTTATGTCATGAATATTCATAATATAGAGAACAAATACAAATAACTCATTTCTGAAACAAAGTTTATTGCTTTATTAATCATTGTACAATGGAGTCTTTTATATTGATACAAGGCGTGCAGATTGCTTTTATCCTATGATTGTGTTTATCACATAAAGCAATAAACTTCTGAAGAGATTACAATTATCAACTCTTATTAGATAAAGCACCCAAGTGGAGACTTTGTACAACACACGTGACATATACCATGAATTGCATGAGGAAAGATGCCATATGAGATACGTTAAACATATGTTAACCAAGAGTTGTGTTATTACGTCCCCGGAAGATAGGCGGTCCATCGTGAATGTCCAGCTTGAATCGTGAAGCAACAAACGGAGCATGGGGAAGAGCTTTAGTGAGTGTGTCGGCGAGCTTTTTTTCGGATGGTATGTGGACAATGTTCAACAACCTTTTGCAATCTTGTCACGAATGAAATAAAAGTCAATTTCGACGTGCTTCATCTTCGAATGGTAGACATGATTGGTTCAAACAAAAGTAGCTCCAAGATTGTCACTATAGAGAACAAGTTTATGAATTTTGACACCAAGTTCAAATAATAAACTTCGTAACAATCAAATTTCAGAGACAGTGCTTACAATTGACCAAAATTTAGCTTCAATAGATGACCTTGCAATAGAGCGTTGTTTCTTGGAGGAACATGACACTAGATTTCCATAATAGAATATGACATATGCACTGGTGGAGCTATGGTCATCGGTGTATGCTGTGAGTAAAGTATTTGGAGTGTGAGTGAAATTGGAGACCAAAGAAAAGAGTATCCTTGAGATAACGTAAGAGTCATTTAGCGGCTTGACAATGGAGTTGTGTCAGTTGCTAAAAAAATTGACTAAGCTTGTTCATGGCAAAGTATTAAAGAACACCAATAAGTTGTCTGAACAATCAAGCAGCCACGAAGTTTGAACCATCATTATAATTTAAGGAAGTTGAAGAAGACAAGGGTGTTGAGACATGTTTAGCATCAAACATGTTAAATCATTGTAACAAATTGTGAATGTAATGTTGTTGTCAAAGAAAGAGCCCGTCATTAGTTTGGATTAACTCAATTCCTAGAAAGTAGTGCAAATTATTGAGATCTTTAAGTGCAAATGTGTCACCAAGGGCACGGATGAACTTGGCAAGGACGAGATTGTTGTTATGATGGAAGATGAAT